>CM038219.1:130510806-130791694 GCA_021442155.1 Cymbidium sinense
GTAGCACTAGCCCTGTAGAAGGTAATGAAAAGTACCTCCATACAAGAAAAAAGATATAAAATCCATGGTTGAGCAGCAGTGAAGGAAGCCTTGGCTCTGGGAGGATCATCGCCCAAAGGGTAGACCCTACCGAAGAATTTGATGATATCCAATATCCCAAGGGTTTCGTGCCTCCTTCCTTCAAAAACTTTGATGGCAGTGGAAATCCAAGGAAACACATAGCACATTTCAGGGCCAATTATTACAATATAGGTGGCAGCGATGCTTTGCTTTTTTGACATTTTGTTAGTAGCCTAACGGGTATTGCTCTTGATTGGTATGCTGAACTGCCAAATGGTTCAGTAAATATATTTGCTGAGTTAGAGCAACTCTTCATCAAGAGATTTGTTGGAGCTCAACAAAGGGTTACTGTAGGTGATCTCATTGTAGCACAACAACACTTCGATTAGTCACTTATTGATTATATTCTCTGATGGCATAACCTGAGTATGAAGTGTGAACCACAGCTATCTAAACAACATGCTATTGAGATTCTCTTGAAGAATATCCATGGCTCGATCACCTTCATGCTTAAGGGATTTACTATTAAGATATTTGAGAAGCTATTCAATAAGGTGACTAGTCTATAAGGAGAGGTCAAACAATTACCTTTTCAAGATCAGTTGCCTAAGCAAAAGTCACAGAAGGTTTATGAGAAGAAGCTAGGGGAAATAGTAGAGGTTGATAAGGGAAAGCAACCAGCTAGACATCAGTCCGAGAGACCATGACCGCAGCCTCACCTCCACCTCCCCACCGAGGGTAGCATACCTCCCTCAGTAGCCTCCATGGCCAACACAACCACTGCCTCATCCATACCACCACCAGTAGTGGCATGCATAATAGTCGCTAGGTAGTTATGGTCCACTTACTCATTTAGATAAGTTAAACAAACCTTATTCTTTTAAGAAGAGGTAATCTGGAAGATCTTTAAGAATCTCTTAAAGAAACATGATTTTCAGCTACCCAAGCCTAGGAAACTAGAGGAAGTAGGAAAAAGTCATGATCCAAACTATTTCCCTTACCACTGCATGTTAGGTCACATTTTAGAGGATTGCTTCACATTCAAGGACTATCTTGAACACAGTTTCAAGACCAACATTGTAGTTATCCCAAAGGAATACCTTATGGAACAACCTTCCAGTTCCATTAGGGAAATCCTTGGGGATACAGGTGATCCGACCAAAACCAAAGAAGGTTGGGACATTTCTTTATCCAAAACCTCTAAGAAGATATTTAGAAGATCGAGAAGCTTTCCTTGCAGGTACTTGAGTCAGCTCAAACCTCTAACACCAAGGAAGGTTTGCAAGTTGCCAGTGGCAACTCTAAGAAAGGGGGAGCTCAACAACAACAGCATGTGTGTCACCAGATAGCCCTTTAGTGCACCACCATGTCCATTCCCCGCCTTCCACACCGGTGACCTCTTCCTTTTCAACTAGCTATTCTATTTCTTCTACTAGTAGAACTCTTGTATCAGTAGATAAGGGCATCAAATCCCTCACTCCACTCACTCTACTTGACTTCTACTTTGTACCTCTAAATAATTCTAAGAAATTAAAGAATAAAGCTAGTTTGAATTACAATTATGTCACTCGATGGGTCTTTCATTCCTAATGATAACTCTTCTTCTCTTCAAGTCTAAATAACTATAACAATTCTGATCTTCTTCTTTCAAATTCAGAGTTAGACTTTCCAACTCTGAATACTATGGGTTCTCTCTTGAGATAGACTTGCAATCATCTGATTCTGAGGGTCCCATGGGAGAAGCTATAGGTGAGCCTGAAGTGCAGGTAGAACCTTCCATTACCCTGCCTCAAAAGATCATCGAAGTCAACCTCCATAGTGGTAAGGTTCTACCTCCTAGGGCAGTACCTCAAGATAGAGGGAAATAAGTCATTGTTACTGAAGATCGAGAAGCCCTTCCACTGGATGCTCCACCCTTAGGTATGCTTGTAGAAGATCAGCCGAAAGTTCCCTTGTCTTATCCAAAGAAATGAGGGAAACACCAATCAAGGCTCTCCTTGATCTTGAAATATGCTTAGCTCAGCCAAGCGTTATAGGTGAGGAAGCACATTATACAAAAGAAGCCCAGGGGATCACCTTCACAGATGAAGACCTTCTTCTGAGGGACTTGGAGCACAACCGTCCCCTCTACATCACAATTGACATGGACAAGATCAGACTTGCTAGAGTTCTCATGGATCCAGGTGCACCAGTGAATATTATAAGTCTAAAGACCCTTGCTTATTTGAGGATTGACATCTCCACACTCTGAGGAGATCGAATGATGTTGAGAGGATTCAATGAACAAGGTGAGCGAGCTTTAGTTTTTATAGTGTTACCTTTGGAAATAGGTGACTGAAAGACTGAAGCCAAGTTCTACGTCATCTATTTGAATACTTCATTAACTCCTTTTCTTGGTAAGCCTTGGATACATCAGAACAAGAACATTCCATCCTCCCTCCATCAGTGCATCAAGTTTAGAAATGATGGAATTGAGTACCATGTCAACAAAGATGAAAAGTCATTTTCAGTTAGATAGGTTGAGATTTATGAGGATGCAACCTACTATCTTCCACAACACACCCTTTCTCATGAACTTAGACAAAATGCAAACAAAAGAAAAAGAAAATGAAGAAAAAGAAAAGATAAAAGAAAAAGAATAGGAAAATAAAAGTCCAAGTGAACAAAAAAGGGGAATTAAAGAAGAAATAAATCGCATATCACATTCCACCCATAATTCATTCCATCATATGGATATGTGGGTAGGATGGCTCAACCTCCACCAGGCATAGGCAGAGGCAGATAGAGGTAGTTTCAGAGGTGGGAGACCCCTTAGTTGGACTTCAGCCAATAGAGGTTGTGTTCCAGTTCATAGGAGTACCCCTACTATTCACATAGACTTGGAATCAAGCTTAAAAGATGAGTCTAATGTGATTACTATACTAGCCAACCCCTCTCAGTGGGTTCCATTGGAGGTGACTTTTATCTCTAATAGAGACGAAGACCAGGCCTCCAAGCAAAGCAAAGTATTTGAATCTAGTTTATGTGAAACTATTAGGAAGCAGTTGGGTACCTTAGCTCTTACCTCACTTACATCTCAGAAAGTTGAAGGTTTAGTAGTTAAAGAAGTCCCCAAGTCTTCTAGTGACACGAAGTAGAAAAAGTTCTTTTTGGGATCATCATCCTCAAGCCCTAAAGTTGATGTAAAGCTTGAGGAGGATACTTTTAAAGAATTAATGGAATTACCTTTTGATTTTTACTCACCTTGTGTTCATAATCTTGTATAGAAAGGTTTAGTTCCTCACACATGATCCAAGAATAAGTCAGAGTATTTTAAAAAGTTATGGAATAATACAGGCAGGGAAGCACAATCAAGAGGTGACTAGGATTCAGTTGAGTCCGTGATTACCGAGTCAATAGTTGTTACCAACCATAACTCTTATGAAAATGTGTGTTTAGAAACCTCAAATGATCCAGATGATCTCCAAGTTAAAGAGGCACCGCTAGAGTTCAAAGAGGAGATTCATTCAATAATTGACAAGCTTAAAGAAATCAACCTCAGGACAGAAAAAAATCTATGCTCGATGTACATTAGTTCATTGTTGAATAAAGAAGAAATAAATGACAGTTAGGCTATTGACTGAGTTTAAAGATTACTTCACATTGAGTTATGAAGAGATGCCTGGATTATCTCCTGACGTAGTAGTCCACAAGATAGTAATAAATCCTAACGCTGCCCCTATTAAGTAAGCTCCTAGACACATATGATTAGAAATTGAACAATATGTCATTTCTGAAGTCAAGAAATTAATCGATGTTGGTTTCATCAAGGAAGAAAAATATCCTACCTGGTTAGCTAGTGTCATCCTAGTTAAGAAGAAGAATGGCCAAATTCACATTTGCGTCGATTTTAGGGACTTAAACAAGGCATGCCCTAAGGATGAGTTTCCACTTTCTATACCAGAATTAATGGTGGGCATTGCCTCATCTCATGCAGTCTTCTCTTTCATGGATGGGTCATCTGGCTATAACCAAATCAAGATATCTCCTGAATATAAAAGAAACACTGCTTTTCAAACCCCGATCATAATCTTCTATTATAAAGTCATGTCTTTCGGCCTTAAAAATGCTGGTGCTATATACCGATGGGCCATGACTCAGATCTTCAACAAACTCATCCATCATCAGGTTGAGTGCAATGTTGACGATCTAGTAGTCAAGAATAAAGAAAAGGAAGACTACATATTTGACTTGAGAGTAGTTTTCGAATAGTTAAGATAATATAACCACAAATGAATCAGTGAAGAAATTTCAGGAAATTCCTTGGGTTTGTTGTTCAACACCTGGGAATAGAAATAGATCCTGAAAAGGTCAAAGTTATCTTAGAAATGCCACCTCCTAAGAGTTTAACTCAACTCAGATCCTTTTAAGGATGGCTGGTGTATCTAAGATGCTTTATCTCAAACCTATCGGGGAGATGCAAGCCATTCTCTGCACTTGCTAAAAAGGATGCCAAGTTCAAGTGAGATGACAAGTGTCAGCATGCATTCAAAGATATTAAAGAGTACTTAGTGAAGCCACCAATTCTAGCAGCCACTATCCTGAGCAAGCCACTCATCCTTTATACTGCTGCATTAGATGACTCTCTCGACCCTCTGTTGGCCCAAGCCAATGATGAAGGGAAGGAGAGCACTCTTTAATACCTCAATCATCGTCTGATCCCTGTTGAAGCTAACTATCCACCTATTGAGAAACATTGTCTAGCTTTGATCTTTGCATCTTTACACGACTACATGCTTTCTCATAAGGTGAACTTGATATCCAATAATCCACTATACCTATGACCATGACACATTTGGCACGGCCCATGATACTCTAGCTTTGATATCACATTCTCATTTCGAAGACTAAGATCGGCAAAGACACCCACTTCCTCAATTCTCTAGTGATGATCTCCTTGATGAACAAATCATGAACTTAGGGAGGCGGCAACCGATGGGAGATATATTTTGATGGTGCCGCTTTTTTACAAAGGGAAGTACCAGATCTCTCTCGTGAAAGGGTAGGAATAGTTCTCTAACTCGTGATGTGATGAGATTTTCATACTATCTTTCCAACCGCACCAACAATGAAGCGAGTATGAGGCTTTGATTGTGACTTAGCCATTATAGTGTCAAGAGCATCAACATCTTTGAGGATTCTCGGTCAGACCCAACAAGGTCCTCAATCCCAAGCTTCATCTATTACCATGTATACCATGAAGTGATTCTCAAGTCACCATCCCCAGTGGAGAAATAGTAGATGCTTTGGCCAAACTTGCCAAAGAATTGGCATGTCCTAAGATGAGTCCATTTCAATAAGGGTCCAAAAGACATATCCCTTATTGATGTTGAACTCATCAAGAGACTTTCTTGAAGGAAAGTTGTCACCAAAATGGACAAGGAGATTGGGGAACTATTCATAGATTACTTGAACACCGCAAACTACCTCAAAAGAAAATCACGGGTGAGAGCTCTCTCATATGCTCTTATTGATGGCACCTTGTACTGCTGATCCTTTGACCAAATGTGATTACATTATGTAGACAAACATGAATCCTGTGGCATTGTAGGGTACATTCAGATGCGAAGTACATCAAGATGATGAAGATCGGCGACTTGGACTATTAGTGATGGATTGCATGGATGTAGCTAGAGATACCATTAGTGTCGCACGCGGTCCTCCACTAACCACCCAACATTTGACTCTTACATTGGCTTCAGTGTTGACATTGTCGATCGATCCTCCTTCTTCCAAGGGGCATCGATTCATCTGCCACCGACTACTTTTCCAAGTGAAGCCATCCCACTCGATAGGTCACGCGTGCTTCAATTTTTCCGGAACCATATCATATATAAGTTTGGGGTGCCTCAACGAATTATATACGATAATGGTAGTGTATTCAAAAGCACAAAGATCAACACTTCGCCAGAAGACACTACATAGATTGGAGATACTCCACCATCTATTACCCTAGAGCAAATGGCTTAGCGAAAGCATTCAAAATACTCTCATCCAGATACTAAAGAAGACCCTTGATGATAATTGGAAAGTTGAAGCCTTGTGCCTACCGCACTCATACTCCTACCATTCCCATTTTCTTTAGTGTATGGGTTCGAAGCCATCCTTCCTCTAGAAGTTCAACTCCCATCACTAAGGATAGTATTGGGTAGCAAGATCACTACATAACAGAATGTGAACTTGCAGTTAGAAAAGGTGAAAGGTTTTGAGGAGAAGCACCTACAGGAATCCCAGAACCTTGAGTTATATAAAGCCAAAATGATTCAAGCTCATAACAAGCTGGTTCGCCCTAGGTCTTTCCAAGTAGGAGAGCTTGTGTTAGTCCTAAGGAGACCAATTGTTGTCCATCAAAAGATGGGAGGCAAGTTTGAACCCACTCCATGTCATAGAAGGCCTACCAAGGAGGATCTTATCGCCTTATTGATTGTAAAGAGAACACCAGATACTTCCAATTAATGGGCTATATTTAAAGAAATATTACCCATGAAATAAACCATGTTTGAAAATAATCATTAATAAAAAGAATAAAATCATATCCCATACATAAAATCTTCTCTTCTTTCAAAGTGTTGTTTGCTTATTTTGTGAATCCATCGTGACGTGTTTAGGGTAGGTGTAAGAGTCCCAAGTGGAATCTTATCCCTATTTCATAACACAAACATAATCTCTTGATGCCTTTATAATAGGTGTAAGAGAACCCAAGAGCATCCAATTTAGAATAGCATAACTAAGTTGTGAGAGAACCCAAGCGGCATCCTTTCTTAGTGGGAACCCTTTTTCCATCTGTGGCATCACTTCATCAAACCCATAATGTGTTTTAAGGTAGGTGTAAGAGTCCTCCAGAGGTGTCATATTCCTTTTAACACATGCACAACAATAAACATAAACTTTTGTCTCATGCTATTTTGATGTGGGAGCAAGCCCTTGTGGCACTCACTCATTAGCTGCTCTAGGTCGGGTCTCCATGCTACCTCGCTAGTATGTCACCCCAGTGGTCACTTGTTGGAGGAAGTGAGTCTCCAAGCTTTCTTCCTAACTTGACCATTGCAAACCAACGAGGGCCTTGTTAGTATGGTAGATTTCATTGCCCAGCCAGTAAGCTACCTCATGTTGGCTTTGCTTAAGAATATGTGAGTCCCCATGCTTTCTTCTTGAACTAGCCATCATGCTCTGACTAGGTAGAGTATATTTGAGGTTTAGGGTAGGTCCCCCAGAGGTTCCTTTCCTCTTGACTATCTTTGAGTTGATATAAGTCCCCCAATGGCATTTACTCAGTAGTTGCCTTAGGTCGAATAGCACCTGTTGATCCGAAGATAAACTATCCCAGTAGTCAATTCTGCTATAGGAGGATGTGAGTCCCCAGCTTCTTCTTCCTGATATCTAAAGACCTTAGATGGTTGTTGGATTAAGACTGTTGACACCTTGGTTTCTCCTTGATATTATACATTTGGAATACATGTGCATCTTCTGAGTTGGAACTCTATTTGAATAACTTTAAAGGCACCCCATTTAGGTGACTTTTGGATTAGACAATCCCCTTCCCTAATAGCCACCCGTGGTTGGAGAATTTGTTCATGATGATTCTCCTAGGTTTGATAAATCGAGATAGATCTAGATATAAGCTCCTTCTGATCCCTCACAATCCATGATAAACAAACCAAAATAAATAAGAAAAATATATTTGCTTGTGGATTAAGAATTCAAGCCCACCAAAGGGCTCCTTCTCCCAAGCAGGCATCCTATCTTTAGTCAGTAGAACTCCCCATAGGAATTTCTAACTACTTGAGAGATAATCCGTTGGCACCTCTAATTTTACTTCCTTTTCAAGTTACCACCGTAATTCTTCTTAGCATAATAAGACGGGCCTATAATTCAAAGAAACCTGCCCAAGTGGTCACTAGAAGATGTGGAGCTTTCTTTCCCTCAATTGATCATTACAAACCCGAAAGACACTCCTTTGGTCGAGATAGTTCTCCCATAAAGCTATTCCCTTTGGTTCAAGAATAGGTCTAGCTTCCATAGCTCCTTCTCATTGCAAAACCAATATCAAACAAATTTTAAAATGAAAATTAATCTTGACATTCTTTGAGTTGATTTAAGTCCCCCAACGGCATTTACACAATTGTCAGCCCTAAGTCGGGTTTGATTTGTTGCCCAAAGCAACTAATCACCCCAGTGGTTCCTTGTTGGAAGATGTGAGTCTCTGTACTTTCTTCCTAACTTTCCTGCTGCATACGGAAAGGCACCCCTTGGTTGGATAGTCCTACATTATGGTTGGTAGACTACTCCCTTTGGATTGGTAAATATGAGTTAGGTCTAGGCCTCCATGGCCCTTACTCAGTGCAATTCATCGCAAACCAATGGGATCCATCATAATCAAATAAATAAATCTAAAAATGAAATTAATTTTGACTATCTATGAGTTGATCTGATTTCTCCAATGGCATTCACTCAATAGTCAGCCCTAGGTTGGGTTCAATCTATTATCTTGACAATAGATTACCCAACAATTGGTCTTTACTTTGGTGGAAGTAAGTCTACTATGCTTTCTTCCAAGTTCACTTGCTCCATACTAAAAGGCATCACTTTGGTTTTATGTGTTTAGTAGTTTTTGATTGGTAAATCTGAAGGGTCTTGGCTTCCATGGCTTTAGTGCATCTATCGCAAACCAAAGGTTCATCTAAAATTCAACAATTGAAAACAAATTCAACCCTCTCCCCAATGGAGATTTCTCCTCAGTGAGAATCAATTCAAATCAAACCTCTCATCCCCTTGTGGATGACTTGAACCTACTTCTCTAGTGAAAGGTTCGCACTCTATCCCTTAGTGGATTCTTCCCTCTCTCTTATGCCTTGGACATAAGTAGAGCCACATCACACTAAATTATGGATTCTTTCTATACCCTTAAGTTACTGTTAGGGGTTGTGATCTCTCGATGTTGTTGATCATTTCGGTCAATAATGGTATTCCTCAGTCACACCACCTATCAGCGTTTGTTGACCTCATTTATAGAATGAGCTTTCAACACCTCTAAATTAGGCATAGGACTCCTCTTATACTTTAAGAGTTCATAAGACACATCTAGTGATTAGGAACCTAGCCTAAAAGAGAGTTAGCCATAGAATAGCATGCCTTAGGAGTGTTAAGAAAATTGCCTTTAGCTAAACCATTCCTCACTTTCCTTCTTTCAAGTCAAAACTCCAAATCAATGATATTTTATTTTCTCCAAACTCAAATTAAATCCATGATTGAAATCTATGATTGAAACCCATGATCAAAATCCATCAAAATTCCTAAGTCCAAATTTTTCTATGTCCTTAATCCTCTCTGAAGGACTTAACCAAAATCATGACCAAAACTAATTCAAATGTTTAAGATTTTCTCATAATTCATTTATATTCTCATACATAAATGAAGTATAAATTAAAACCAATCAAACTAAACTCAAAATTCTAAATCAATTCATGAAATTTCCTTAAGTCCTTAATTTTCCATTAATGGACTTAGCCCAAACTTTGATCAAATCAATTCAAACTCATGAGATTTTCTCAAAACTCATTTATATTCTCATTTATATTCACATATATAAATGAAAAATAAATATAAATCAATCAAATCAAAGGCAAAAATTAAATTCTCAATTTAAAATTTTTCTTAAGTCTTTAATTTTCTATTAATGGACTTAGCCTATGCCTTAATCAAACCATTTCAAACTCATGGGATTTTCTCAAAAATCATTTATATTCTCATTTATATTCACATATATAAATGAAATATAAATATAAATCAATCAAATCAAAGGCAAAAATTAAATTCCCAATTTAAATCTTTCTTAAGTCCTTAATTTAAATCATGAAATCATGATCAAACCATTTCAAATTCATGGGATTTTCTCATAATTCAGTTATATTCTCATTTGTATTCACATATATAAATGAAATATAAATATAAATCAATCAAACCAAATTCAAAAATTAAATCTTCAAACTCCAAAATTTTCCTAAGCTCTTTAAATCCCTTTAATGGACTTAGCCTAAATCACGATTAAATCACTTCAAATCCTTAAAATTTTCTGATTATCCATTTATATTATCATTTATATTCACATAAATTAATGAAATATAAATTCAAACAATCAAAACCAATTCTAAAAATCAAACTTAAATCTACTCAAAATCCAACCTAAGCCTTTCAAGTCAAAATCTTGAACTTAGCCAAATCAACTTCAAATCAACCCAAACTCTTGATTTTCTCTTATGATTCAATCAACCCTACAATCATGAGTCCATATATAAATCCAAACTTCAATCAAACATTCAAAACCCAAGTCAAAAATCAATGCCAAAATCCTTTCATATTCTTTCATTGAATATGAAATTGTCAAATGGATCAAAACCCATTTGACTTCAAACCACTTGCAAATAGATTTATATTTCAATCATAAATCCATATAAAAGATCAGCCAACTTTAAATCAAGCTTTGACTAAACCATTTGACCCACTTAGGCTCACTTGACCCAAAGTGATCTAAAGTATCCTTATGAGCCAAATTCTAATCCTAACCAAATTGAATTGAACCAAACTCATATTTGCCTTTCATCTTGATCAATAATCATCATGGGATGATCAATCAATCAAATTGGGTCAAACCAAGTCAAACCTAAGGGTTGACCAAGTCAACACTTAACCCAAAATGAAACCTAACATAGCTAAATTCCACCATAAGCCAAATTGATTGAAACCATTAATCTAAGTTCACTCATTACCTATGTTTAAACTTAACCAAGCCAACATTTGAGGCTAACCTAGCCCAATTGGCCACTTGACCCAAGTTGACCCATTTTGACCTAAAGAGTCAAAATGTGTCAAAACTTGATCTAAGCTAAATTGATTGAAACCAATGGGTCAAGCCATTCCAAATTACTTGTGGAAGTTGACCAAAGCCTCAATTGTCCAACTAGACCCAACCTAGCCCAATTGACCTTAGACCCAACATGACCTAAAGGGGTCATGTTGAGCCAAAATGGAACATAACCAAAACTGATTGAAAATAAAGATATCAATCCATTCCATATGACTAACCTAACCCACCTTTGACCTATCTCAAATAGGTCAAATGGGTCAAATAGGTCAACTTGACCCATTTGACCTAAATGAAGTCATATGAGCCAAATTCTAAACTAATCTAAATTGAACCAAACCAAAGCCTCCAAAACATTTCAAATGGCCATATGAACTTGACTCAACTCTTGGTTTGACCCAATTTGACCCAAGTTGACCCATTCTGATGGGTCAACATGAGCCAAACCCTATCAAATGAATTCTAAATCTCATGAAACTTGGCCAAACCTAGTTTCTCCACATACCCAACATATTTGAAGTGGAAAAATAGAAATATAACCATCCTACCCCTAGGCCATAGAACAAATTTTGGCCTAATCCATGGGTAATTTGATCATACCCTCTTCACATTCACTTGAGGCTTTCCTAAAAGCTCAAGTGGACCTAGTGAAGAGTGGTGCACCCAACCCAATTGGTTTGGGTCAGCCCATTTGGTCCCTAGACCAAACCCGACCCTATGGGTCAAAATGCAAAATTCAAACTCCCTCTCAAACTCAAATTAAGGCACATGGGAGGTTGTCAATCCACTCCTTGCCTCAAACCAACCATGTGCACACCCTTAACTGATCAAACAACCCACTGCCTATGATCAATTGGATCAGAATGGCAAGTGCATTACCGGTCATCCGATCCTTCAAGGGGGAGATATACCCCCCCTAATTCAATTCAATTCTCACTTTCCCTTTGTCGATTGAAGTTAAGGAACTCAGAGCAACCAATCAGAGAGTACTCCCAAGCTTCTTATAGAGGATTTGAAAAAGCCATTTCTTGATTTTCAGAGCTTGAAAGTAGGGTAGGTTCACTGAATTATCAACTTAGTCATATGAAGGGGATTAGTATCTTTGTTTCCAATCAATTTTAGTTAAGTTTAAATTTGGCTCAACATAAGCCCTTTAGGTCAAGTTGGGTTTAAGATAAATTGGGCTAGGTTGGGTCTAGTTAGACAATTGAGACTTTGGTCACGTTCAACAAGTGATTTGGAATGAACTTGACCCATTGGTTTCAATCAATTTGGCTTAGATCAAGTTTTGACACATTTTGACTTTTTAGGTCAAGTTGGGTCAACAGTTCAAGTGGCAATTGGGCTAGGTTAGCTCAAATGTTAACTTGGTCAAGTTCAAACATATTTCATGAATGAACTTAGATCAATGGTTTCAATCAATTTAGCCTATGGTGGATTTTGGCTATGTTAGGTTTTATTTTGGCTAAGTGTTGACTTGGTCAACCCTTAGGTTTGACTTGGTTTGACCCAATTTGAGTGATTGATCATCTCATGATGATTGTTGATCATGATGAGAGGCATAGCTAAGTTTGATTCAATCCAGTTTGGTTAGTATTAGAATTTGGCTCAAAAGGGTACTTTAGGTTAGGTCAAGCGAGCCTAAGTGGGTCAAATGGCTTGGTCAAAGCTTGATTTGAGTTTGCTTGAACTTGTATATGGACTTATAATTAAAATATAGATCCATTTCCATGTGGTTTGAAGTCAAATGGGTTTAGATTCATTTGACAATTTCATATTCAAAGGAAGAATATGAATGGATTTGGGGTTTGATTTTTTGAATTGGATTTTAATTTAGTGATTGAAGTTTACATTTATATTTGGATTCATGATTGTAGGGTTGATTGAATCATAAGGAAAATTAAGAGTTTGGCTTGAAAGGCTTAGGTTGGATTTTGAGTGACTTTAAGTTTGACTTTTTGGAATTGGGTTTGATTGTTTGAATTTATATTTCATTTATATATGTTAATATAAATGAGAATATATATGGATCATGAGAAAATTTCAAGGATTTGAAGTGGTTTCATCATGATTTAGACTAAGTCCTTCAAGAGGGATTTGAAGGACTTAAGAAATTTTTGGAGTTTGGAGCTTGAATTTTGGAATTAGATTTGATTGATTTGTATTTATATTTCATT
Source organism: Cymbidium sinense (assembly GCA_021442155.1). Lineage (NCBI taxonomy): Eukaryota > Viridiplantae > Streptophyta > Magnoliopsida > Asparagales > Orchidaceae > Cymbidium > Cymbidium sinense. The sequence goes on from CM038219.1 coordinate 130,523,944, forward strand.
TATATATGTCAATATAAATGATAATATAAATGAGTTATGATAAAATATCATGAATTTTAATTGATTTAGATTTGATTTTGGCTAAGTCCATGAAGAAAAACTTAAAGGACTTAGAAAAATTTATGAATTGATTTTGAATTTTTAAGTTTTAGTTTGATTGGTTTGAATTTATATTTCATTTATATATGTGAATATAAATGAGAATATAAATGAATTATGAGAAAATCTAATGCATTTTAATTAGTTTAGATCATGATTAAGGCTAAGTCCTTAAAAGAAGATAAAGGACTTAAGAAAGATTTGGACTTAGGAATTTCATTCATGGGTTTCAATCGTGGATCTCAATTATGGGTTTCAATCATGGATTTTAATTATGGGTTTCAATCACATGGAGTTGCATTGATTTGAATTTCAAGAAAATTAAATAATATTGATTTGGAGTTTGACTTGAAGAGAGGAAGGTGAGGAATGGTTCAAGCTAAGGGTTGGCAAATTTTCCTAACATTCCTAAGGCATGACCTATTCCTATGGCTAACTCTTTTAAGTCTCTAGGGCTAGGTTGAGTGTTCACCTAATCAATAGATGTGTCTTAAGGCTAAGGATTTCTTAAAGTCTAAGAGGAGTCCTATGTCTAAGATAGTGGGGTTGAGAGCTCATTCTAAAAAAAAAATGAGGTCAACAGTGAGATAACATATAATGATGGAGCTTTTGGACTGCAAAGATCAATGACAAACAGTGCTTCTCTATCGAAGAGTATCTCATTTCTTCTCCTATCAACCTCCAATTGATATAATAAAGAGCATTCTCTTTTATTTCTTGATTGTGTCAATAATGCTCCAAGGGACTCTTCTTGTGTAGTTGTGTATAGAATAAGAGGCTTCCCAAGTGTAGCCGCTATGAGGATTGGTGGATTTAACAAGTAGTTTTTAATGCTATCAAAGGCTTCTTAGCACTCCTTATCCCATTTGAATGGAGCATTCTTTTTTATCAACTTTGCAAATGGTTGAAAACATCATGATAGGTTTGATATAAATCATCGAATGAATGTAAGTTATCTTTGTAAAGAACGGAGCTGACACAAACTCTTTGGCGAAGGCATCTCCACAATTGCCTTGATTTTAGCAGGATCGATCTCAATTCCTCTATGACGTATAATATACCCAAGGAATTTTCTAGAGGATACCCCAAATGTATATTTTAGACAATTCATCATGAGATCATATTTTTTGATTCTCTAATACAATTCTCAAGCCTTCAAAGTGATTTTCACAATTTAAGCTTGTAGTGAAAAATATTTTGCCTTCATCTATCCTTTTAGAAAGATAAATGAAAACAAAAATATACACCTTTATTTGGACAACACGTAGATCTACAGATGTTCTTATTAAGGTGATCGGGCATGACATTGAGGAAAGGTGTACTACCTCAAAAGATAGAAATCACCACCCTATAATGGACCTAATCATCTGAATAAGGACTCCTATGTACCAGATATTCTTCCCCTACTTTACATGGAAAAGTAAAGCAGGGTTTATTTTAAACTGGGTTCATTAAATTCCTATGGAGGAATGCCCCCATAGTTAATTACATCCTGAGAAACATGATTCCTTAGGAATACTCTCAATTAAGATAAATGATCATTGTCTTCAAAGATTTCAAAGATAGGATTGTCAATCAACTGATTTATTTTTAGAAAATAAAGTGGGATTGATCAAGAGGAAGGAGTTATTATCAAAACCAAAGGTAGATAAGTAGAGGATGCTTATGATACTAAGAATTCTAGTAAGCATCCCAAACTATCATATGGTTGGGCTTTATATTTTTGAAGTTTGAAGGGAATTATTTATTTTGAGTTGAATTTTTATTAGAAAACTAGGACTTATAGTTGAGGATTTATGCACATAGTCCGCAAAGGGAAGTAGCAACCTCTAAACCTAAATCTAGGGAGCTTTGATGAAGGCCAAAAGCATGACCTAAATCTAAGGTGAAAATGGGTATTTGGTTTACCTCCACAAGAGAGGATAAACCACCCGACCGCTAACCAACCACAATTTTAAAAGATCTGCAAGTCATTAAGAGGCAAGCATATAGCTAGAGACTAAGTCCTTAAACACACTCCCTAAGAGACAAGATCATGTAGGGCATGATTTTAATGACTTAAATCTAATACAAATTTTGTAACATTTTTTTTTATTTTGGACAATTAATTTGACATAGGCTTCATGATTCATATGCCTAATGCATAAGAAATTAGATTATGAGCCAAAAAAAATTAGCAAAATAAGGAGGTTTGTTTCCACCATGAAACTCAAAGGTCAAGCCAAGTTTTCTTGGCAAAATTGGAAGCCCTCCAATCAAGAGTGAAATAATATACTTTTTATGCATGATGTGAGAAAGTAAGACAACATCTAGCTAAGGGATTGCTAATTTTTTTATCTTGATTTTAACTTAGGCTTTAGATGAAGTTATGAGTAATTTATTAATATATATTTTTGAATTAGTTAGTTGGATAGAAAATTTATTTTTCTAAGAGCCTAATCATCATCCAAGTCATACATCAAAGTAAGGAATAAACTGGGAAAATATGCCATCTTAATGCACAAGCTAAACAAACATTAATCAATTTATAAAGCTAGCGCAAAAAAATAAAAGGCCATTTATGGTCGGGCTCCACTGCACAAACCTGAAAAAGAATGATTGGGTAGCCGAGCTCTACCCTTATATATCCTGGATTACAAAATAATTTAATTACAACTAAGCAAAGAATTCATGTCATGGGGGTCTTCATTCTTCATTTCTTCTTTTCTTCTTTCTTCTTTCTTCTTTCTTCTTTTGGTTCCTTCTTTTGGATGGTTGGAACATGGTTGCTCCAAAGGCTTCACATGGTACATAAGACTTGGTCTTATAACCAATGTTCATCCTAATACCCCATAACAATCATTCTAAAATCCTAATTGCAAAATTACATGAAAAGGAGAAAAGTAAATCTAACTAAAACATGCAAAACATAAATTAGCTAAACAAACCATACAATCCCAAGCATGTATATGTATGAATTGGACTTAGCACCCCACACATGGGTAACTAAGCCCACCTGGCTTATTTTAGATTATGCTTAGGGGTATAACCACCTACACAGTGAAAGCAATTATATTTTTACTACAACGCCCCTTAAGCACAATCCCCTACAGAAGATAATGATTAGACTAAATCATCCTACAATTCATTCTATGCACATTCACCCTAACATCTAGACTAAAACATGGCATCACAAAATAAAAGCAAACATCAAACTATGCACCACCCTAACCTAAAGCTACAAATGGTGACTTAGCCTAATGTGCGTGCCATTTAAGATTTGTGTGGTATGCTTAGCTATGGCTTTAAGGTTTATATTTTCTAAGTATGAAAATATTCAACTTAGAGGGTGGTTTAATTTAAGTTGTTTAGTTTCTTTGGTTGATTTCATTTTATATTTGTATTTGGTCTTACAATTAATTACTAAGTTGTAAAGTGAGGACAATAGAAGAGAATTTCTCTTTCATCCTTACCTTAAGTAATTTCTAAGGTAGATTCATATTTGATTTTTATTTAGTGAATATTCAATTATGTATTTTAATTAATCCTAAGTTTAGATTTTTCTCTAAACAAAGCTATTCAAAGAAAAAGGCATTTTAAGATTAAGTAAAGTGAAATACTATCACAAAATGCACATCACTTCACTTCTTTCCCAACATGTATAACATGCACATGAATGAATCCTAAGCATATTTATACATGCAAATGGAAATGAAAATAATTTTAATGATGAATGCTAAGAGAATTTTTTTGAGAAATTTGAAGGTTTTTATGATGCATGATTTTGTTAAGTAGAAAAAGAGGGATTCTTTTATCCATTTTTTCATATATACACATACATGTATGAAAGGCATAAGTGACTATGATGCCATTATTTGCACCAGATGTAAAGACACCACTTAGGCTCCTTAAAGCCTCAGAACCCTAGGGTTGTCCATAACTAGTATACCACTTTCCTTAAATACATATACATGTACAAGAGAAATGAATGGAAAAGAAAGATGCAAAACTTTGTGTTTGTTTGTTTGATTTGTTTATGCAATTTATATGTGTCCTTCTTAAATAATAATATAGGAATGAATAGAAATAAATTTAAGCAAGTGTTGTGTTCTTTTCAAATGAACTATACACTTTGCCAAATCCTATTCAAAAATATGTTAACAGAAAAGGGAAGGAAAGCCACATATGCACATCCTTATATTTTTACTCACATGCAAGCTCATAAATAATTATAAGCAGCATACCTTTCAATTTTTATATTTGATTTATAAGTATTGAAAATAATTTTGGAATTAATAGTGATAATAGACATTCATATTCTTACTTTAGCCAAAACATGCAATTTGACATAAAAGAGACATTTCATTTTTAATTTGATTTATAAAAAGCATGAATGGATGATTTTCATATGACATACACATTTAGCATACTAGGAAAGAGATAAAGTGATGAAAGCATGTAAACTCATTCACCCTAATTAATTCCTAAAGATAATCCTATGGAATAAGATTATTTAAAGTAAATCACATTTGATTTAAGGAAAGTTTGATTTTGTTTTGAGTTTGACTTCAATTTGAGAAATGTGAGAAGGTTTTAGTCCTAATGCATTCCCACATGTGTATATTATTTTTGTTTAATTTTTATGTGATTATATCAATTTTATGCTTTAGTTAGGTTAAGGTGTACATTAAGGGCCTAATGCAATTGGCTCACAATTAGTGGTTAATTAAGCTAAAGGGTTTAATTTAAGTACTTTCATAACCCTTCCCACACATGTGGTTGGATTTTGAATTCCTTAAGCTACTTGGGTTATTGAACACCTAAGCACCTACCCAAGAAGGATTGATTAAGTTTTGGAATGTTTTGATTTTAAAATCAAATTAATTGAGCAAGTGATTAGGAGATTAACCCTTAATTAAGTTAGGATTAAAGGGGTTTAGGGAATGGCTTAGGGAAAATTTCCCAAATCCATTCCATAAACCTATTCTCTACTTAAATAAGGCTTAATTAACTTAATAAAAGGATTAAACCACTGTTCATATGCTTAATTACTCTTAATTACATAAAGAGAGTAATTAGGAATTCATTAATTGATCTCCCTAATTAACCCATTAATAAATCCCAAGAAAATTAGGGGAGGCAAAAGTCATCCCCCTAAATGCACATGAGAAGTTTGGAATTAATCAGTAGAATAATTAGGGAGTAATTAGGGTTATTAAATTTTCATTAAAACCATAATTTAAGAAAATACAATATTAAAAATCTATTGAAAATAATTTTAGAATATTCTCCTATAAATTATCTTTACACTACAATTTACTTTGTATTTTTATGATTTTTCTATAATTAATTATGCAATTATAAAGATTCAGCCATTAAGGATACTTAATTAAATCCCTAATTAAATAGCTAATCTCGTGGGTGCCACATGGAGGCTGACGCGGCATGCGCTTTCCACATGGAATGATGGGAGAGGCCACTTAAGTTATCACATCAAGCCGTGTATGGCATGCATTTCTTTCCATCCGTCCGAATGAGATCGATGACTGAGATAAAGCCCACGGTATTAAGGAATTAATCAGATATTTGTACATGTCTTGACAATGACCGTCCATCCAAAATGTGTAGATGGACGACCCATGATCCGTCATTGAGTTTCCCTGTGGGAGAGGACATCCATCCACCCTTTTTTTTGATCGGATTGAATTCAAATTCAACCCACATCATCATCATGCAAGGGAGAATACATCCAATGGCTAGATTTATTTGACATGAAAATTCCTTTCACCAAGGACCACACACTCTCTAGTTTAAGGTTTGATCCATACCTCGGAGGCTATCACCCAATCCATTGAGGTAGCTTTGTCAGTGGAAACAAGTGTGGAAGATTTGAGGTGACTAATTGAGTGGATCTTCTGGACCAAGCTCTCCTTCAATTGGGTTCAGTCTTGATCAAAGTCCCACCTCCTTTGCCTTTGGAGCTTGGAAGAATCTTGAGATGAGTTCAATTAGGCCCTTTGAGGGTGCTCGAAGGAGGAATTGGATTGATTTTAAGTATTGGCTAAGTTGAAAAAAAGGAGGAGCTCCTCTATTTTCAGTCTAAGAAAAACTGAAAATGGATAATTTGAATTCACTCTAGGAAGCTTGGCGAAACTTACAAATTCTTGCTCTGAGTTCCCTTAGATCAATCAAGTGTGGCTCTATTGAATTCAAGTGGAATTAAGGGGAGTATATCTCCCCCTAGGTGAATCGAACGGCTGTGAATGCTTGTTCATTTTGATCCAATACATCCTATTCAATGGGTTTTTTTGGCCATTTAGAGTGGCATCGCATTTAGTTTTGGCTAGAGAAGGTAGTGGGGAAGTTTGCCATGTGCAAAACAAGGTGGAGGAAGGATTCCCATGTGCTCATGACCATGGGGGTGGTCAATTTTTGCCTTAGGTTGGGTTAGGCTGACCCAAACCCATTGGGTCATGTGCACCATGTCCATTAGTGACCATTTGGTCCACTAAGAGGATGTCAAGTGTCCATGAAAAGGAATTAACCAAATTACAAGTGGGTTTGATTTTATATTACCCTATGGCCTATGGGTGAAATGGTCATTTGGCTTGGATTTTAGTTTGAGTATGTTTGGTATGATTGAAAAATTGGTTGGGCCAAATTTCAATGAATTTGGAGTTGGTTTGATATGATTTGGCTCATGTTGACCCATTTAGGTAAAAATGGGTCAACTTGGGTCAAATTGGGTCAAACCAAGAGTTGGGTCAAGTTTATATGACCATTTGAAATATTTTGGAATTATTGGTTTGGTTCAATTTGATTTATATTTGGATTTGGTTCATTTTATTTCATTTAGGTCAAATGGGTCAAGTTGACCCATTTGACCTATTGGGTTAGGTCATGAGTTGGTTTATGTTTGGTTGATAATTTGAAATGTATTAGTATCTTTGTTTTCAATCAATTTTGGTTTAATTTGATTTTATCTCAACATGACCTTTTAGGTCAAGTTGGGTTCATGGTCAATTGGCCTAGTTGGGTCTAGTTAATAGGCTTTGGTCAAGTTCAACAAGTGATTTGGAATGAACTTGACCCATGGTTTTAATCAATTTGGCTTATATCAAGTTTTGATATATTTTGATTTTAGGTCAAGTTGGGTCAACTTGGGTCAAGTGGCCACTTAGCTAGGTTAGGCTCAAATGGTGACTTGGTCAAGTTCAAACATTGATCATGAATGAGTTTTGATTCAATTAATTTGGCCTATAATGGATTTTGGCTAGTTTGGGTTTCATTTTGGCTAAGTGTTTACTTGGTCAACCCTTAGGTTTGACTTGGTTTGACCCAATTTGAGTGAATTATCATCTCATGATGATTGTTGCTCATAATGTGAGGCTTAGGTGGGCTTAGTTCAATCTAATTTGGTTAGGATTAAAATTTGGCTCATAAGGGTACTTTAGGTCACTTTGGGTCAAGTTAGCCTAAGTTGGTCAAATGGCTTGGTCAAAGCTTGATTTGATTTTGATTGAACTCACATATGGACTTATGATTGAAATATAAATTCATTTGCAAGTGATTTGAAGTCAAATGGGTTTTGATACATTTGACAATTTTAAGTTTAAAAGGGTGAACATGTGTTTGATTTGGGTTTGATGTTTAGTTTTGATTTGATGATTGAAGTTTATGTTTATATTTGGATTCATGATTGAAGGATTGATTGAATCTTGAAGAAAAATCAAGGGTTTAGATTGATTTGAATTTGATTTGGCTAAGTTCAATATTTTGACTTGAAAGGCTTAGGTTGAATTTTGGTTGAATTTGGATTTGATTTTTGAATTTAGTTTTGCTTTGATGATTGATGCTTTTGTTTATATTTGGATTCATGATTGAAGGGTTGATTGAATCATGAATAAAAATCAAGGGTTTAGCTTGATTTGAATTTGATTTGGCTAAGTTCAAGATTTTGACTTGAAAGGCTTAGGTTGAATTTTGATTGAATTTGAGTTTGAGTTTTGAATTGATTTTTGGATATGTGAATTTATATTTCATTTATATTTGTGAATATAAATGAGAATATAAATGGGTTATGAGAAAATTCCTTGAATTTGAATTGATTTAGATTTGATTTAGGCTAAGTCCATAAGATAGAATCAAAGGACTTAGGAAATATTTTGGAGTTTGGAATCCAATCATGAGCTTCAATCATAGGTTTCAATTATTTGGAATTGATTCATGATTTGAGAAAATATATTGAATTGGTTCAAGGTTTAAGTTAGAGTTGAGTTGATATGAGTTTGACTTGAAGGAAGGGAGTAAGCTATAGGGTGGGCAAGTTTTCCTAACATCCCTAAGGCATGACCTATTCCTATGGCTAACTCTTCTAAGTCTCTAGGGCTAGGTTGAGTGTTCACCTATTCACTAGAAGTGTCTTAAGACTAAAGAGACCAATAGTGTCTAAGAGAAATCTCATGTCTAAGGTGGAGGGATTGAGAACTCATTCTAAAAATGAGGTCAACAAAGGGCGCCCAATAGGTGCGGTGTGACTGACAAGGAACACCGCACATATTGGTGTTGACCTAAATGATCAAGAACATCAAATGATCACAAACACTAATAGAGATGATCTACTCCTAAACCAAAGTGTAGAAGGAATCCAGAGCTTAGTGCAATGTGACTCTACTCATGTCAAAGACATAAGAGAGTGAAGGAAGAATCCACTAGGGATAGAGTATACAAACCTTCCATTAGGGCAATATGTTCACGTCATCCACAAAGGGGATGAGAGATTTGGTTTGAGTTGAGTATCACTGGGGAGAGAAATTGATTTGATATATTTTATTGTTTAGTTTTGATTGGATTGACTCCACTGAGAGAGATTGATTGGATTTATTTTGTTTGTTTTTGTTTGACTCCACTGAGGGAGGAGGGTTAAATTTGTTTCAGATTCTTAGATTTTAGATTTTGAGATGAACCCTTTTGGTTTGCGAAGGATCGTACTAAGTAAGAGCCACGGAGGCTTAATCTTAACTCAGATTTATCAATCCAAAGGGGTAGTCTACCAAACACATAGTAGGACTAGCCAACCAAAGGGAATGCCTTTCAGTGTACAACAGCTGTACTAAGAAGAAAGCATAGTATACTTACATCCTCCAAAGTAGAGACCAATTGCTGGGGTGATCCATTGGCAACCGATTGAACCCAACCTAAGGCTAACTATTTGAGTGAATGCTACTGGGGGACTTAAATCAGCTCAAAGATAGTCAAAGATCATATTTCATTTTCTTATTATTTTGATGGATCCTATTGGTTTATAATGGACTGCACTGAGTATGGGCCATGGAGGCCTTGGTCTAACACAGGTTTACTAATCCAAAGGAGTAGTCTACTAACCACAAAGTAGGACTATCCAACCAAAGGGGTGCATTTGGTTTGCAATGATCAAGTTAGGAAGAAAGCTCGAGGACCCGCATCTTCGAAAATAAGAAACTGCTAGGGTGATCAGTTGGCGAGGCAACAAATCAAACTCGACCTAGGGCTAACTATTGAGTGAATGCTGGGGACTTAGATCAACTCAAGGATAGTCAAGATTAATTTTATTTTTTAATTTGTATTGATGATTCTTATTGGTTTGCGATGGATCATACTGAGAAGGAGCTTAAATTAGCCAAGACCTATCTCAAATTTACTAAACCAAAGGGAGTAGCTTCCCGACCAATGGGAGAACTACCCAACCAAAGGAGTGTCTTTCATTTTACAATGATCAATTCAAGGGAAGAAAGCTCAGGGACTCACATCTTCCACTACAAAAGACCACTAGGATGATCGGTTGCTTTGGGCAACAAATCGAACCAGACCTGGCTGCCCGTCAGTTTGTGAGTCATGCTATAAAGAATGTGTCATAGTCTTACATCTTCCAAAGCAGAATGGCTGCTGGGGAAACCTGCTTGTGGCAAAATAAATTGAACCTGACCTAAGGGCGACTACGGAGTGAGTACCGACCCGAGGATTTATCTCAACTTAGGTAGTTAGGCAATTCATATATGGAGTTCTACTGACACTGCCCTAAAGATAGGATGCTTGCATGGGAAAAGGGGGTCTTTGGGGGCTTGAATTCTTAATCCATAAGCGAATTAATTTATTTATTTGTTTAGTTTATTTTAATGTGGACCCTGTTGGTTTACGAGAGATCAAACTAAGAAGGAGCTTATATCAACCTAGACCTATCTCAGATTTACTAAACCAAGGGAGAATCTGTGCATCCGCTGAACAAATTCTCCAATCGCAAGGGTGGCTACTAGGAAAGAGATATTGTCCAATCCAAAAGTAACCCGGGTAGTGCCTAAATGGGGTCGCAAAGGACGTGATCCAAATAGAGTGCATGCAAGGAGAGGGGTTGTTAAGGGCTTGATCCAACACCCTAGAAAAGATGACATGGCTAGTCATATGTCAAATAGGTATTCGATACCTAACTCAAGCAGAAAGCTCAGGAACTCATATTTGCCAAGAGTGGTGTATCAATCGGGTGAGTCACTGTTAGCATAGTAAACATCAACTAACCTAAGGTGACCGTTAGTTTGCAACAATCAGCCTAGAAAGAAAGCTCAGGGACTCACATCTTCCTACAGCAGAATGGATTGTCGGGATAGTCTATCTTTGGCTCGACAGGTGCTATCCAACCTAGGGAGGCTACTAAGTGAATGCCACTAGGGGACTTATATCAACTCAAATGTAGTCCAGAGTAAAGGATCCACTGGGAAACTTACCCTAAACCTCAAATATACTCAACCTAGTTAGTGCATGATGACCAGTTCTAGAAGAAAGCTCAGGGACTCACATCCTCTTAAATAAAGGCCAACATGAGGTAGCTTACTGGCTAGGCAGTGAAGCCTACCAAACTAACAAGGCGCTCATTGGATTACAATGATCAAGTTGGGAAGAAAGCACAAGGACTCACATCTTCTAAACAAGTGACCACTATGGTCACAGGCTAACGAGGTAGTATGTAGACCCAACCTTGAGCAACTAATGAGTAAGTGCCACATGGGGCTTGCTTCCACATCAAAATAGCCTGAGATGAAAGATATGTGTTTGTGCTTGTGCATGTATCAAAAGAAATAGGACGCCTCTCGGGTTCACTTACACCTACCTTAAAAAATGTTAGGGATTCTGATGAAATGGTGTCACAAATGGCAACAGAATTCCCACCAAGAAAGAATGTCGCTTGGGTTCTCTTACACCTAACTTAATAGTGCTAGTCAAAATAAGATTCTTCTTGGGTTCTCTCACACCTATTCTAGTAGCATCGGGAATTGTGTTTGATTGTGTTCGTGTTATGAAAGAGGAATAGGATGCCTCTTGGGTTATCTTACACCTATCTTAAACACGTCGTGGCAGATTCGCAAGATAAGTAAACAATGTTTCGAAAGAAGAGAAGATTTTGATGAAATGGAATCAAATTTTGTTCTTTTGTTAATAATTATTTTAAAACATATTTTATGGGTAATATTTCTTCAAATAGAGCCCATTAATTGGAAGCATCGGGTGCTCCCCTTTACAATCAATAAGCTGATATGATCCTCCATGGTAGGCCTTCTCTATGACATAGGGGCCTTCCCAAGTGGGTTCAAACTTTCCTCCCATCTTTTGATGGGCAACAATTGGTCTCCTTAGGACTAAAATAAGTTCTCCTACTTAGAAAGACCTAGGGAAGACTAGCTTGTTATGAGGTTGAATCATTTTGGCCTTGTACAACTCGAGGTTTTGGCATACCCGTAGGTAACTTTCCTCCAAACCTTCGAGCTCTTCTAACCATAATTTTGCATTCTGCTCTGCAGTGATCTTGCTACCCAATGTTATCCTTAGCGATGGGAGTTAAACTTCTAAAGGTAGAATGGCTTCGGACCCATACAGTAAGAAAAATGGGGTAGATTGAGTTGGAGTTTGGTATATGGTGCGATAGGCCCACAAGGTTTCAACCAACTGCTCATTCCACTATCATTTGTTGTCATCAAGAGTCTTCTTTAGTATTTGGATGAGAGTTTTGTTGAATGCTTCTGCTAAGCTATTTGCTCTAGGAGAGTAGATGATGGAGTATCTCCAATCTATACTGTGTCTTCTGGTGAAGCTATTGATCTTGGTTCTTTTGAATGCAGTACTATTATCGGATATAATTCATCGAGGCACCCTGAACCTATATATGATATGGTTCCTAAAAAACTAAAGCACATGCTGAGTTGTGACCTCTCTGAGTGGGATTGCTCTGCACACTTGGAAAAGTAGTCGATGATAGCTAAGATGAACCGATGACCCTTGGAAGAAGGAGGATCAATAGAACCTACAATGTCTATACCCCAACACTCAAATGACCATGAGGCCAATGTAGGGTGTAGAATATTGGGTGGTCGATGTAAGACCACACCGTGAACCTAGCACTGATGGCATCTCCTAGCTACATCCACGTAGTCTGTAATCATCGAAGGTCAGTAGTATCCTAGTCATTTGATCTTCGACTTCATCTCAAGACCGGATTGATGTGCTTTGCATAGACCTGAATGTACCTTAGTTACAATGTCATGAGCTTCATGTTTATCTAAAAAATGTAATCACATTTGATTAAAGGATCGTCGGTACAAGGTGCCATCAACGAGAGCATAGGAGAGAGCTCTCTATTTCACCTGATGGGCTTATGACTTTTCTTGATTTTAGCCTAAGCTTTAGGTGAGGTTATGAGTTCTTTATTTTTAATTTTGAATTATTAAATTTGATAGAATATTTATTTTTTCCTAAGAGCCTAATCCACATCTAGGCCATAAATCAAGCAAGGAAGAAACTAGGAAAAGGATGCCATCTTAATGCAAAAGCTAAACAAATCATCAATCAATTTATAAAGCTAATGCTAAAGAATAAGAGGCCATTTGTGGTTGGGCACTACCGTACAAACCCAAAAAATAAATTGGGTAGTCGAGCTCTACCCTTTTATAATCTGGATTATAAATTAATTAAGTACAACTAAATAAGTAATTCATTGTTATGAGGGTCTTCAAGCTTCATTTCTTCATTCTTCTTTTCTTCTTTCTTCTTCTTTTCTTATTTCTTCTTTGGTTCTTTCTTTTGGATGGTTGGATGGTGGTTGCTCCAAAGGCTTCACATGGTACATAAGATGAGATCTTATGATCAATGCTCATCCTAATCCCCATAACAATCATTCTAAAATCCTGCAAAATTACATAAAAGGAAAAGTAAATCTTTCTAACACCTATAAAATAGAGATTAGCTAAACAAAACCACAAAGCATGTATATTAGACTTATTTAAGATAATGGTACTTAATAAAATTTATTTATATTTATTGGTATTTAAGCATATCTTTAATTACTTTTCTATTAAGAATGTTCAACTTAGATTTAGAAGTGTTTAATTCTGGGTTGATTTTATTTTATGTTTTGATTGGGTTCAAGTGAATCACAATTAGTACTAAGTTGTTAAGAGGGAAAGAGAGAGAACTCTCTTTCCTATTAAGTAATTTCTAAAGTGGATTCATGTTTTAGTTTTTTAGTGAATGTTTTATTATGTGTTTTAATTAATCCTAAGTTTAGATGAACTCTAAACAAACCTATTCAAAAGAGAGGCATTTTAAGATTAAGTAAAGTGAACTAAATTCACAAAACACACATCACCTCATTTCCTTCCCAACATGTATAACATGCATTTGGATGAATCCTAAGCATATTTATACATACAAGTGAGAATGTTTAGCACACCTTATAATGAATGCTAAGTAATTTACTTAAGGAAAATTTGAATGCTTATGATGCATGATTTTCATTAAGTAGAAAAAAGTTTCTTATCCAATTTTCACATGCACACAAGAATGTATGAAAGGCATAAGTGAGTACAACGCCAATTTTAACCAGGGGTATAAGGTACAAGACCTACTTAGGGCTACTTAAAGCCTTGTAACCCTGGGGTTGTCTAAACTAATATACCACTTTCCTTAAATACGAGCATATATATAAAAGAAATTAATGGAAAAGAAAGGATGCAAAAGTTTGTGTTGGTTGATTTATTTTTGCTTATGCAATTTATATGTACAAATGTAGATATCCTTCTTAAGTAATAGCATAGGAATGGATAGGAGATGGGATTAGGCAAGTGTTAGATTCTTTTCAAATGAACTAAACACTTTACCAAATCTATTCAAAACTATGCTAAAAGAGGGGAGAAGGAAGACTACACCAAGCACATTCTTATATTTTACTCACCTGCAAGCTCATAAATAAAATATAAGTAACACACTTTTAATTTTGATAATTTATTCATATATTTTGAAAATAAATATTTTATATTTAATAGTGATAATAGCCACTCATATTCTTACATTAGCCAAAACATGCAATTTGACATAAAGGAAACATTTTCATTTTAAATTTAATTTTTGAAAGCATGAATGTATAAAATCATATGACACACACATTTAGCATGTTAGGAAAGAACTAAAGTAATGAAAGCATGTAAATACATTCACCTTAATTAATTCGTAAAGACAATCTTATGAAATAAGAAATCTTAAAGCAAATCAAAGTTTGTTTAATGTGATTTTTGTTTGATTTTGAGTTTGATTTAATTTGGAAAATGTAAGGAGAGTTTGTTGTTCCTAACCCATTCCCACATGTATTTGATATTTTTTGTTCAAGTTTTAGGTGATTTTATTCATTTTATATTTTGATTAGGTTAAGATATATTAAGCATGCACCACTACCTAGCATAGTTAATCAAATAATTATGAGCCAATGAGATGACATAAAACCACACAAGGAATTTAAATCAACAATGCACCTAGGAGGAAAAGGGCCTAATGCAATTTGGCTCATGATTAATGAGTAATTAAGCTAAGGAGTTTAACTTAAGTAATTTCAAAATGCCCCTCACACATATGAGTTGAATTTTGATTTCCTTAATTGTACTTAGGCTCTTGAACACTTAAGCATCTACCCAAGAAGAATTAATTGAGTTATGAAAAGTTTTAGAATTTTATGAAATTAATTAAGGGGATAATTAGTGAATTAACCTTTAATTAAGGTAAGATTAAGGAATAAAGGGATTTAAGGAATATCTTAAGGAGAGTATCCCAAAATTATTCTTGAACCTCACATTCACTTAATCAAAACTTAATTGGCTCAATCAGAGGGTTAAATCACTAATTATACTTAATTAAGTCTAATTATATTAAGGGAGTGATTAAGGAATGAACTAGCAATTCCCCTAATTAAGCCACCAATAAATCTCAAGAAAATTAGGGGAGGCAGAAGTCATCCCTCTAATTACACCCAAGAAATTTGGGATTAATAAGTGGACTAATTAGAGAGTAATTAGCAAATTAACACTCCCAATAAAACCCAAATTCAAAGAAAAGAATTACTCAAAATCAATTTTCGAATATTCTATGATCAATTATCTTTCTAATGCAATTTATTTCATATTTTTCTTATTTTTCTATGTTGAGATATAAATTTTAGAAGTTTAGGTGATTAATTAGAATAAATAATCCCTAATCATATTATTAATTAATGCCATGTATGCATTACCGTGAGCTTTACACGCAGTCGATTGGGTATTTTAACCCATCACATCATAAGCCGTGGCATGCGCTTTCTCCTCAACCATTTGATCAAGGATCAGACAACTGAGATTAAAGTCAGATCGAGGGGAGAAATAGGATATATTTAATCTCCAATCCATCCAAAATGCGATGGATGGCGAGATTCATCCCTATAATTCCCTGTGGAAAAGGGGATCCATCCATCTTCTATGCCTTGATTCGAGCTCGATTGAGCATGGATTGGGCTAGAATTTTGCCCACACCTTCATCATGCATCCTAGATCACATCAAATGGCCAAAATCCCATTCCATGAAAAATTTCTTTCACAAAGCTCCAAACCATATTGAATTTAAGCTCAAAAAATGCCTAACCTCTCCAAAGGTGATCACCAACACTCGATTCCCTTGGAGAAGCTTGGTCTGGTTGAGACGAAGCTTTGCTGAAAGTTTGAGCTCTTGAAATTGAGTGGAGGATTCTATGGAGCAACTCCACTTACACTTGAGCTCGGCTTTAGTCTAGGGCACCCTTCCTTACCTTTGAGCTGGGAAAGAACTTAGGTGAACTCGACTTGGTCCTCTAAGGATGCTTGCAAAAGGAATTAGGTCGAGGTTGAGTGTAGAGGAATTTCAAAGTCAAGCTCCCATGTTTTCAAGTGATGAAAATCGAGAATGGAGATTTCAAATCCTCCCTAAGAAACTTGGGAAGACTCTTAAAGCTTACTCGAGTTCTATGCTTCAATCGACAGGGAAGTGAAAATTCAAATGAATTAGGGGAGTATATCTCCCCTTGTAATCTGGATGGCCTAGCTTTACCATTTTGATCCAATTGCAAAAGGTGTGGGTTTGTTAGGTTGTTAGAGTGTCCTTGAGTTTGGTTTTGGCCAAGGAGTGGAATGGTGAACTCCCATGTGCTTCAATTGAGGGAGAAGGTTTGCCATGTGGCCATTGCCATGCACATGGTCAGTTTGGCCATTGGGTTAGGTTTAGCTAACCCAAACCCACTGGGTTGGGTACACCACACTCCCTAGTGTTCACTTGATCCACTAAAAGGGTGACAAGTGGGTATGAAGAGGATTTGACCAAATTCCAAGAGGAATTGGCCAAAATTTATCTTATGGCCTAGGAGTAAAATGGTCATTTGACCATGATTTTAGTTTGGGTATGTTTGGTATGAAGAGAAAATAGGTTTGGCCAAGTTTCATTGAATTTGGAGTTGGTTTGACGTGATTTAGCTCATGTTGACCCATTTAGGTCAAAATGGGTCAACTTGGGTCAAGTTGACCAAGTGGTCAAATTGGGTCAAACTAAAGGCCGGGTCAAGTTCATATGACCATTTGAAATGTTTTGGTTGCTTTGGTTTGATTCAATTTGGTTTAGGTTTGAATTTGGTTCATATGACTTCATTTAAGTCAAATGGGTCAAGTTGACCAATTTGACCCATTTGACTATTTGAGTAGGTCATAGTAGTTTAGGTTTTTGTCATATGAAGTGGATTGGTATCTTTATTTCCAATCAATTTTGGTTAAGTTAGAATTTGGCTCAATATGACCCTTTAGTCAAGTTCAAGTCATTGTAAGCTAGTTGGCCAATTGAGGCTTTGGTCAAGTTCAACAAGTGATTTAGAATGAACTTGACCCATTGGTTTCAATCAATTTGATTTAGATCAAGTTTTGACATTTTAACTTTTAGGTCAAGGGTCAATAAGTCCAATTAGTTAGCTCAAATGTTGACTTGGTCAAGTTCAAACATTGATCATGAATGAACTTAGATCATTGGTTTCAATCAATTTGGCCTATGATAGATTATGGCTATGTTGGGTTTCATTCTAGCTAAGTGTTGACTTGGTCAACCTTTGACTTGGTTTGACCTAATTTGAGTGATTGATCATCTCATGATGATTGTTGATCATGATGAGAGGCTTAGGTGAGTTTGATTCAATCCAATTTGGTTAGGATTAGAATTTGCTCATAAGGGTACTTTAGGTCACTTTGGGTCAAGTGAGCCTAAGTGGGTCAAAACTTGGTCAAAGCTTGATTTGAGTTTGATTGAACTTACATATGGACTTATGATTGAAATATAAATCCATTTTAAGTGGTTTGAAGTCAAATGGGTTTTGATTCATTTGACAATTTCAAGTTCAAAGGGAACATGAAATGGATTTTGGCTTGATTTTTGAATTGAGTTTTGGTTAAGTGATTGAAGTTTGTATTTATATTTGAATTCATGATTGAATAATTGATTGAATCATGAAGTAAAATCAAGGGTTTGGCTTGATTTGAAGTTGATTTGGCTAAGTTCAAGAATTTGACTTGAAAGGCTTAGGTTGGATTTTGATTGGATTTGAACTTGAATTTTGGAGTTGGTTTTGTTGTTTGAATTTATATTTCATTTATATATGAATATAAATGAGAATATAAATGGGTCGAGAAAATTTCATGAGTTTGATTTTGAACATGATCTAGGCTAAGTCCTTAAGAGAGAAAATCAGATTTAGGAAAGATTTGAATTAATCTTGAATTTTGGATTTAATTTGATTGATTTGAATTTATATTTCATTTATATATGTGAATATAAATGAGAATATAAATGAGTTGTGAGAAAATTTTATGAATTTGAATTGATTTGAAGATGATTTAGTCCTTAGAGAATTAAGGACTTAGGAAATATTTGAAATTTGGAATTTCAATCATGGGTTTCAATCTTATGGCATTGATTTGAGTTTGGAGAAAATCAATTAGGCTAAAAATTTATTTGGGTTTCATGTTGATTTGATTTGGAGTTTTACTTGAATGAGGAAGTAAGGAAATGTTGCCATAGGGTAAAGTGATTTTCCTAACACCCCTAAGGCATGACCAACTCCTATGGCTAACTCTTCTAAGTCTCTAGGTTAGGTTGAGTGTCTACCTAATCACTAGATGTGTCTTAGACTAAGGATCTTAAATTCTAAGAGGAGTCCTATGTCTAAGATGGAGGGGTTTCAGAACTCATTCTAAAAATGAGGTCAACAAAGGGCGCAAAGGTGTGTGACTAACAAGAACATCGCACGTATTTGTGTGATCAAGAATGATCACAAGCACTAATAGAGATGATCTACCTAACAGGTGTAAGAAATCTAGAACTTAGTAATGGCTCTACTATGTCAAGGACATAAGAGAGGGAAGAGGAATCCAAGGGATGAGTATGTGAACCTTCCACTGGAAGGGTTCAAGTCATCCACAAAGAGATGAGGGGTTTGATTTGATTTGAGTCTCAAGGAAAGTTCCACTAGGGAAGAGGGTTGAATTTGTTTGAATTTTTAGATTTTGATTATGAGATGGACCCTATTGGTCATGGGGACCCACTCATGAGCCATGGAGGCCTAGACCTAATTCAGATTTACCAATCCAAAAGGGTAGTCTACTAAACACATAGTAGGACTAGCCAACCAAAGGGATGCCTTTCGGTATGCAGTAGTTATACTAGGAAGAAAGCGTAGTAGACTTACATCCTCCAAAGTGGGAACCAGTTGCTGGGGTAATCTATTGACAAGGCAACAAATTGAACCCAACCTAGGGCTGATTATTGAGTGAATGTCTGGGGGACTTAGATCAACTCAAAGATAGTCAAGATTGATTTCATTTTTTTAGATTTATTTTGATGGATTTGGTTTGATGGATCACCGAGAAGGACTTATATTATACACCTATCTCGATTTACAAACCAAAGGGAGTAGCTTCTCAATGGGAGAACTATCCCACCAAAGGAGTTTCTTTGTAATGATCAATTGAAGGGAAGAAGCTCTGGACTCACATCTTCCACTACAAAAGACCACTGGGTGATGCTTTTGAGCAACAAATCAAACCACCTGGTGTCCATAATCATGCTAAAGAATGTGACATAGTCTTACATCTTCCAAAGAATGACTATCTGGTAACATTTGTGGAAAAATAAATTGAACTCACCTAAGGCCACTACGAGTGAGTGCCACCCGGACTTATCTCAACCGTGAAAACAATTCTATAGGGAGTTCTACTGACACCCCAAAGATAGATGCTTGGGAAAAGGGCCCTTTGGGGGCTTGAATTCCTAATCCACAAGCAAATTAATTTGTTTATTTGTTTAGTTTGTTTATTATGGACCCTATTAGTTTACAAGGATCAAACTGAGAAGGAGCTTATATCAGCCTAGACCTATCTCGATTTATGAAAGGGGAGAATGCATTATTAACAAATTCTCCAACCAGTGGGTGGCTACTAGGAAAGGGGACCGTCCAATCCAAAAGTAACCCGGTAATGTCTAAATTGCAAAGAATGTGATCCAAATAGAGTGGGGATGGAGCCGTAAGGGCTTAATCCAAAACCTGAGAAGATGACATGGCCATATATTCAAATAGGTATTGGGGCCAACTCAAGGAGAAAGTGGGGACTCACATCGCCAAGAGTGGTGTATCCACCGGGTGAGTCATTGTCGATAGCAATATCAACCAACCTAAGGTTGTCAAATAATCACCTAGAAGAAAGCTCGGGACTCACATCCTCATAGAAAAAATTGTTGGGATAGTCTATCTTTGGCAGTGTGTTATCGACCTAGGGACTTGAGTGAATGCCAGGGAACTTACATCGACTCAAATGTAGTCAAGAAAAAGGAGCCTCGGGACTTATCCTAAACCTCAAATATACTCTACTTAGTTAGATCATGATGATTAGTTCAATAAGAAAGCACGGGGACTCACATCTTCTTAAATAAAATCAACACAAGGTAGCTTACAGGCTAGGCAGTAAATTCTACTATACTAACAAGGCGCTCATTGGTTTGCAATGATCTAATTAGGAAGAAAGTGAGGGAACTCACATACTCTAAATAAGTGACCATTGCGGTGACATACTAGCAAGGTAGCATGTTGACCCAACCTAGAGCACCTAATGAGTGAGTGCCACAGGGGGCTTGCTCCCATATAAAATAGCTCCAGATAAAATATTTGTGTTTGTTTTGTGCATGTGTTAGAAGGAATAGGATGCATCTAGGGGACACTTACACCCAACTTAAACATGCTTGGGTATTTTGATGAAATGGTGCCACAGATTGTAACCGTGATTCCCACTAAGAAGGGATGCTGCTTGGGTTCTCTTACACCTAACTTAGTTATTTTAATCGAAATAGGATGCCTCTGTTCTCTTACACCTATTCTAATAGCACTGGGAGATTGTGTTTATGTTGTGAAAGAGGGATAGGATGCCACTGGGGGACTCTTACACCTACCCTAAACACGTCACGATGGATTCGCAAGACAAGCAAATAATGCTTCGAAAGAAGAGAAGATTTTGATGAAATGGAATCAAATTTTTGTTGATTGATAGAATTATTTTTAAACATAATTTATTTCATGGGTAATATTTCTTTAGATAGAGCCCATTAAAGCATCTGTTCCCTTTACAATCAATGAGCTATGATCCTCCTTGGTAGGCCTTCTATGACATGGGGCCTTCCTAAGTGTTCAAACTTGCCTCCCATCTTCGACCTGCAACAATTGATCTCCCAAGACTAACACAAGTTCTCTTACCTAAAGACCTGGGTGGAACTGCTTGTGAGCTTGAATCATTTTGGCCTTGTATAACTGAAGTGGAATGCCTGCAGTGACTCTCCTCCAAACTTTTGAGCTCTTCTAACCACAACTTTCCATTCTCCTTGTAGTGATCTTGCTACCCAATGCCATATCCTAGCAATGGAGTGAATGCATACCATTATCAAATATAATTTATTGAGGCACAATCTATCCTATATGGTTCCTAAAAACTAAAGCACATGAGCCATGACCTCTAGTGGGATTGCCTACCCACTTGGAAAAGTAGTGGTGTAGCTAAGATGAACCGACCTTGAAGAAGGAGGATCGATGACCTACAATTTCATCAACACTCAATGGCCAGGCCAATGTAGGTGTAGAATATTGGGTGGGTGGAGGACCACACCATGTACGCCATCATGCATCTCTAGCTACATCCATGTCATTCATTAATGGCCGCGAGTATCCTGGGCCTCGATATTGCTTTCATCTTTACAATGATTATTTTCATTTTTGTTAGTCAATGGAGGCCCCATTTCACGAAGCTCTCAAATTTTCTTGAGGTAGTTTTCTTGTGTTCAAATAATCTATGAATAGTTGCCTCCAATTTAGTTCCTTGTCCTTATAGGCAACAAACCTCCCTCTTCAAGGGAAAGTCTCTGATGAGTTCCATCAATAAGGATAGGACTTGTCTATTTTGGACCCTTATTGAAATGGACTCACCTTCAGACATGTCAATTCTTTGGCAAGTTTGGCCAAAGAATGCTATATGTTCTCTACTGGAACCTTGTAGATGGTGGCATCGAATTTGGTGAATAGCTTCATGGTATACTCATAATGATGAAGCTTGGGTTTGAGAATCTTGGATAAAGAATCGATTGATGACCAAATGAGAATCCCAAAGATGTTGATGCTCTAACGATAGTGATGGCTAACTCCAAAGACAATCATACTCGAGTTCATTGTTGGTGCAGGGGTTGGAAAGATAGTATGAGAATCTCATTACATCGTGGTCTGGAGTTAGGAGAACTATTCCTACCCCTAACTTTCCTGAAAGAATAGATCATGGTGCTTCTCCATTATGAAAAGAAGCTACACCATCAAAATACATCTCCCATCAGTGGTTGTCAACCTCCCCTAAGTTCATGATTTGTTCATCAAGGAGATCATCACTAAGCGGAGAATCGAGAAGTGGTGTGCTGCTAAGAAATCTGCTAGTGCTTGTCCTTTTACAGCATGGAGGGGTACGAATGTGATATCAAATTATAAAAGAATCATGGACCATCATGCCAAATGTCTGGATAGCATTGGCTATGTCATGAGGTACTATAGTGGATTGTCATCAAGTTCACCTTATGAGAAAGTATATAGGCGAGAGGCAAAGAGATCAAAGCAGAAATATTTCTCAATAGGATAGTTCTTCAGAAATCGATGACGATGAGTAGTAGAGAGCATTCTCCTTCCTTCATCATTGGCTTGATCCAACAAAGCCAAGAGAGTCATCCAATGCAAAGTGTAGAGAATGAGTGGCCCGCCGAGATAGGCTAGAAGGCTTCACCAAATACCGCTTGATGTCTTCAAGGAATGCTAACACTTGTCATCCCACTTGAACTTGGCATCCTTTTGACAAGTGCTGAGAATGTCTGCATCTCCCGAAAGGGAGATAAAGCATCTTAGACATTAGCCATCCTTGGAAGGATCAAGTTGAGTTAAACTCTGGAGGTGGCATTTCAAGATAGCTTTGATCTTTTGATCTATTTCTATTCCCGATGTCGAACAAACCCAAGGAATTTCAAAGCTACTCAATGCACACTTGGGGATTCATTTTGATTATATTTTCACCATTCTCAAAAAACTACTCTCAAGTCAAAGAGATGGCCTTCCTTTTCTCTCTAACTACTAGATCATCAATAGCACTCAACATGATGATGAGTGAGTTCAAGATCTGAATGGCCCATTGGTATGTAGCACTAGCATTTTTTGTAAAGGCATAACCCTATAACAAGATTCGACGGGTTCAAAAGTGTATTTTCATCTTGGAGACATCTTGATTTGGTTAAAGATGACTCATCCATGAAAGAGAATGCATGAGATGATGTCCACCACTTTTATAGGAAGAGGAAACTCATCTTAGGACATGCCTTGTTTAAGACCCCTAAAATTAAATCATATGTGAATTTGGCCATTCTTCTTTTAATGACATAGCTAACCGTAGGATATTTTCTTCCCAATGAAACCGACAGACTTTTAAATGACTATTGTTCAATTTCTAATTGCATGCATCTAGAGCTTGCTTAATGGGGATAGCTTGGGTATTCTAGCTTATGGACTATGTCGAGATAACTGGCATCTCTTCATAACTCCATGCGAAGCAGTCTTTAAACTCAGTCAATAGCCTAACTAAGTCATTGGTTTCTTCTTCATTCAGTAATGAACTGATGTACATCAGGCATGGATTTTCTTCTATCTCGAGGTCAATCTCTTTAAGCTTGTCAATTATTAAATGGATCTCCTCTTCAAATTTTTGCAGTGCATCATTGATTTGGAGATCATCTGGATCATTTGGATCATTTGAGATTTCTAAACACACATTCTCATAAGAGTTGGTGTTGTGTGAAAAGAATATCGACTCCAAATGATTGATAACCAAGCAAGAATCATCATCACTAGACCCACTGCATCAATCCTAGGCCTTGATTTCCCATGTAATATTCCACCTTTTCAAAGTACTCTAACTTGTGCTGAACATGTATGAGGAACTAAACCTTTCTATATAAGATTATGAACACAAGGTGAGTAAAAGTCAAATGGTAATTCCATTAATTCTTCCAAGTTTTACATCAACTTGGATTTTGAGGATGATGATCAAAAGAATCTCCTTCATATCACTAAGACTTAGGGCTTCATTAACTACTAAACCTTCAACTTTTGGGGTGAAAGTGAGGTTATAGCTAAGGTTCCCAAGCTCATGATAGTTTTACATCCCATTCAATACTTTGCTTTGTCCGAGGCCCTCCTTCATCATGCCTGATAAAGTCACCTCCAATGGAACCCACCGAGAGGTATATACTAATCACATTAGACTCATCCTAGCTGATTCCAAGTCTATGTGAATAGTAGTACTCCTATGGACTGAACTGACCTATGTTTGATGGCCAACAGGGGTCTTCCATCTCTGAACTACCTCGCTTTCTGCCTCCCATGGAGGTTGAGTCATCCCACCCACATGTCCATGATGGAATAAACTATGGTGGAATGTAATAGTGGATCTATTTCTTCTTCAATTCCCTTTCTTGTTCACCGATTTTATTTTTCTTTTTTCTTTTGCCTTTTATTTTTCTTCATTTTCTCTCTATTTTGAATTTGAGTTTTTTCCAAGTTCATGAGAAAGGGTGTTTTGAGGAAGATAGTAGGCCGCATCCTCATAAATCTTAACCTCTCTAACTGAAAATGACTTTTCATCTCCACTGACATAGTATTCAATCCCATCCTTTCTAAACTTGATGCACTGATAAAGGGAGGATAGAATTATCTTGTTCTGATATATCCAAGGCCTATCGAGCGAAGCAATGAATGAAGTATTCAAATCAATGATGTAAAACTTGGCTTCAGTCTTCCAATCACCTATCTCCAAAGGTAACACTATGCAACCTAAAGCCTGCTCACCTTGTTCATTGAATCCTCTCAACATCATCTAATCTCCTTGGAGTGTGGAGATGTCGATACTAAAATAGGCAAGGGTCTTTAGAATCATAATGTTCATTGATGCATCTGGATCGATGAGAACTCTGCAAGTTCAATTTTCCATGAATTATGATGTAGTGACATTGCTCCAAGTCCCCAAGAAGGTCTTCATCCGTGAAGGTGATCCCCAGCTTCTTTTTGCATAATGTGCCTCTCACCAGATAGTGATCAGAGCTAAGTATATCTCGTGATATCGAAGAACCTTGATTAATAATTCCCTCATCTCTTTGGATAAAATAAGAGCATTGTATATGCTTAGGTTAGATAGCAACTTTCTTAGATGAGAGAGGACATTGTAGTCCACCTTGGGCTGATCCTCCACAAGCATATCCAAGGGTGGAGCATCATGTGGAGGGGCTTCTCGATCCTCTGTACCAATGACTTGTTTCCCTATC
Organism: Cymbidium sinense; assembly: GCA_021442155.1. Lineage (NCBI taxonomy): Eukaryota > Viridiplantae > Streptophyta > Magnoliopsida > Asparagales > Orchidaceae > Cymbidium > Cymbidium sinense. The sequence goes on from CM038219.1 coordinate 130,549,291, forward strand.
TTGAGGTCTTTGCCCAGGAGGTAGAACCTTGCCATGGAGGTTGACTTTGGTATCTCTTATTGCAGGTAATGGAAGGTTCACGCACATGAGCTCACCTACGACTTCTCCTATGGGACCCTGGTCAATGATTCCAAGTCTATCTCAGAGGTGAACCCATAGTATTGAGTAGGAAAGTCCAACTCTAATCAAAGATAAAGATTGGAATTTTTATAGTTATTTTTACTTGAAGAGTTATCATTAAGAATAGAAGTAGATAACCCATCAGAAGTGACACAAATATAATTCAAGCTAGCTTTATTCTTCAATTTCATGGATTTGATAGGTGGTACAAAGTAGAAACCAAGTAAAGTAAATGGGGTAAGGGATTTGATGCCCTTACCTGCCGATACAAGAGTTCTACAAATAGAAGAAGAAGAACTAGCTAAAGTAGAGGAAGTCATTGATGTGGTAGCTGCAACGATAGACTAGAGGCTAGACTCGGTCGGTGGTTGTGCTACTGGGCTATCTCAGGCCAACACATGCTTATGCTACTACTGAACTCCCCCTTTCCCCAAGTTGGCACTGGCAACTTGCAAACCTTCCTTGATGTTGGAGGTTTGAGCTGCTCAAGCACCTGCAAAAAAAGTTTCTTGATCTTCTAAATGACCATTTTAGAAGTTTTGGATAATGAGATATCCCAACCTTCTTTAGTTTTAGAAGGATCACAAGTATCCCCAAGGATTATCCTAATGGAAATTGACGGTTATTCCAGAAGATATTCTTGTGGTATAACTACAGCACCGGTCTTGAAGCTATGTTCAAGCCAGTCCTTCAATGTGAAGCAATCCTCCAAAACATGACCTAGCATATAGTGGTAGGGGAAAAAGTTAGGATCATGGATTTTTCCCACTTCCTCCAATTTCCTAGGCTCGAGTAGCTGAAAATCAAGCTTCTTTAAGAGATTCTTAAAGATCTTCCTGATTACCTCCCTCTTAAATGAATAAGGTTTATTGAGCTTACCTAAAAGAGTAGGTGGGCCATAGCTACCTGGCGTTGGGTATGTGTCTTCTTATGATGGTATGGTGAGGTGCGATCTTTGGCCATGGAGGCCTAGCCATGGAGGCTGGTGGAGGCCAATAGCTTCCCGGTGGTGGTAAAGAGGTGGAAGCGAGGCTAGTGAGGTCCGGTCTCTCTGGTTGTTCTTTTAGTTGTATCCCTTACCACTCACTATTCTCGGCTTCTTCTCATAGACCTTCTACAGCTTTGCTTTGGGCAACTGGTCTTGAAAAGGCAACTATTTTGTCTCTCCTTGCAGACTAGCCTTGTTGATTAACTTCTCAAATGTTTTGATTGTGAAGCCCTTAAGCATGAAGGAGACCCAGCCATGAAATTCTTTAGAAGAATCTCAATGGCATGCTACTCAGACAACTGCAGCTTGCATTTCATACTCAGGTTACACCATCTTAGAATATAGTCAATAAGAGAGTCACCTGGGTGTTGTTGTGCTACAATGAGATCACCAACAGTAACCCTTTGCTAAGCTCCAGCAAACCTCTTGATAAAGAGTTGCTCCAACTCAGCAAATGTCTTTACTGAACCATTGAGAAGTTCAACATATCAATCAAAAGTTATCGTTGCTAGGTTACTAATGAAGAGGCAGAATAGCAAAGCTTGCTGCCACTAGCGTTGCAATAATTGGCCCTGAAGTGTGTAATATGCTACCTCGGGTTTCCACTACCATCAAAACTCTTGAAGGAAGGTGTCATGAAACCCTTAGGATATTGGATTGCATCGAATTCCTCTCTGTAGGGTCTACCTTTTGAAACTGATCATCCTCCTCAGGATTGAGCCAATGCGTCCTTCACCTGCTGCTCAACCATAGATCTGATATCTTTCTCTTGTATGGAGGTACTTTCCACTACCTTCCTATACATGCCAGTGCTACCTTGCTCGATGGGAGGTAAGGTCTTGGCTGGGTCCAAGACATGCACTAACTCTGGCTGACTAATCTCAATTGTAGTAGGATGAATTGTTAGGGCTTATTTCTGAAGTACTGAGACTGTTGCTAACAAGTCCTCAAGCTGCCTCGCCATCCTGTCTATTTGTTCATCTTTCTGCTTTAATTGATATCAGAGGTGTTGGGCTGATTGGGCTGTGTCTCCCTGCTCAACCTCATCACCTTCCATAGCTTGTTGCTCTCTGAGGAAGGATCCCCTGGTATCTATGATGCAAACCCCGATTGAGCCTCCCAACAAATCATCTTCATTTGGATCAAAGCTGATCTTCTCCTCATCAGACCAATCATACCCAAAAATTTCCTACTTTTATACAAGATAATGTGCCACTATGTCCTCAAGAGAATGATCAATCTGAATGGGCACAAATAATTTTTTGGTGTGATCCTGTCATCGAGAGCCTCCCCTCTTCTTGGAGAATCAATCCTATAAGAACTGTACTCACTAGAAGAGACACACTCCTGACTATCACTGACTTTGAAAGGGGTGACACTCCTAGGAGGTTCTACTATCATCGGTGCAACTTAGCTATCATCTACTCCCTCTGCAACAGCTGCCACCATCTCTATGTTTTGTTGAACTAGTGGTGTTGGTGAAGGGATGACCACTATGCTTTGGGGTCATCATTCCCTCCGCACCACAACTGGGGTAGAAGGTTGAGTAGAAGAGCTCAGCCTCGCCACAATAGGCGGTGTAGATGGAATAAGATCCCTCGGCCATAGCCGGATCCCCAATGGAGTACGCTTCTCCCTGGATGTGGCCTTCATGGCCTTCGACGGAATAAGAGATGATGCAACATGAACAGGTGATGGTGGACAGGGGGTAGAGCAGTGTGGTGGAGACACCACCAACTTTCTCAGAACAGAAACCCTTTTCCTATGATGGGTCATCCAGAAAAATATTTTTTTTATGATCGGTAGTAGCGATCAGGAAATCAATGAGTGAGGCGCGCGACCAAACCTTTGCCTCTCTCTTGATAATGCGGTGCGGGCCTCTCTGGCCCTCTCCTATCATAGGTGTTTCCCCACACTGTGGGAAATGATAGATCTGAAATTGAATTGAGCTCTAGACTCAGAACGTCTGTAAGCTCCATAAACTTGGCGTAGAACTGATCAAAGGCCGGCATACGACCTCTTGGTCTGGCTAACTAGGGGTTGGTGCTGAACCACTGGTGGAGGTGAAGTACGGATCCTCCTAGCATCCTCTCTATCAGACCCAGAGAGAGGATAAAATAGGTTCACTATAACCAGCGAGGTGATTTGCAGACCCTTTCCTTTAATAAATTTGGGTATGTTAAAGTAAGGGTCAATTGGTTTTGTTTTTTTTTATTTGTTATTTTGGAATTCACTCACTTAGAAAATTTGGGTATGCTAAGTGAGGTGTTTGAAAATAATTGTTTCTTATTTCTTTATTTTTTTTATCTTATGAATTCTTATTCATTTTGAAAATTGGAATTCTCACTTAGCAAATTTAGGTAAGCTAAGTGAAGAAACCAAGTGTGTTTTATTTTTGAAAGATTTTTTTGAAAATAGGATTCTTAGCAAATTTGAGTATGCTAAGAAAAATCCTAAAGTGTTTCATTTATTTTGGATATTTCGATTCTTTTGAAAAATAGGGTTCTTAGCAAATTTGGGTATCCTAGAAAATCCTAATGTGCTTCTTTTTGGTTTTGATTTTTTTTTTTTTTTTTGAAAAGTAGGATCCTTGGCAAATTCATGTATGCTAAGGGAATCCTAATGTGTTTCTTTTTGGTTTTTTTTCTTTTTTTTATTGTTTGATTTGATTGAAAGTGGTGACTTCACTTTAGTAAATATGGCATGCTAAAAGAATGAAGTTGCACTTAATTTTGTGAAATGGAAATTTTACTTAGCAAATTTAAGTATGCTAAATGAAATTTCAAGATATGTGTTTAAAATTTTTATGTTTCAGCTTTATTTTGAAAATGGAGGCTTCACTTCAGCAAATTTGGTATGCTAAAGAGTGAAGTTCCAAAAGAGCATTTGGAAATTTTGTGAGGCAAAAATTTCATATAGCAAATTTGAGTATGCTAAATGGAATTCCAAAGGTGTTTCAAATTTTTGTTTTGGACTTTGAAAAAAGGGAGACTTCATTTTAGCAAATGGGGTTTGCTAAATTGAAATTCCAAATATGTTTTGAAAATTTTTTGTGGAATGGATATTTTACTTAGAAAATTTGAGTATGTTAAATGAAATTTTCAAAAGTATGTTTCAAATTTTATTTTTGAAAAGGAGAGACTTCATTTTATCAAATGGGGTATGCTAGAATGAAGTTTCCAATGTATTTTGAAAATTTTGTTTTTCTTTCAAATTTGGAGACTTCACTTAGTAAATTTGAGTGTGTTAAATGAAGTTCCAAATGTATTTTGAATTTTGAAAATATGATTGTAAAGTTTTGATTTTTGAAAATAAAACTTCCATCTAACAAATTTGGGTATCTAAGAATGAAAGTCAATCCTATTTTTGCAATGCAAAAATGAATGGAAAAGAAAGAATGCAAAAGTTGATGTTAGTTGATTTATTTTGTTTATGCAAGTTATTTATGCAAGCATGGTATCCTTCTTAAGTGATTGTATAGGAATGAATAGGATATAGAATTAGGAAAGTGTTAGGTTCTTTTCAAATGAACCATACATCTTACCAAATCTTATTCAAAACTATACTAAAAGAGAAGAGAATGAAAACCTACACTAAGCACATCCTTATATCTTACTCACATGCAAGCTTATAATTCAGACGTAAGTAACACACTTTCAGTTTTGATAATTGATTCATATATTTTTAAAATAATTTTGAATTTAATAGTGATAATAGCCACTCATATTTTTATTTTAGCTAACACATGTAAATTTGACATAAAGTAAACATTTTCATTTTAAATTTGAATTTTAAAAAGTATGGATGCATAAAACAACATGACACACATATTTAGCATGTTGGGAGGGAACTAAAGCAATGAAAGTATGTAAACACATTCACTTTAATTAAATCCTAAAGATAATCTTATAAAATAAGAAAGCTTAAAGTAAATCAAAGTTCATTTAGTATAATTTTTGTTTAATCTTGATTTTGATTTAATTTTGAAATGTGAGTTGAGTTTCTTGTATTTCAAGCTTGAAGACACCCGGATTACAAATGAATTAAATACAATTAAGCAAGAAATTCATTGTTATGGGTGTCTTCTTCATTTCATTCTTCTTTTCTTCTTTCTTCTTCTACTTTTCTTTCTTCTTTGGTTCCTTCTTTTCGATGGTTGGAAGGTGGATGCTCCAATGGCTTCACATGGTGCATAAGATAAGATCTTATGACCAGTGCTCATCCTAATCCTCATAATAATCATTCCAAAATCCTAATTGCAAAATTTACTGTAAAAGAAAAGTAAACCTACCTAACACCTACAAAATAAAGGTTAGCTAAATAAACCACAAAAAATCCCAAGCATGTATATTGGACTTATCACCCCACACAAGGGTGACTAAGTCCACTTGATTATTACTTGATAAGCACCTTCTGACATTTATATTTTTATTTATTATAGCACCACTTAAGCACAATTTCCTGCAAAAGATAATGGTTAGACTAAGATCACTCTACCATTCATTCTACACACATACATCCTAACATCCAGTCTAAAACATATATTACAAAACAAAAGCAATCATCAAACCATGCACTGCCCTAACCTAAAGCTAGAAGTTGTGACTTAGGCTAATGTGTGCTCTTTGGAGGTTTGTGTGGTATGCTTAGTTATAGCTTTAAGTTAGAATTTTCTAAGTATGGACCATGTTCAACTTAGAGGAGGGTTACATTTAAGTGATTTAATTATTTTGGATTGATTTTACTTCATGTTTTGATTAGGTTCAAGTGAATCCTACAATTAATTACTAAGTTATGAAGAGAGGGAAAGAGAAGAGAACTTCTCTTTCCTTCCCTAACCTAAGTAATTTCTAAAGTGGCTTCATGTTTTATTTTGTTTAGTAAATGTTTTGATTAAGTATTTTAATTAATCCTAAGTTTAGATGAACTCTAAACAAACTCATTGAAAAACAAAGGAATTTTAAGATTAAATAAAATGAACTAAATTCACAAAACATACATCACTTCATTTCTTTCCCAACATCTATAACATGCATATGAATGAATCCTAAGCATACCTATACACACAAATGAGAATGTTTAACACACTTTATGATGCATGCTAAGTAATTCATTTAAGGAAATTTGGAAGTTTATGATGCATGATTTTCATTAAGTAGAAAAGATTTCTTATCCAATTTTCACATGCACACATGAAAGTAAGCATAAGTGAGTGCATACATTATTAACCAAAGGTATAAGGTACAAAATCTACTTAGTGCTACTTAAAGCCTTGTAACCTTGGGGTTATCCAGACTAATATACCACTTTCCTTAAATACAAATATGTGTACAAAAAATGAATGGAAAAGATAGAATGCAAAAGTTGATGTTAGTTGATTTATTCTGTTTAATCAAGTTGTTTGTGCAAGCATAGGTATCCTTCTTAAGTGATAGTATAGGAATGAATAGGATATAGAATTAGGAAAGTGTTAGGTTATTTTCAAATTAACCATACATCTTACCAAATCCTATTCAAAACTACTAAAGAGAAAGAAGACCTACACTAAGCACATCCCATATCTTACTCACATGCAAGCTAATAATTAAGGCGTAAGTAACACACTTTTAGTTTTGATAATTGATTCATATATTTTTAAAATAATTTTATTTAATAGTGATAATACTCATATTTTTTACTTTAGAATACAAATTTGACATAAAGTAAACATTTTCATTTTAAATTTGAATTTTGAAAAGTATGGATGCATAAAACCACATGACACACATATTTAGCATGTTGGGAGAGAACTAAAGCAATGAAAGCATGTAAACACATTCACTTTAATTAAATCCTAAAGATAATCTTATGAAATAAGAAAGCTTAAAGTAAATCAAAGTTCATTTAATATAATTTTTGTTTAATCTTGATTTTGATTTGATTTTGAAAATGTGAGTTGAGTTTCTTGTATTTCAAGTTTGAAGACATCCGGATTACAAATGAATTAAATAAAATTAAGCAAGAAATTCATTGTTATGGGTGTCTTCAAGCTTCATTTCTTCATTCTTCTTTTCTTCTTTCTTCTTCTTCTTTTCTTTCTTCTTTGGTTCCTTCTTTTCGATGGTTGGAAGGTGGATGCTCCAAAGGCTTCACATGGTGCATAAGATAAGATCTTATGACCAATGCTCATCCTAATCCTCATAACAATCATTCCAAAATCCTAATTGCAAAATTTACATGAAAAAGAAAAGTAAACCTAGCTAACACCAACAAAATAAAGGTAAGCTAAACAAACCACACAAAATTCCAAGCATGTATATTGGACTTATCACCCCACACATGGGTGACTAAGTCCACCTGGCTTATTGGATTATGCTTAGCAGTATAAGCACCTGTACAGCAAAAGCATTTATATTTTTATTTATTATTACGCCCCTTAAGCACAATCCCCTGCAGAAGATAATGGTTAGACTAAGATCACTCTACCATTCATACTACGCACATAAATCCTAACATCCAATCTAAAACATATATTATAAAACAAAAGCAATCATCAAACAATGCACCGCCCTAACCTAAAGCTAGTAGTGGTGACTTAGGCTAATGTGTGCGCTTTGGAGGTTTGTGTGGTATGCTTAGTTATAGCTTTAAGTTAGAATTTTCTAAGTATGGACCATGTTCAACTTAGAGGAGGGTTACATTTAAGTGATTTAATTATTTTGGATTGATTTTATTTCATGTTTTGATTAGGTTCAAGTGAATCCTACAATTAATTACTAAGTTATGAAGAGAGGGAAAGAGAAGAGAACTTCTCTTTCCTTCCCTAACCTAAGTAATTTCTAAAGTGGATTCATGTTTTATTTTATTTAGTAAATGTTTTGATTAAGTATTATAATTAATCCTAAGTTTAGATGAACTCTAAACAAACTCATTGAAAAATAAAGGAATTTTAAGATTAAATAAAATGAACTAAATTCACAAAACATACATCACTTCATTTCTTTCCCAACATGTATAACATGCATATGAATGAATCCTAAGCATACCTATACACACAAATGAGAATGTTTAACACCCTTTATGATGCATGCTAAGTAATTCATTTAAGGAAATTTGGAAGTTTATGATGCATGATTTTCATTAAATAGAAAAGAGATTTCTTATCCAATTTTTACATGCACACATGAAAGTAAGAAATGCATAAGTGAGTACAGCGCCATTATTAACCAAAGGTGTAAGGTACAAAATCTACTTAGTGCTACTTAAAGCCTTGTAACCTTGGGGTTGTCCAGACTAATATACCACTTTCCTTAAATACAAATATGTGTACAAAAAATATGAATGGAAAAGAAAGAATGCAAAAGTTGATGTTAGTTGATTTATTTTATTTATGCAAGTTATTTGTGCATGCATAGGTATCCTTCTTAAGTGATAGTGTAGGAATGAATAGGATATAGAATTAGGAAAGTGTAGATTCTTTTCAAATGAATCATACATCTTACCAAATCCTATTCAAAATTATACTAAAAGAGAAGAGAATGAAAATCTACACTAAGCACATCCTTATATCTTACTCACATGCAAGCTTATAATTAAGACGTAAGTAACACACTTTCAGTTTTGATAATTGATTCATATAGTTTTAAAATAATTTTAAATTTAATAGTGATAATATCCAGTCATATTTTTTACTTTAGCCAACACATGCAAATTTGACATAAAGTAAACATTTTCATTTTAAATTTGAATTTTGAAAAGTATGGATGCATAAAACCACATGACACACATATTTAGCATGTTAGGAGAGAACTAAAGCAATGAAAGCATGTAAACACATTCACTTTAATTAAATCCTAAAGACAATCTTATGAAATAAGAAAGCTTAAAGTAAATCAAAGTTCATTTAGTATAATTTTTATTTAATCTTGATTTTGATTTAATTTTGAAAATGTGAATTGAGTTTCTTGTTCATAACCCATTCCCACATGTGTTTAACATTTTTGTTTAATTTTTAGATGATTAGATTCATTTTAGATTTTTGGTTAGGTAAAGGTATGAATTAAACAAGTTAATTAACCCTTACCTACACCACCTTAGCATTGTTAACAAAATAATTATGAGCCAATGAGATGACATAAAACCTCATAAGAAATTTAAATTTATAATGCACCTTGGAAGAAAAGGGTCTAATGTAATTTGGCTCATGATTAATGGTTAATTAAGCTATGGGGTTTAACTTAAGTAATTTCAAAACACCCCTCACACATGTGAGATGAATTTTGATTTCCTTAATTGAACTTAGGTGCTTGAACACCAAAGCATCTACCCAAAATAGATTAATTAAGTTATGGAATGTTTTAGAATTTTTAAAAATTAATTAAGAGGGTAATTAGTAATTAATTTCTTAATTGTCCTTAAACATAAAAGGGTGATTAGGAAATGAATTTGCAATTCCCCTAATTAAGCCATCAATAACTCCCAAGAAAATTAGGGGAGGCAGCAGTTATCCCCAAAATATACCCAAGGAGTTTAAGATTAATCGGTGGATTAATTAGGGAGTAAATAGAAATTTAAGATTTCAAAACCTAAAATCAGAGAAAATTACAATTCAAAATTCATTAAAACAACTTTTAGAATAGTCTAAATTGAATTATCTTTTAGTGGAAATTTACCTCATATTTTTTTGATTTTATTTAGGGAGATATGAATTTTTAAACTTAGAGGATGAATTAGAATTAATAAAAACCTCATTAAATCTCTTAACCCACAGCTCGACATGCGGTGGCGGCGGTCAGTGCACTTTCAATGCATCACGTAGTGAGTCGTCACTTAAACATCCCATCATGGCAGGCGCGGTAGCGGCGGTATATGGTTTAGCCTCAATCGTCGGATCAAGGATCAGACAGTTGAGATTAAAGTCGTCATTATTAAATGATATAAGCATGTTTTCTCATCGTCCATCCAAAACGTAGATGGGCGGGATCTATCCGCAAAACACGTATCATAGGATCCATGATAAGCCCGATTGAGCTTGAGCTCAGTTGGATAAAATTTTGCACACAGCATCACAAAGCATAGAAGATCACATCCAATAGTCAAATACTCATGCCATTAACATTTCTTTCACAAAATACCAACACTCGTTAAGTCTAGTGATCAGAAAATGCCATACCTCACCGGAGGTGATCACCCGATTCCTTGGAGAAGCTGGTTGAGACAAAGCTGGTGAAGAATTAGCTGAGGTGAGTAGTTAACTCTATGGACCAACTCCCCCTTTTACTTGCGGGCCTTTTAGCTCTCCACTTGCCTTTGAGCTCTGTGAAGAGGACTTAGCTCCACTTGATGGAATGTGCAAAGGGAATTGCATTGGTTTTGAGTGAAGAGGAAGTTTGAATTTTGATTTTTCCTCCCCTATTTTCAATGTCCAAAAGTGGAGAAAGAGAAAATGGCTAGAGCTCTAGGAGGCTTGGGCTCACTCTCTGATATCTCCTAACACTCTCCCTTACTCAATCGATAATGAGCGTATGGAATTCAAGTGGAATCAGGGGGAGTATATATCCCCCTTATGGCAATCGGATGGACAAAACTATCTTTGTCAATTTGATCCAATTTCTAATATGCAAAGGTATGTTTGAGTTGTTTGAAGTTGGTACATGGTCGATTTGAGCTAAGGAGTGGATTGGTAACCTTCCATGTGCTTCAAATCAAGTGGAGGGAAGTTTTCTATTTGGCCAATTTGAGCTATGGGGTCGATTTTAACCTTGGGTCAATTTAGGCTGGGTGCACCACCCTCCATAGGGTCTACTTGACCTAAAAGGAAGGTATCAAGTACATATGAAGAGGGCTTGACCAAATTCCCCATGGATTTGACCAAAATTTGTTCTATGGACTAGGGGTAAAATGGTCATTTGGATGAAATTTGAATTTGGATATGTTGGGCATGTTGAGAAAATAGGTTTCGCCAAGTTTTATTTGATTTGGAGTTCAGTTGACATAGTTTGGCTCATGTTGACCCATTTAGGCCAAAATGGGTCAAGTTGACCAATTGGTCAAATTGAATCAAACCAAGGGTTGGGTCAAGTTCATATGACTATTTTAAATGGTTTGGTGGCTTTGGTTTGATTCAATTTGGTTTAGTTTTTAGTATGACTCATATGACTTTATTTAGGTCAATGGGTCAAGTTGACCAATTTGACCCATTTGACCTATTTGAGCTAAGTCATGGGTAGGTTTAAGTTTGGTTAGTCATATGATGTGGATTGGTATCTTTATTTCCAATCAATTTTGGTTAAGTTTCAATTTGGCTCAACATGACCCCTTTAGGACAAGTTGGTTCAAGGTCAATTGGGCTAGGTTAGGTTTAGTTGGCCAATTGAGGCTTTGGTCAAGTTCAACAAGTGATTTAGAATGAACGTGACCCATTGGTTTCAATCAATTTGCCTTAGATCTAGTTTTGACACATTTTTGACTTTTTAGGTCAAGTTGGGTCAACTTCGGTCAAGTGGCCAATTGGGCTAGGTTAGGCTCAAATGTTGACTTGGTCAAGTTCAGACATAGTTCATGAATGAACTTAGATCAATGGTTTCAATCAATTTGGCCTATGGTGGATTTTTGGCTATTTTGGGTTTCATTTTGACAAAGTGTTGACTTAATCAACCCTTAGGTTTGACTTGGTTTGATGATTGATTATCATCATCCCATGATGATTGTTGATCATGATGAGAGGCATAGGGGAGTTTGATTCAATCCAATTTGGTTAGGATTAGAATTTGGCTCATAAGGGTACTTTAGGTCACTTTGGGTCAAGTGAGCCTAAGTAGGTCAAATGACTTGGTCAAAGATTGATTTGAGTTTGATTGAACTTGTATATGGACTTATGATTGAAATATAAATCCATTTGCAAGTCGTTTGAAGTCAAATGGGTTTTGATTCATTTGGCAATTTCATATTCAAAGGAAGAACATGAATGGATTTAGGGTTTAATTTCTTAATTGGATTTTAGTTAAGTGATTGAAGTTTGTATTTATATTTGGATTCATGATTGTAGGGTTGATTGAATCATGAAGAAAAATCAAGAGTTTGGCTTGATTTGAAGTTGAATTGGCTAAGTTCAAGATTTTGACTTGAAAGGCTTAGGTTGGATTTTGAATGAATTTAAGTATGATTTTTGGGATTGGTTTTGATTGTTTGAATTCATATTTCATTTATATATGTGAATATAAATGAGAATATAAATGGATCGTGAGAAAATTTTAAGGATTTGAAGTGATTTGATCATCATTTAGGCTAAGTCCATTAAAAGGAATTCAAAGGACTTGGGAAATTTTTGGAGTTTGGAGTTTGCATTTTTTTGAATTTGGTTTAATTGATTTATATTTATATTTCATTTATATATGTGAATATAAATGAGAATATAAATGAGTCATGTTAAAACATCTTGAATTTGAATTGATTTAAACATGATTTAGGCTAAGTCCTTAAGTGGGAAATTATGGATTTAAGAAGGATTTTAAATTTGGAATTTAATTTTTGGATTTGATTTGATTGATTTATATTTATATGTTATTTATATATATGAATATAAATGAGAATATAAATGAGCTATGAGAAAATCACATGAGTTTGAATTGAATTAGATTTCATTTTGGCTAAGTCCATGAAGAAAAACTTAAAGGACTTAGGAACTTCATTCATGGATTTCAACCATGGATTTCATTTATGAATTTCAATCACATGGAGTTGATTTGAGTTTGGAGAAAATCAAATAAGATTGATTTTGAGTTTTACTTGAAGAAAGGAAGGTGAGGAATGGTTCAAGCTAAGGGTAAGCAAATTTTCCTAACACCCCTAAGGCATGACCTATCCCTATTGCTAACCATTCTAAGTCTCTAGAGCTATGTTGAGTGCCCACCTAATCACTAGATGTGTATTAAGACTAAAGATCCCTTAAAGTCTAAGAGGAGTCCAATGTCTAAGATAGAGAGGTTGAGAGCTCATTCTAAAAATGAGGTCAACAATCCTAACATCTAAAGACGTTGGCTATTTTAACTTAAGAATGAAATAAGCTAAGTGCCAACAAAATAAAAGATAGTCTTGGATTCATACCAAAGTACAAACTCACTATCGATAGTTGGAGACAACGATCATTTACCAAAGATGGAGAGAGGAAACATCCCCAGCAGAGTCGCTAGAAAAATCTGTGATGAAATTTTATATTTCTAAATAATAAATATACTTCCATCTTCACTCTATGCGAAATAAAATGAAGATAGAAATATATATCTTATTTTTATGCAATTTTGACACCACTTAGATCCACAGCTGTTCTTATTGAGGGTGATTGGGTACGACTTTGAGGAGGGGTGTACTATCTCAAAATATAGAAGTCATCATCCTACAATGGACCTAATCACCTCAACAAGGACTCTTAAAGACAATGGGTTTGCATGTGTACCAAAGATTCTTCCCCTACTTAACATGGAAAAGTAAAATAGGGTTTATTTTAAATTGGGTTCATTAAGTTCCCTACAGGGGCAAGCCCCCATAGTTAATTACATCCTAAGGAATGAGATCCCTTAGGAATACTCTCGATTAAGGTAAATGATTATTGTCTCAAAAAATTTCAATTGGTAGGACTATCAATCGATTAGTTTGTTTCAGAAGATCAAATGGGGTTTATCAAAGAGGGGTTATTGTGTAAGGAAGATAAGTAGGAGATGTTCATAATGCTAGGAAACCTAGCAAGCATCTCAAACTATCCTATGGTTGGGCTTTATACTTTTGAAATTGAATTATTCATTTGAGTTTACTTTTTATTAAATGTTTAGGACTCATGATTTCATAACACAAGATTAAAGAAATGCCTAAGAGGTGAGAATTTATGTTTATGGCCCATGGAAGGGAGAAAGTAACCTCAGAACCTAAATCTAGGGAGCTTTGGCGAGGGCCAAAAGCATGGCCTAAATCTAAGGCGACAATGAGTATTTGGTTTGCCTCCATAAGAGAGGACAAACCACCCAAACTTACAACCGCCTAGGGTGGCCACCAACTAACTCCTCCTATGGTTTTAAATTCATGTAGGCAAGTCATATGCTTTATGCAAGATAGTTGGGATGTTATTTATTTAGAAAGAGACTAAGTCCTTAAACTCACTCCCAAAAGAGACTAGACCATGTAAGGGTATGCTTCAAATGGATTTATTTTTATTTTTGGACAATCATTTGACCCAAGCTTATAGGATTCATATGCCTAATGCATGAGAAGTAAGATTATTCATCAAAATCAACGAGAAGGGAGGAGGTGTATTTCCACCATGGCTCTCAATGGTCAACCCAAGTTTCTAAAAGGTGGAAGCCCTACAATCAAGAGTGAAAATAATATGCATTTTTGCATGATGTTATAAAAGAATTACTCATCCAACTAAGGGGTTGTTCATTCTTTTATCTTAATTTTTGCCTAAGCTTTAGGTGAGGCTATGAGTTCTTTATTTTTAATTTTGAATTGTTAAATTTGGTAGAAGATTTATTTTTTCCTAAGAGCCTAATCCATATCCAGGTCATGCATCAAGCAAGGAAGAAACTAGAAAGAGGATGTCATCTTAATGCACAAGATAAACAAATCATCAATCAATTTATAAAGCTAACACAAAAGAATAAGGGGCCATTTGTGGTCAGACACCACCACACAAACCCAAAAAAAAAAATTGGGTAGCTGAGCTCTACCCTTATACAACCCAGATTACAAATGAATTAAGTACAATTAAATAAGGAATTCAATGTTATAGGGGTCTTCAAGCTTCATTTCTTCATTCTTCTTTTCTTCTTTCTTCTTTCTTCTTTCTTCTTCTTTTCTTCTTTTTTCTTTGGTTCTTTCTTTTGGATGGTTAGAAGGTGGTTGCTCCAAAGGCTTCACATAGTACATAAGATGAGATCTGATGACCAATGCTCATCCTAATCCCCATAACAATCATTCTAAAATCCTAATTGCAAAAATTACATGAAAAGAAAAAGTAAATCTAGCTAACACCTACAAAATAAAGATTAGCTAAACAAATCACACAAATCTCAAGCATGTATATTGGACTTATCACTCCACACATGGGTAACTAAGTCACCTGGCCTATTGGATTATGCTTAGGGGTACAAGCACCTACACAGCAAAAGCATTTATATTTTTATTTATTACAACGCCCCTTAAGCACAATCCCTAGCAAAAAACAATGATTAGACTAAATTATCCTATCATTCATTCTACACACATTTACCCTAATATCCATACTAAAACATATATCACAAACAAAAGCAAACATCAAACCATGCACCGCCCTAACCTAATGCTTGAAGTGGTGACTTAGTCTAAAGTGTGTGCTTTTAAGGTTTGTGTGGTATGCTTAGCTATGGCTTTAAGTTAGAATTTTTTAAGTGTGAAGAATGTTCAACTTAGAGGAGGGTTTCATTTAAGTGGTTTAGTTTTTTTGGGTTGATTTTATTTTATGTTTTGATTGGGTTCAAGTGAATCCTATAATTAATTACTAAGTTATAAAGAGAGGGAAAGAGAAGAGAACTTCTCTTTCTTTCCCTAACCTAAGTAATTTCTAAAGTGGATTCATGTTATAGTTTTATTTAGTCAATGTTTATTATATTTTCTAATTAATCCTAAGTTTAAATGAACTCTAAACAAACATATTCAAAATGAGAGGTATTTTAAGATTAAGCAAAGTGAACTAAATTCATGAAACACACATCACTTCATTTCCTTCCCAACATGTATAATATACATATGTTTGAATCCTAAGCATATCTATACATACAAGTGAAAATGTTTAGCATGCCTTATAATGAATTCTAAGTAGTTTACTTAAGGAAAATTTGAATGCTTATGATGCATGATTTCCATTAAGTAGAAAAAAAATTTCTTATTCAATTTTCACATGCACACATGAATGTATGAAAGGCATAAGTGAGTACAACACCATTGTTAACCAGGGGTGTAAGGTACAAGACCTACTTAGGGCTACTTAAAGCCTCGCAACCCTGGGATTGTCCAGACAAATATACCACTTTTCTTAAATACAAGCATATGTACAAAAGAAATGAATGAAAAAGAAAGGATGCAAAAGTTTATGTTGGTTGACTTATTTTTTTCTTATGCCATTTATATGTACAAATGTAGATATCCTTCTTAAGTAATAGCATAGAAATGGATAGGAGATGGGATTAGGCAAGTGTTAGATTCCTTTCAGATGAACTAAATACTTTGCCAAATCCTATTCAAAACTATGCTAAAAGAGGGGAGAAGGAAGACTACACCAAGCACATTCTTATATTTTACTCACATGCAAGCTCATAAATAAAATATAAGTAACACACTTTTAGTTTTATAATTGATTCATATATTTTTTAAAATAATAATTTGAATTTAATAGTGATAATAGCCACTCATATTCTTACTTTAGCCAAAACATGCAATTTGACATAAAGGAAACATTTTCATTTTAAATTTGATTTTTGAAAAGCATGAATGTATGAAATCATATGACACACACATCTAGCATGTTAGAAAAGAACTAAAGTAATGAGAGCATGTAAACACATTCACCTTAATTAATTCCTAAAGACAATCTTATGAAATAAGAAAGCTTAAAGCAAATCAAAGTTTGTTTAATGTGATTTTTGTTTGATTTTGAGTTTGATTTAATTTGAAAATTGTAAGGTGTGTTTGTTGTTCCCAACCCATTCCTACATGTATTTGATGTTTTTTGTTCAATTTTTAGGTGATTAGATTCATTTTATATTTTTGATTAGGTTAAGGTATGAATTAAGCATGTTAATTACCCCTTACCTGCACCACCTTAGTATAGTTAATCAAATAATTATGAGCCAATGAGATGACATAAAACCATACAAGGAATTTTAAATGCACTATGAGGAAAATGGCCTAATGCAATTTGGCTCATGATTAATAATTAAGCTAATGAGTTTAACTTAAGTAATTTCAAAAACACACATATAGGTTGAATTTTGATTTCCTTAATTGTACTTAGGCTCTTGAAGACTTAAGCATCTACCCAAGAAGAATTAATTGAGTTCTGGAAAGTTTTCAAATTTTATGAAATTAATTAAGGGGATAATTAGTGAATTATCCTTTAATTAAGATAAGATTAAGGAATTAAGGGGGTTTATGCAATATCTTAAGAAGAGAATCCCAAAATTATTCCATAAACCTCAAATTCACTTAATCAAAACTTAATTGGCTCAATCAGAGAGTTAAATCATTAATTTCACCCTCTAATTACACCCAAGAAATTTTGGATTGATTAGTGGACTAATTAGCGAGTTATTAGCAAATTGATACTCCCAATAAAACTCAAATTCAAAGAAAAGAACTATTTAAAGCAATTTATTTCATATTTTTCTGATTTTTCTATGTTGAGATATGAATTTTAGAAGTCTAGGTGATTAATTAAGAATTAAATAATCCCTAATCATATTATTAATTCTACTTACACCATTGTGTGACGCGACATGCGCATCCTGACCATTGAGTATTTACGTCACGTCAACGCTACGCTTTCTCGCATTCGATCAAGGATGGGATAGCTGAGATTAAATCTATGAATCAGAGGGGAGAAATGTGGGAGGCTACATGTTCTGATCTCAGTAGTCCATCCAAAACATGCAGATGGACGGCTAGAGATTCATTCATGTAATTCTCTATGGTAAAGGGGATCCATCCATCTTCTAGGCCATAATCTGAGCTCGATTGAGCTCGGATTAGGCTAGAATTTGGCCAACACCTTCATAATCACTAAATGTGTCTTAGGACTAAGGAATTTCCTTGAAGCTACTCCAAATACACACTTCAAGGGATTCATTTTGAGGTTACATTATCTTAACCGTTCGAAAATTACTCTCAAGTCAAAGAGATGGTCTTCCTTTTTTCTGATCTTGACTACTAGATCATCAACGTAGCACTCAACCTGATGATGGATGAGTTCATTGAAGATCTAAGTCATGGCCCGTTGGTATATAGCACCAGCATTTTTATGATCGAAAGGCATGATCTTATAACAATAAATTCTGACCGGGATTCAAAAAGCAGTATTTCTTTCATCCTTGGGGGCCATCGTAATTTAGTTGTAGCCAAATGACCCATCCATGAAGGAGAAAACTACATGAGATGAGGCAATGTCCACCATTAAATCTAGTATAGGAAGAGGAAACTCATCCTTAGGACATGCCTTGTTTAAATCCCTGAAATCGACCCATATGCAAATTTGGCCATTCTTCTTCATCATTGGGACGACACTAGCTAACCAGGTAGGGTATTTTCTTCTCTGATGAAATCAGCGTCGATCAGTTTCTTGACTTCAAAAATGACTTATTGTTCAATTTCTAATTATATGTGTCTAGGAGCTTGCTTGATAGGGTTAGCGCTAGGATCTATTACTAGTTCGTGGACTGCTAAGTCAGGAGATAATCCAGGCATTTCTTCATAACTCCATGCAAAGTAGTCTTTAAACTCAACCAATAGCTTAACTAAGTCATTGATTTCTTCTTCATTCAGCAATGAACTAATGTATGTCGGGCGAGGATTTTCTTCCATCCCGAGGTTGATTTCTTTAAGCTTGTCAATTATTGAATGGATCTACTCTTCAAATTCTGGCAGTGCATCTTTGATTTAGAGATCATCTGAGTCATCCAAAGTTTCTAAACACACATCATCATAAGAGTCAGTTTGGTGTGAAAAGAACCTATCAGACTCTAGATAGTTGGTACAATTAAGCAATAATCGTCATCATCGACCCCTTTGAATCCTAGTCCCACTCTTGATTTGTGTTTCCACGTGTTGTTCCATAGCTTTTCAAAATACTCTGACCAGTGCTTAGACCATGTATAAGGAATCAAACCCTTCTTTGCAAGATTAAGAACACAAGGCGAGTACCAATCAAAAGACAATTCCATTAATTCTATATATGAATTATCCTCAAGTTCTACATCAACTTCAGGACTTGAGGAGGATGATCCTAAAAAGAATCTCTTTGGCTTCATATCACTGGAAGACTTGAGGGCTTCCTTAACTACTAAACCTTCAACTTTTTGAGATGAAAGTGAGGTTAGAGCTAAAGTTCCCAGCCGTTACCTGATTGGTTCACATGCATTTAATTCGAATACTTTGCTTTGTCTAGGGGCCTGGTCTTTGTCGCTATCTGGCTTGAGTGTCACCTCCAATGAAACCCGCTGAGAGGGGTCAGCTGGTATACTAATCACATTAGACTCGTCCTCCAAAAGGTCTTTGGCTTTATATCTAAATCTACACATGTCAACTATAATGTAGAGGGGATGGTTGTGCTTCATGTCCCCCAAAAGAATGTCTTTATCTACGAAAGTGATCCCCTGGGCTTCTCTGGAATAATGTGCCTCCTCTCCAATATGAGCATATCTCAGATCAAGGAGAGCCTTGATTAATGATTCCCTCATCTCTTTAGATAAGATAAGGGCATATATGCTTAGCAGATGGACTACTTATGAGAGAGGACATTGTAGTCCACCTTGGACTGATCCTCCACAAACATATCCAAGGGTGGAGTATCCTATGGAGGGCTTCTCGATCCTCTAAACCAATGACTTGTTTCCCTCTACCTTGAGGTGCTGCCCTAGGAGGTAGAACATTGCCACTACGGAGGTTGACTTTGGTGATCTCTTATGGTAGGGTAATGGAAGATTCTACTAACTCATCAGGCTCACCTACAGCAGCTTCTCCTATGGCACCCTCAGAATCAAATGATTCTAAGTCTATATCAAGAGGCAAACCCATAGTATTCAGAGAAGAAAGATCCAACTTTGAATCAAAAAGAGGAAGATCAAAATTGTTATAGTTGTTGTTTAGACTTGAAGAGTTATTATTATGAATAGATTTAGAAAACCCATCAAAAGTGACACAGATATAATCCAAGCTAGCTTTATTCTTCAATTTCTTGGATTTGATAGAAGGTACATAGAAGAAATCAAGTAAAGTAAGAGGGGTATGAGATTTGATGCCCTCATCCATTGATACAAGATATCTACTAGAAGAAACTATTTGAAGTAGAGGTGGTGTAGTTGCAATTTGGTGGAGGCGTTTATTCTTGTACTGCTATCCCAAAGAACTCTGGCTTCAGTTGCAAACCATCCTTGATGTTGGAGGTTTGTGCTGGCTCAGGCACCCGCAAGGAAAGTTTCTTGATTTTTGAGATAATTTTCTTAGAAGTTTTGAATAAGATGATATTCAAACTTCTTTGGTTTTGGAAGGATCGCAAGAATCCCCAAGGATCACCCTAATGGAACTTGATGGTTGTTCCACAAGGTACTCCTTTGGGATAACTATACCTTTGAAGCTATGTTCAAGCCAGTCCTGAATGTGAAGCAATCTTCCAAAACATGACCTAGCATGATGGTAGGGGAAAAGTTAGGATCATTGCTTTTGCCCACTCCTCTTATCATTCGAATGAAAATCAGGCTTCTTTAAGAGATTCTTAAAGATCTTCCTACCTCCCTCTTAAATGAATAAGGCTTGTTAAGTTTATCCAAAAGGTAGGTGGACCATTTTGTGCTGTTGATGATGATTGATGATGAGGCAGCTGCCATGGAGGCTGTGATTGGGTTGCCTTAATGGTGGTAGAGGAGGTGGAAGTGATAACTGTGGAGCATGAGTTCTCTCAAACTACTCTTTGGTCGGTTGTTTCCCCTTATCTACTACTATCACTATCCTGGGCTTCTTCTCAAAAGCTTTATATGGCTTCTGCTTTGTTGATTTATCTAGAAAAGGCGACTGTTTGGCTTCTCCTTGTAAGCTTGTCACCTTGTTGATTAATTTCTCAAAGGTTTTGATGGTGAAACCTTTGAGCATGAAGGCAGTCGGGCCATGGATATTCTTAAGTAGAATCTCAATGGTATGCTATTCAAATAGCTGTGGTTCAAATTTCATACTCAAATTCTGTCATCTGAGAATGTAATCAATGAGGGACTCACCGGGGTTTTATTGTGCCACAACGAGATCGCCTACAGTCACCCTTTGCTGAACTCCAATAAACCTCTTGATGAAGAGTTGCTCCAACTCAGCAAAAGTCTTCACTGAATTGTTGGGAAGTTCAAGGCCAATCAAAGGGCTATGCTAAAGCTCTTGAGAGGCGAGTAAGCGTCATTACATTGCAATGTGTTGCCTCAAGTTCCCACTGCCATCAAAGCTTTTGAAAGAAGGAGGCATGAAACCTTTAGAATATTGGATGGTATCAAATTCCTCTAAGTAGGGTCTACCCTTTGGAACTGATGATCCTCCCCGGGCTTAATCCAATGCTTCTCTCACCTATTGCTCGACCATAGTCTTGATGTATTTTTCTTATATGGAGGTACTATCCACTACCTTCTTATACATGCTGGTGCTACCCTGCTCTACTAGAGGTAAAGTCCTAGCTGGATCCAAGACATGCACCAACTCTGGCTAACTAGGCTCAGCTAAAGTAGGATAAACTATCTGGGCTTGTTTGAATTGAGAATACTGCTAACATGTCCTTGAGATGCCTCGCCATCCTATCTATTTGTTCATCTTTCTTATTGCTCTGGAGGTGTTGGGTCTTCACCCAAGACCTTCCATAGCTTGTTCAACGTAAGAGAACCACGGTGTCTACCATGTGGACTACAGAGATCCTCTAATAGATCATCCTCTAGATCAAAGCTGATCTTCTCATCCTCACATCAAACCTAAGATTTCCTTCTTATCCACTAGATAATGAGCTACAATGTCATCTAGGGATCTATCTAACTGCACAGGCATAAAAGATCGGGTCTGAGAGATAGTAGGGTCACTATCATGAACAAATAAGCACCTCAAGTCGAAAGTGTCTTGTGAGAATTGTGCCACTAGAGGAAATATACTCGACCGCACGGGATCTAGTGACACTTCTAGGAGGATCTATGATCATAGGAGCGATCGAACTATCTCCTCCTCCCTCAATAAATCCATCTTTATGTCTGGTGGTGGTGGTGATGATGACTACTATGCTTCAATCCATTCCTTCCACACCACAAGGGGTAGACCAAGAGCTCTACCTCACCATAGTGTAAATGGTAGATCTCTACCATATCACCAACGGATTCTCACCCGTGTGGTCTTCATGGCCTTGGATGGAACAATAGATGATGAGACATGTACAGGAGATGGCGGATGGGGAGAAGAGTGGTGTGGTGGAGGCACCACACTCTCTCGATGGAGCTCCTCCCATGATATGTCCCCGTGAGTAAGATGTCGGGTGATCAACGGGATAGCCGATATGGAAAATCAACAACAAGTCAATCGACCATACCTAACTGCACTCGACTAGTAACATGAATTGATGTGTGAGCTTCTAGCCCTCCTCCTAAAGTTGCACCATCTTGGGATGACAGATCTCAAATCAAACTAAGCCGAATGAGATCTAGCTACCTGCCATGTAGAACTAACTAAGGCGCATATGACCTCCTCCCTCTCACCGATCGATGCCGAACTAAACCGCCGGTGGAGGTGAAAAGAAATCCCATCCTCTCTGCCGACTGAGAGAGGTAACCGGTTTGTAACCAACAATCATATGTCCTCACTGGGTACCGCCTCTAACTCCTTAGAATGCTTTATCATGCAATTCTTGTTTCTTCATTGGGTCCTAGTAGAGCGAGTAGAGTAAGAGCTAGACCCAACCTCAAAAGTATGGGAGACAATCCCTAGGATCAGGGGAGCCTTCCCCTTAGAGGGTGCTAGTGAGTGGGTGCTAGCCCTAATTAGGGAAACATGGGGAACAATCGAGCATACTGGAGTTGTCACTAACACTGCTATTATGGGAACCTCCACTGCCTTCCTCTTTAGCGAGGGCATATTTGAGTTAGATGGTATGTCGACCGGATGACCGCTTTTGCCATCATTCTTAACAATGCGTGAGGGGGTGCCCTCACATGTGATCTAGTCTGAGCCTCGACCAAACTGGATGAGGTGGGTGAGCATGGGAGGACGGCGGGCCAAGTTCATCCCATGAGGAAAAGTAAACACATACTTCAGCACTGCCATTGAATCAAACTGTATAAAATTAAGACTGAAAGACTGACTGAAGCTGACTAAAACTATAATGTCGAATTAAACTTGAATTAAATTTTCTTGCTTTATTGATTTTGAATTTTGAATTTAGAATTTGAACCCATACTCAACATCTTGAAAGTGTTAAATTAGGTTCAAATGGATTTAGATGAGATTTTGAGGTTGATGGGAAAGAGGAATTTTTGAATTTAGAATCCATTTTCAACAAATTTGGG
This sequence comes from Cymbidium sinense, assembly GCA_021442155.1. Taxonomy (NCBI): domain Eukaryota; kingdom Viridiplantae; phylum Streptophyta; class Magnoliopsida; order Asparagales; family Orchidaceae; genus Cymbidium; species Cymbidium sinense. The sequence continues at coordinate 130,572,691 of CM038219.1, forward strand.
TATGTTGGAAATGGGTTCAAATATTTTTGGAGAGATGCTTCCATTAGGTTCATATTTGAATTTTGATTTTGATTTTGAGGACCCTTTATTTAACAAATTTGGGTATGTTAAAGTAAAGGATCAATTGATTTTGTTTTCGGTTTGTGATTTTTGGAATTCACACACTTAGCAAATTTGGGTATGCTAAGTGAGGTGTTTGAAAATAATTTCTTCATTTTCTTTGTTTGCTTGATTTTGTGAATCAATTGTGATTGGAAAAGGGGATCCTCATTTAGCAAATTTGGGTATGCTAAATGAAGAATCCAAGTGTTTTTTGTCTTCAAAATTTTTTGAAAATAGGATTTTTAACAAATTTGAGTAGGCTAAGAAAATCCTAAAGTGTTTTGTTTTTGAAGATTTTTAAAATGGAGACTTCACTTTAGCAAATTTTGGTATGCTAAAATGAAGTTTCAAATGTATTTTAAATTTTGTGGAATGGAGATTTCACCTAGAAAATTTGAGTATGCTAAATGAAATTTGAAAATGTGTTGCAAATTTAATTTTCAAAATGGAGACTTCACTTTAGCAAATGTGGTATGCTAAAATGGAGTTCCAATGTGTTTTCAATTTTATGAAATAGAAATTTTACTTAGCAAATTTGAGTATGCTAAATGAAATTTCAAAAATGTGTTTCACTTTTTTTTTTTTTTTTTTGAAGATGGAGACTTCACTTTACCAAATGTGGTATGTCAAAATGAAGTTCCAAATGTGTTTTTGAAAATTTTGTGAAATGGATATTCCACTTAGCAAATTTGAGCATGCTAAATGAAATTTCAAAAATGTGTTTCAAATTTTATTTTTGAAAATGGAGACTTTACTTTAGCAAGTGTGGTATGCTAAAAATGAAGTTCCAATGTGTTTATAAAATTTCCATGAAATGGATGTTCCACTTAGAAAATTTGAGTATGCTAACTGAAATTCCAAAAATGTGTTTCAAATTTTGTTTTTGAAGATGGAGACTTCACTTTAGCAAATGTGGTATGCCAAAATGAAGTTCCAAATGTGTTTTGAAAGTTTTTGTGTTTTGTTGATTTTGAAAAGAGAGATTTCCATTTAACAAATTTGGGTATGTGAGATGGAAATCAATTTTTTGAAAGAGGAAATCCCAACTTAATCATATATGGAATAAGTTAAGTGGATTTCAAAATAGTGTCATTTTATTTGGACATGAAATCTTCATCCAATAAATTTGGGTATATTGAATGGAGATGTTCATATATGCTTTTTTTGAAAGTTTTATTTTTGATTTTGATTGGAAATGAAACCTCCATTCAATAAATGTGGGTATATTGAATGAAGAGGTTTCATATGTGCTTTTGGAAAAGGTGAAAATTCCAAATTAACACGTGGGATGTGTTGAGTAAATTTTCAAGGTTGTGATTTTTCTTGAAGATGTAACATCCATTCAACATATTTGGATATGTTGAATGGAAAGGCCTATCTTCAAATTTTATGCTTTTTGAAAACATGGTTATTGGAATTTTATTTTTGAAATTGAAGTCTTCATCAAAATGAATTGAGTGAAGAAGTCCATTTGTGCATTTGGAAAATATGATTGTTGGAATTTTTTTTCTTTTTTTTTTTGAGATGTTCCTACATTTAACAATTATGAAAATTGTTAGATGTAGTGCAAATATTTTATTAAGTGCATTTTGACAAAGGTGATTTTGAAAAGCAAGACTTTTTATGAAGGATTTATTTTATCTTTATTTTTGAATGAACCTTTCCTTACCATGAAAATGGTAAGGAGGAAGTCTTTGATCATTTTCTTTTTATCAAATTTTTATTTTCACCCATTGGAGAACAACGGGGTTTTATGACCAACACGGGTGAGGTCCTAAAACCTACTAACTTAAGGATGAAATAAGCTAAGTACCAACAGAAAAGAAAGATAGTCTTGGATTCATACCTAAGTATAAACCCACTATCGATACTTGGAGATAATGATCATTTCCCAAATATGGAGAGAGGAACCATCCGCAGCGGAGTCGCAAGAAAAATCTTTGGTAAAAAATCTTTTTGCCTTCATCTATCCTTTTAGAAAGATAAATGAAAACAAAATTATATGTCTTTATCGGGACACCAAACAGATCCGCGGATGTTCTTATTAGGGTGATCGGGTATGACATTGAGAAAAAATTTACTATCTCGAAAGATAAAAATCACCACCCTATAATGGACCTAATCATCTGAATAAGGACTCCTAAAGACTATGGGTCTTCGTATGTACCAGAGATTCTTCCCTTACTTTACAAAGCAGGGTTTATTTTAAATCAGGTTCATTAAGTTCTCTATGGAGGCAAGCCCCCATAGTTAATTACATCCTAAGGAATAGGATTCCATAGGAATACTCTCGATTAAGGTAAATGATTGTTGTCTTCAAAGATTTCAAAGATAGGACTATCAATCAATTGCTTTATTTTTTCAAGTGGGATTGATCAAGAGGGGGGAGTTACTATCGAAGCCAAAGGAAGATAAGTAGGGGATGCTTATGATACTAAGAATCTAGTAAGCATCTCAAACTATCCTATGGTTGGGCTTTATATTTTTGAAGTTTGAAGGAAATTATTTATTTTGAGTTGAATTTTTATTAGAAATCTAGGACTTATAATTCCATGATACAAGGTCGTAGAAATGCCTAAGAGGTGAAGATTTATGCTAGTAGCCCGCAAAGGGAAGTAGAAACCTCTAAACTAAATATAGGGAGCTTTGGTAAGGGCTAAAAGCACGACCAAAATCTAAGGTGAAAATGGGTATTTTCTTTAACTCCGTAAGAGAGGATAAACCACCAGACTATTGGACTTACAACTACCTGGGGGTAGTCGCTAACTAACTCCTCCTATGATTTAAAAATATGCAAGCAAGTCATATGCTTTTGCAAGATAGCTAGGTTGTTACTTATTTAGAAAGAGACTAAGTCCTTAAACACACTCCCTAAGAGACTAGATCATATAGGGCATGATTAATGACTTAAATCTAATGCAAATTTTGTAACATTTTATTTTTTATTTTAGACAATCAATTTGACACAGGCTTCGGGATTCATATGCCTAACGCATGAGAAATTAGATTATGGGCCAAACAAATCAGCAAGATAAAGAGGTGTGTTGCCACCATGGCTCATAAAGGTCAAGCCAAGTTCTTTGGCAAAGGTGGAAGCCCTCCAATCAAGAGTGAAATAATATGCATTTTATGCATGATGTGAGAAAGTAAGACAACATCTAGCTAAGGGATTGTTAATTCTTTTATCTTGATTTTAACTTAGGCTTTAGATAAGGTTATGAGTTATTTTTTTTTAGTTTGAATTGATTAGTTGGATAGAAAATTTATTTTTCTAAGAGCCTAATCATCATCCAGGCCATACATCAAAGCAAGAAATAAACTAAGAAAAGATGCCATCTTAATGCACAAGCTAAACAAACATCAATAAATTTATAAAGCTAGCGTAAATGAATAAAAGGTCATTTGTGGTCGGGCTCCACCGCACAAACTTGAAAAAGAACAGATTGGTTAGCCGAGTTCTACCATTATACATCCCAGATTACAAAATGAATTAATTACAATTAAGCAAAGGAATTTATGTCATGGGGTCATTCTTCTTCTTTCTTCTTTTTTTTCTTTCTTCTTTTTTCTTTTGGTTCCTTCTTTTTGATGGTTGGAATGTGGTTGCTCCAAAAGCTTCACATGGTACATAAGACATGGTCTTATAACCAATGTTCATCCTAATACCCCATAACAATCATTTCAAAATCCTAATAATTAAATTACTGAAAAGGGAAAAAGTAAATTTAACTAAAACCTATAAAACAGAAATTAGCTAAACAAATCATATAATTCCAAGCATTTATATGTATGAATTGGACTTAGCACCCCACACATGGGTAACCAAGCCCACCTGGCCTATTTTGGATTATGCTTAGTGGTATAAGCACCTGAACAGTGAAAGCAGTTATATTTTTATTACAGTGGCCCTTAAGCACAATCCCTTGCAAAAGATAATGATTAGACTAAATCATCCTACCTATCATTCTACGCACATTCACCCTAACATCCAGACTAAAATATGGCATCACAAAACAAAAGAAAATATCAAACCATGCATCGCCCTAACCTAAAGCTAGAAATGATGACTTAGCCTAATGTGTGTGCCATTTAAGGTTTGTGTGTTATGCTTAGCTATGGCTTTAAGGTTTAGATTTTCTAAGTATAAAAATATTCAACTTAGAGGGAGGTTTCATTTAAGTTGTTTAGTTTCTTTGGTTGATTTTATTTTATATTTTGATTTGGTTTGAGTGAATCCTACAATTAATTACTAAGTTGTAAATAGAGGAAAAGAGAAGAGAATTTATCTTTCCTCCCTATCTTAAGTAATTTCTAAGGTAGATTCATATTTGATTTTTATTTATTGAATATTCGATAATGTATTTTAACTAATCATAAGTTTATATTTTCTCTAAACAAACCTATTCAAAGAGAAAGGTATTTTAAGATTAAGTAAAGTGAAATACTATCAAAAAATACACATCACTTTATTTCTTTCCCAACATGTATAACATGCACATGAATGAATCTTAAGATTATTTATACATGTAAATGGAAATGTTTAGAAAACTTTAATGATGAATGCTAAGAGAATTTATTTGAGAAATTTGATTATTTTATGATGCATGATTTTGTTAAGTAGAAAAAGAGGGATTCTCTTATCCATTTTCCATATATACACATACATGTATGAAAGGCATAAGTGAGTATGGCACCATTGTTAGCACCAGGAGTGTAAGGTACAAGACCTACTTAGAGCTACTTAAAGCCTCGCAATCCCAGGGTTGTCCAAACTAATATACCATTTTCCTTAAATACATATACATGTACAAGAGAAATGAATGGAAAAAGAAAGATGCAAAAGTTTGTGTTTGTTTGTTTGATTTATTTATGCAATTTATATGTGTGTGGATGTCCTTCTTAAATAATAACATAAGAATGAATAGGAATGGATTTAAGCAAGTGTTGTGTTCTTTTCAAATGATTATACACTTTGCCAAATCCTATTCAAAACTATGCTAAAAGAAAAGGAAAGAACACTATGCAAATCCTTATATTTTTACTCACATGCAAGCTCAAATAAATAAGTAGCATACCTTTTGATATTTGATTTATAAGTATTGAGGATTTAATATTGATAATAGCCATTCATATTCTTACTTTAGCCAAAACATGCAATTTGACATAAAAGAGATATTTCATTTTTAATTTGATTTTTAAAAAGCATGAATGGATGATTTTCATATGACATACACATTAAGCATGCTAGGAAAGAGATAAAGTGATGAAAGCATGTAAACTCATTCACCCTGATTAATTCCTAAAGGCAATCCTATGGAATAAGATTATTTAAAGTAAATCACATTTGATTTAAGGAAAGTTTGATTTTATTTTGAGTTTGACTTCAATTTAAGAAATGTGAGAAGGTTTGCTAGCCCTAATCCATTCCCACATGTGTATATTATTTTTGTTTTATTTTTACGTGATTATATCAATTTTATGCTTTAATTAGGTTAGTGTACATTAAGTGTATTAATTATCCCATACCTATACCACTTTAATATATTTAATCAAATAATTTTAAGCCAATGATATGACATAAAACCACTCAAGGAATTTAAATCAGTAATACACCTAAGAAAGAAAGGGCCTAATGTAATTGGCTAACAATTAGTGATTAATTAATCTAAATGGTTTAATTTAAGTACTTTCATAACCCTTCCCACACATGTGGGTTGGATTTTGATTTTCTTAAGTACTTGGGTAATTGAACACCTAAGCACCTACCCACAAAGGATTGATTAAGTTCTAGAATGTTTTGATTTTAAAATCAAATTAATTAATTAAGTGATTAGGGGATTAACCATTAATTAAGTTTGGGTTACGGAAGGAAAGGGGTATAGGTAATGTCTTAGGGAAAATTCTCCAAATCCATCCATAATAATTACATAAAGAGAGTAATTAAGGATTCATTAATTGATCTCCCTAATTAACCTATCAATAAATCTCAAAAAAAATTAAGGGAGGCAAAAGTCATCCCCCTAAATGCACATGAGAAGTTTGGAATTAATCAGTAGGATAATTAGAGAGTAATTAGGGTTATTAAGTTTTCATTAAAACCTTAATTGAGGAAAATACAATATTCAAAATTTATTGGAAATAATTTTAAATATTCTCCTCTAAATTATCTTTATAGTGCATTTTACTTTGTATTTTTATGATTTTTCTAGAATTAATTATGCAATTATGAAGATTCAACCATTAAGGATAATTAATTAAATAGCCAATTCCGTCGATGCCACATGGAGGCCGACACGGTGTGCTTTTTCCACATGGAGATGGGAGAGGCCACTTAAGTTATCACATCATACTACCGCATCAACAGCGACACTACGTGCTTTCTCCCCATCCATCCGATCAAGATCGGACTGCTGAGAAAAAGCCCACGATATTAAGGGATTAATCAGATATTCCTACGCATCTTGATCATGGTCATCCATCCAAAATGCATGGATGGATGGCCCATGATTCGTCATTGAGTTTTCCTGTGAGAGAGGACATCTATCTACCCTTTAGGGCAAGATCCGAGCTCGATTAAGCTCGAATTGAACTCAAATTCAACCCACACCATCATCATGCAAGGGAGAATGCATCCAACATCTAGATTTACTTGAGATGAAAATTCCTTTCACAAAGGACCACACACTCTCTAGTTTAAGCTCAATTTTGATCCATACCTCGTTGGAGGCTATCACCGGCACTAGAATTCATTGAGGTATCTTCATCTAGTGGAGATGAAGCCCTGTTGAAGATTTGAGGTGATTTGGTTGAGTTGATCTTTCTATGGACCAAGCTCTCCTTCAATTGGGCTCGGTCTTGATCAAAGTCCCACCTCCCTTGCCTTTGGAGCTCGAAAGAAGCTTGGGATGAGTTCAACTAGGCCCTCTGAGGGTGCTCAAAGGAGGAATTGGATTGATTTTAGGTATTGGTTAGAGGAGCTCCACTTATTTTGATCTGAAAAAACCAAAATGGAGATTTTGAATTCACTCTAGGAAGCTTGGGGAAACTTGCAAATGCTTGCTCTGAGTTCCCTTAGCTCAATTAAGTGTGGCTCTATTGAATTCAAGTGGAATTAGGGGGAGAATATCTCCCCCTAGGTGAATCGGACAACCGTGAGTGCTTATGCCATTTTGATCCAATACATCCTATTCAATGGGTTATTTTGTTCGTTTAGAGTGGCATGGCATTCCATTTTGGCTAGAGAAGGTAGTGGAGAAGTTTTCCATGTGCAAAACAAGGTGGAGGAAGGATTCCCATGTGCTCATGTCCATGGGGGTGGTCGATTTTAGCCTTAGGTTGGGATGGGCTGACCCAAACCCATTGGGTCATGTGCACCATGTCCATTAGTGACCATTTGGTCCACTAAGAGGATGTTAAGTGTCCATGAAAAAGAATTGACCAAATTCTAAGTGGTTTTGATTTTAGGTTACCCTATGGCCTAGGGGTGAAATGGTCATTTAGCTTTGATTTTAGATTGAGTATGTTTGGTATGATTGAAAAATGGGTTGGACCAAGTTTCAATGAATTTGGAGTTAGTTTGATATGATTTGGCTCATGTTGACCCATTTAGGTCAAAATGGGTCAACTTGGATCAAGTAAACCAATTGGTTAAATTGGGTCAAATCAAGGATTGGGTCAAGTTCATATGACCATTTGAAATATTTTGGCATTATTAGTTTGGTTCAATTTGATTTATATTTGGATTTGGTTCATTTGATTTCATTTAGGTCAAATGGGTCAAGTTGACCAATTTGACCCATTTGACCTATTTGGGTTAGGTCATGGGTTGGTTTATGTTTGGTTGATCATTTGAAATGTATTGGTATCTTTGTTTCCAATCAATTTTAGTTTAATTTGATTTTGGCTCAACATGACCTTTTTGGTCAAGTTGGGTTCATGGTCAGTTGGGCTAGGCTGGGTCTAGTTGGCCAATTGAGACTTTGGTCAAGATCAACAAGTGATTTGGAATGAACTTGACCCATTGGTTTCAGTCAATTTGTCTTATATCAAGTTTTGACATTAACTTTTTAGGTCAAGTTGGGTCAACTTGGGTCAAGTGTCAATTGGGCTAGGTTAGGCTCAAATGATGACTTGGTCAAGTTCGAACATTGATCATGAATGAGTTTTGATCAATGGTTCAATCAATTTGGCCTATGGTGGATTTTGGCTAGTTTGGGTTTCATTTTGGCTAAGCGTTGACTTGGTCAACCCTTAAGTTTGACTTGGTTTGACCCAATTTGAGTGATTGCTCATCTCATGATGATTGTTGCTCACAGTGTGAGGCTTAGGTGGGCTTAGTTCAATCCAATTTGGTTAGGATTATAATTTGGCTCATAAGGGTACTTTAGTTCACTTTGGGTCAAGAGAGCCTAAGTGGATCAAATGGCTCAGTCAAAAGCTTGATTTGATTTTGATTGAACTCACATATGGATTTATGATTGAAATATGAATCCATTTGCAACTGATTTCAAGTCAAATGTGTTTTGATTCATTTGATAATTTCAAGTTTAAATGAGTGAACATGAGTTTGATTTGGGTTTGATTTTTGAGTTTCGTTTTGGTTTGATGATTGAAGTTTATGTTTATATTTGGATTCATGATTGAAGAATTGATTGAATCATGAAGAAAAATCAAGGGTTTGGCTTGATTTCAATTTGATTTGGCTAAGTTCAATATTTTGACTTGAAAGGCTTAGGTTGAATTTTGGTTGAATTTGGATTTAATTTTTGAATTTAGTTTTGGTTTGATGATTGATGTTTTTGTTTATATTTGGATTCATGATTGAAGGGTTGATTGAATCATGAATAAAAATCAAGGGTTTAGCTTGATTTGAATTTGATTTGGCTAAGTTCAAGATTTTGACTTGAAAGGCTTAGGCTGAATTTTGATTGAATTTGAGTTTGAGTTTTGATTTTTTGGATATGTGAATTTATATTTCATTTATATTTGTGAATATAAATGAGAATATAAATGGGTTATAAGAAAATTCCTTAAATTTGAATTGATTTAGATTTGATTTAGGCTAAGTCCATAAGATAGAATCAAAGGACTTAGGAAATATTTTGGAGTTTGGAATCCAATCATGGGCTTCAATCATAGGTTTCAATTATTTGGAATTGATTCATGATTTGAGAAAATCCAATGAATTGGTTCAAGGTTTGATTTAGAGTTGGAGTTGATATGAGTTTGACTTGAAGGAAGGAAGTGAAGACTTGGTTCAAGCTATAGGATGGGCAAGTTTTTCTAACACCCCTAAGGCATGACCTATTCCTATGGCTAACTCTTCTAAGTCTCTGGTGCTAGGTTGAGTGTTCGCCTATTCACTAGAAGTGTCTTAAGACTAAAGAGACTCTTAGTGTCTAAGAGAAATCCCATGTCTAAGGTGAAGGGGTTGAGAACTCATTCTAAAAATAAGATCAACAAAGCTCTTCACCACCAAATCATCAACATAACATTCCACCTTCTGGTGAATCAACTCATCAAAAATACGCATCATGGCTCTTTGGTATGTAGCTCTAGCATTCTTCAAGCCAAAAGGCATGACTATGTAGCAATAGATGTCAATATATTTTGAATGATGTATGTCTTTCATCTTCAGGTACTATATTGATCTGATTATATCTTGATGATCCATCCATAAAAGAAAACATATCATAGCTTGATATTTTATCAACCAACAATTCTAATATAGGAAGTGGGAAGTCATATTTTAGGCAAGCTTTATTAAGATCCCAGAAGTCGATACAAATATGAATTTGATCATTTTTCTTCTTCACAGGCACTTATTGACCTCACTTTTGGAGTGACCTCTCAACTTCCTCATCATAGATCTAAGACTCTTATAGACACTAAGAGCTCTTTAGTCTTAAGACACTTCTGGTGATTCAGTGAACACTTAACCTAACCCTAGAGACTTAGAAGAGTTAGCCATAGGAATAGGTTATACCTTAGGGATTTAGGAGGACTTGCCTACTCTATAGCCTAAACTCAATCCCTGCTTCCTTCTTCTAAACCAAACCTCAAATTCAAATCCAAATTCTAAAATCAAATCCAACTATCAAATGATTGAAACTCATAATTAAATTCCAAACTCCAAATGAATGAAACCCAAATCAATTCAAATTCCCAATTTTAGCCATTTTAGCCAAATTCTTGAACTTGGCTAAATGATACCCAAAACAATTCAAAACTCATGAATTCTTTCATGATTTAATCATTCCAACACTCATTGGCCTAAATATAAATATAAACCACCATTATTAAACCAAATTAAGCAAACCCAAGTTAGTCCTTTTTGACTTGAAATAGTCATATGAACCAAAACCCATTTGTCTCCAAAACACTTGCAATTGGATTTATATTTCACTCTTAGGCTCATGTGTGAGTATAACTAAACTTGAATCAAGCCATGATCAAGCCAATTAACCCATTTAGGCTCACTTGACCCAAAGTGGCCTAAAGAAACCTTTTTGAGCTAAGTTCTAATCCAACCCAAATTGGATTGAACTAAGCCCATCCAAACCTCACAACATAACTAATAATCATCCTAGGTTAATCAATTGCCATGAATTGGGTCAAACCAAGTCAAACTTATCCTTTTACTAAGTCAACACTTAACCCAAATGAAACCCAAACTAGCCAAAATTCACCAAAAGCCAAATTGATTAAAACCATTGATTCAAACCAACTCATAATCAATGATTAAACATGATCAAATCTTCACTTGATCCAAACCAAGCCTAACTGGCCATTTGACCCAAGTTGACCCAAATTTGCCTAAAAAGTCAAAATGCATCAAATCATGATTTAATCCAAATTGATTGCAACCAATGGCTCAAGTTTATTTCAAATTACTTATTGAACTGACCAAAATCATGATTGAGCCCAATTTGACCAATTGGTCAACTTGACCTAACTTAACCCAAATTGACCTAAAGGGCCAAATTAGCCAAAATCCAAATTAATTCCAAAGTAAACCAAACGAAAGCCCACGATCATTTTTAATTAGCCAATTAAACTTGACTCAATGCCCAACCTAACCTAATTTGGTCAAATTGATCAAATTGGTCAACTTGACCCATTTGACCTATATGAATCCAAAATGAACCATAATCAAATCCAAAGCAAATTGAACCAAACTAATGACACCAATACACTCCAATTGGTCATGTGAACTTGACCCAACCTTTTGTTTGACCCAATTTGACCAATTGGTCAACTTGACCCAACCTAACCTAATTTGACTTAAACAGGTCAAATCAAGCCAAATTAAATCAAATAAACTTCAAACAACTTAAAATTTGGGCTAACCCATTTTTGACCCATCCCAAATATGGCCAAATCAAACCTATAGCTAAATGACCATTTTTTCCTTAGGTTTAGGGCATCCCATTAGTTAGAACACATGCTCATTAGATCATTTTCTCCCCCTAGCCACTTAGCACCCAACCATAGGTCCACTTAGGCACCTAGGACCATGGCTGACCTGACCCAATAGTGGTTGGGTCGGCAATGATCCATGGGGAGGTGAAATCACAGCCCCATCCCCATTAGAGCTTTCCAAACAGCCATAGGACACCCACTACTCCCTTAGCAAACACCTCCACACCCTCATTCAACCAAACCGAGCCACATCATGCACCCAAGGACCTCCACCACCCTCTAATTTGGCCAATTGATCAAGAAAAATCCAAAGAAGTTGTGGTCGTCTGATCTAATGAATGAGGGGGTATACCCCCCCCCCCCCTTCATTCTCACTCAAACTCATAGAGACATACTTGATTCAACCCTAGCAGCTAAGGAGAGAATTCCCAGATTGATTTCCAAGCCTTCACATACTACCCAAAATCTCCATTTTCAATTTTACGTAAAATTGAAATAGGGGAGGCCACCTTCAATTCCCATTTTTCTCAAATCTCCACCAAAGTACAATTAACTTTGCACACACCTTCCTTAGAGCCAAACAAGTGAGAACGAATCCTTTCCCAAGCTTTTTGACTATCGGAGGGTAGAGTTCAATCAAGCCTGACCACCTACGCCTAGTGCTTTGGTCTTTCAAGCCAACTACACCAAATCAAAGCTCGTGCAGCTCAACAGAACTTTATTTCTACCAAACAAAGTTTCCTAAATCATTGGAACCACTGGTCATAAGCTCCTGTGAGGTAAACCTTTAAAACTGATCCTTGAATAAAAATAGCTTGATCTTTTATGAAAGAAATTTCAATGTCACGCGTGTTCCACCATTAGATTTGATTATTGTGCTTCCCCGAAGGTGTGGGATCATTTTCATCTCCATCCGAGCCTGGGTGAGCTCAGATTGAGCAGTGATCGATAGATAGTAGCCATTGTTCGATGCTCGAGAGGAGATAGATCATGGACCATCTATCCCATGTGATCGGAATGGACAGTCCTGATCAGATCACGCTTAGAGTCTCTGATTAATCCCTCGAAACCATGAGTTTAATCATGGTCATCTAATCTTAGAATGGACAGTCCACAGAGTTACCACATGCCCCGCCATACGAGTCAACACTTGGATGTGATAACTTAAATAGTGAATCCCATCATGCCATGTGAAAAGCATGCCATGTTAGCCACCACGTGGCCCGACGGGATTAAGGCTTTAATTAGTGCTAATTAATTAGTTGTTAATCCTGAAACTTACTAAATTCATAATTATTTCTAGAAAAATCCAAAAAATACAATCTTAGGCTCATTTTAAAGATATTTCAAAGTAGAATCTAAGAAAATTATTATTAATTAATTTTGAATAGTGGATTTGTCTTAATTAAGATTTGATTAGAAATCTAATTAGCCTAATTACTCTCTAATTAACCATCTAATTAATCTCAAACTTTTTGTGCATGTTTAGGGGGATGACATCTGCCTCTCCTATTTTTTTAGGATTTTATTGGTTTCTTAATTAGGAAAACCAATGGATTAAGCCTTAATCACTTTCTTAATATAATTAGTGATAATTAAGCAAATGAACAATAAATTAATCAATCAATTAAGCCTATTAACCTTTGTTAATGATGCTAAAGTCCAAGGAAATGGATTGTGACTCCCTCTTCCAATCTTTTCTTTAAGTCTTCTCTAATCCCTCTTAAATAAATAATTAATTAACACTCCTTAATTAATTAATCAACAAGATTAATCAAAATCCAAATCATACCTGAACCTTAATTAACTAATTGAAAGGATTTAGGGATTGAGACTTAGGCTCTCTTCTTTGTCTCTTTCTAAGCCCATCTCATTTTGGTTGGTTAAGGTTAATTAAGGTTTAATTAGTTAATTAATGAATTTAATTAATTCAATTGAATCTATTTCTCTAATTTAATCTTGGGCAGCTCTTTGAGTGTCCAATGACCCAAAGTGAGAGATGATGAAATTATGGTTGGCTCACATGTGTGAGAAAATCAAAAGTAGTTAAGTGAGATCCCTTAGGCCTAATTAAGTATTAATCATAATCCAATTGCATTAGGCACCTTTCATCTCTTAGGGGCATTACAAATTTACTTTTCATGTGATTTCATATCATATTGGCTCATTATTAGTTAGTTAATTAACTTAAGGTGATGTAGGTAAGGGTTAATTAATCTACTTAATTCATACCCTAACCTAATTAAATCATAAAATCAACTTAATTATTTCTTCCTTGAACCAAAATTAACTCACACATGGGGAATGGGATTAGGACTAGCAAACCTCTTTCACATTTCCTAAATCAAGTTCAATTCAAAAATGAAATGATATTAAAGAACTTTGGTTTATTTTAAATAGCCTTATTTAGTATGATTATCCTTAGGAATTAATTGGAATGAATGAGATCATGTGTTTATGTTCCTTTATTTCTTTCCACTCATGTTAAATGTTGCTTTCCATGTGTAATCATGCATTCATTTCTTTAAAATTAACTAAATGAAATAGTTTCTTTCAAGTCTAATTGCATCTATTGCTTTAAATTAAATAGGTGTGGCTATTATTACTATTAAATAAAATGTTATTTTCAAAATCCCATAAGTCTATTAAAATGGATGGACTAATTATAAGTATCTACAAGTTTGCATGTGTTGATAATGTAAGATATGCAATATGAAGCTCTCTTTCCTTATATTATATGGATTTGCATGGGATTTATAAATATATAGTTCATTTGAAAAGAACACAACATTTATCTAAGTCTATTCCTATGCATTTCTATACTAAAACTTTGTAAGAACTTCATATCACATATGACTTCTTACATGACTTCTTATTCTTGTGATTCTTTTTGTATATTCATATGTATCTGAGAAAAGTGGTATATTAGTCTGGACATCGCGGAGCTATAAGGCTTTAAGTAGCCCTAAGTAGGTCTTGTACCTTATGCCCTTGGTGCAGAATAATGGCATCATACTCACTTAAAACTCATATACATATGTATGTATGATGTGGCCAATGAATAAGAATCATAATCAAATAAATCAAATATAACTTTTGCATGGGTTTTCCTATCCTTATAGTTGTTTATACATCTACATGTATCTAAGAAAATTGATATATTAGTCTGGACACCCTAGGGTTGCGAGGCTTTAAGTAGCCCTAAGTAGGTCTTGTACCTTATGCCCCTGGTGCAGAACAATGGCGACGTACTCACTTAAAATTTTTATACATGTGAATATGTATTTAGCTAATGAATGAAAAATCCCTCTTTTCTATTGAAAATACATGCATTCATAATTCAATCAAAATGAAATAATTAAATTCCAAACACGCCTCTTTGCATTCATCATTTAAGTGTGTTAAGATATACATTATGTGTATAGGTATGCTTAGGATTTAATCATATGCATGATATACATGATAGAAAGAAATGAATAACATGTGTTATGTGATAGTAATTTATTCTGATTAATCTTAAGATGTCTTTCTTATTAAATAAAGTCATTTAGAGTGAACCTAAACTTAGGATTGATTAAAACATATAATAAGTCATTCACTAAAAAAAATTGAATAATTAACGTGCTTTAGAAGTGACTTAAGGTAGGGATGAAAGAGAGATTCACTCTCTTTCTTCTCTTTATAACACTTAATTGTTAAGTGTAGGCCATATGAAACAAAAGAAAATACTAAGTAAAATCTTCAAATCAATTAAGTCACTTAAAGAGAAATCAACCCTTTATAAATTCAATCCCTCACACTTAGCAAACTACAACTCTAAAGCATAGTTAGGACATACCACACAAGCTTTAATGCACACACATTTGACTAAGTCACCACTTCTAGCTTTATGTTAAGGCGGTGTACGGTTTGGTGTATGTTTATTTTGTGATGTATTATTGTATACTAGATGTTAGGGTGTATGTGCGTAGTCTGGATGTTACGTCGATATTAGCCTAATTATGCTTTCTATAGGGAGTTGTGCTTAAAGGGGCTGGTAAATAAAACTATAAATACTTTTTGCTGTGTAGGTTGTTATGCCCCTAAGAACAACCCAAGTTAGGACAGGTGGGCTTGGTTACCCATGTGTGGGGTGCTAAGTCTAAATTATTCATATAACTGCTTGGGTTATATGGTGTGTTTAGCTAACATTTATTTTGCATGTGTAGCTAGATTTACTTTCCTTCTTTTAATGTAATTTTGCATTAGGATTAGGATGATTGTTATGGGGGATCAGGATGAGCATTGGTTATCAGACCAATTCTTATGTACCATGTGATGCCTTTGGAGCAAACACATCCAAATCAAGCCAAAAGGAAGAAAGAAATGGAGTAAATCAAATGAAGAAGTGAAAAATGAAGAGATGAAGAATGAAGAATGAAGACCCCATAACATTCATCATTTGTAATTATTCTTTTGCAATCTAGGTTGTATAAGGGTAGAGCTCGGCTACCCACATTTTTTTTGGGTTGTACGGTGGTACCCGACCGCAATGGCCTTTTATTCTTTTGCGATAGCTTTATAAAATTATTTGACATTTTGTTTAGCTTGTGCATTAAAAAAAGCATGTCTTTTCATAGTTTATTTATGATTGGTAATTGTTGTATGGCCTGGATGCAATTAGGCTCTTAGGATAAAAACAAATTTTCTATCCCATTAACAACTCATAACCTAACTTTTAAAATAACTCATAACCTCACATAAAGCTTAGGTATTAAATCAAAATAATAAAATATTTAGTAACCTCTTAGCTAGATGTTATATGTTTAACAGCATGCATACCATCTTGTTTCACTCGTGTTAAGAGAGGGCTTCCATCTTTGCTAGATAGAATGGGCTTAACTTATGAGAGCCTATGATGGAAGAACATCTCTTTCTCTTTTGATTTGGCCTATAACAAATTTCTCATGCATTTAAGCATATAAAATCCCATAGCCTATGTCAAAATAAAAAGTCCCAAATTAAATGAAATTTGATAAAAATTTACATTATATTAAGTCATTATTCATACCCCTCATGTTTCTTAGGGAGCGGGTTTAAGGACTTAGTTTCTTTATAAATAATAACAATCTAGTTATCTTGCCAAAGCATAAGACTTACCTACATGGATTTGAAGCATAGGATGAGTTAGCTGGCTGCCACTCTAGGCTGTTATAAGTCCAACAATCGGGTGGTTAATCCTCTCTTATGGTGGTATCATATACTCACTTTCTCTTTAGATTTAGGTCTTACTTTGGCACTCGCCAAAGCTCCCTAAATTTAGCATCTGAGGTTGATGTTTCTCTTTGGGGCTACAAGCATAAATCCTCACCTCTTAGGCATTTCCACAATCTTGTACTTTATAATTATAAGTCTTAGATTTATAATAAAATTTTAGCTCAAATAAATAAATCTCCTTAACTTTAAATGTATAAAGCTCAACCATAGGATAGATTAGAGTGTTGACTAGGCTTCCTAGTATCATGAGCACTCCCTACTCATCTCTTTTGGTTTTGATAATAACTCTTCCTCTTGATCTATCCCACTTGATTTTCTAAAATACAACCAATTTATTGATAGTCCTATCTTTGAATTCTTTGGATATAATAATCGCCTACTTTAATCAAGAGTATTCTTAAGGGATTCATTTTCCTTAAGATGTAATTAACTATGGGGGCTTTCCCCCATAGGAAACTTTAGAACCCAGTTTAAATAAACCTTACTTTATTCATCCATATAAAGTAAGTGAAAAATCTCTAGTATATTCGAAGACCCATTATGCTTTAGGAGTCCTTATTAGGTGATTAGGTCCATTGTAGAGTAGTGACTTCTATCTTTCAAGATAGTATACTATTCCTCAATGTCATACCTGATTATCTCAATAAGTACACTCTCAGATATGCATGGTTTCCCCAATACTCAATGAATTTGAAAATAAGCACTACAGCACTATCCAATCAGGATACTTTTCTTCGCATATTAATTATGCTTCAATTAACTTTTTAGTTTTAATGATCACTTATTTTTCAATTTTTAATCGCATTCACCTTAGAGCTTATTTAATAGGTGTTGTCTCTAGATTGATTGCCAATTTATGAACTGCTACATCAGGGGATAAGCTTGGTATTTTAGTATATGTCCAAGCAAAGCAATCCCTGAATTCATAAAGTAGCACTTTTAGCTCTTCAACTTTCTCAACAGATAGAAGGGCACTGACGAAAGTTGGATGGCGATCATCCTTAGCTCCTAAGTTGATTTCTTTGAGTTCATCCATAGTAGTTGTTTGTCTACCATGTTCGAGTTCTTCAGATGTAGGTTTGGCTTTTACTTCTTCATCATTTGTAAGAAGAATTTCATAAAGATCATCTTCTTCATCACTATTAATTTTGATCTCAGCTTCTATTATATTATAATAAATTTTATTTTGATGAGATTTGTAGATCTACTCGAGACCTTGAGTGATAAACTTATCACTTCTTTGCGATGCTTGAGGACTTCTTTGGCTCCACATCCTATTAAAGATTTAAGTTCTATGTTTAGCAGTTCCAATATAAATTCCAAGCTTATGCATCATTCTTCGTAATTTTGGTAAATAGTATATTGGTATTCTTGTTTGCACCATCTCATCAGAATCTTCATGTTGAGTAGGCTGATCAAAATTATGAATTTGGGACTCTTCAAATTTATAAAATAAAGTTCATGTTCCGCCACTCTCACTCAATGGTGGCACGTAGAATGTTATCAATTCTTCAATGTTATGAACCTCTAATGGAGTGATTTCTTTGAAGTACTGCGGACGGGTGGGTATAATTTTGAAGGAGATATATGATAATGCCAAGTGAGCTATCCTTCTTGATGCGACTCACTGAACCCTATTTTCATAATTAGATTCAAAGTCATAGTCTGAATTAGAATCACTTATTTTATACTTTATCTTTCTTAAAATTTTATAAGTTTTCTTAGGTTTGATAGGAATGTTTTCTTCTTCTGGTGTGTCACTTCCCAAATGAGGTACTGATCTTCTTAATTTAGGTGTAGAATCAAGTATTTTAGGGAGAGTCAGCATTGCCTTCTTTCTTCCTTTTTTCTTCTACTCTTTCATCTTATGAAGTTGCTTTTTAATTCTTGAAGTGGATGCTATAGCCTCAAGAAGTTCTGTTGGCATAGGCTCTTTAAGGAAGAAATATTTTACATCTTCATAAATCTTTTCTTCATAGATGGAGAATGATTGTAGGTTGCTAGGAATTCTAAACTCTTCTCCATCTTTTAGGTACTTCATACACTAATGCATAGTTGATGGGACTATGTCATACCCATGCAGCCATGGCCGGCCCAAGAGAGCTCTAAACTATGTATCAATGTCAATTACATGAAACTTGGCTTCTATATATAAATCTTGAAACTTGAGTGGGAGAATAAAAGAACCTAGGATTTTTTTCCCTTTCTCATTGAAATCATGAACCATCAACATATCCCTCCTAAGATGTTGGATATCAAGTGATAATCCTCTTAATGCTTTTAGACTCATAAGATTGATAGAAGAACCTAGATCAATTAGTATTTGGTTGATCAAGATGTCATCACTCTCTTATATAGAGGTTGTGATCTCTATTTAATATAAGATCTTCTTAAAAATATGATTACTGGGAGATCTTGAGTTTGTAATGATTCAGTCATACATTTTTCAGCAAAGTAAGCTTCATAACTCTCCGGATCTTTGAGATCCTATATCAAAGTTTCTCAGAGGTCCTTTGACATCAACAGAGCCTCGTACACACTCAATTATGCTGGAATTTTTCTTATATGTGATAGAATATTATAATATATATTTTTGCTTAATTTAGGATTTATTTTAGGATTTTTTAGAATGATACCTTTGTTGACTTTAATTGTTTGCCTTTATTTTTATTTGAATTCCCCTTTTTTGATGATGGTGGTAAGACTTTACCACTTCTCAACTGAACTTGAATTACCTTATCATGCTTAGATTCCTTTAAAGAACTAGTTTCTTCAAATTCACTTTTTATTCTAGAGGATTGACCAAAAGAGTTTAACTCACTTTTCAACTTCATACATTTCATATGTGATGTTGCAAATGATTCTGCCTCTTCTCTATTTGAAAAACATAAATCTTCATCTAAAATATTATTTTTTATTGAGTCATTAGACAAAATTCAGAGGTTAACTCCTCAGGCTCTTCTTTCTTTTCTGAGAAGAATTTTGATGGGTTGATTGCGTCTGTCTGACTACCTTTATCATTTTGGAGTAACTGATGCTGAAGAACATCTGATATCACATAAATAATTTGGCATGTCTCTAATGGGCAAGATTCATCATTACATTCTTGATCCAATTCAATAATATGGAGCTCAGGCATAAAGTCTGCAAGCCTAACTGGTTAGTTGATGATTCTCCTCTAAATTGTTAATAATCTTTTGAGTTGTAGTCTTCTTCTTCCTGATCTTCTTTTTCTTAGTCGACTTCTTTGACTTATGAGGCCTACATTTAGTAGATTGTTCCTCGTGTTGTGATGAAGTAGCCTTATAAAAATGCCACTGAGAAGCTAAAATGCTTGGTTTAGGTATTTCTTTTAAGTCCAATATAAGTTCAAGTGGTGATTTTGACTTAACACTAGGGACATCTTTTAGATGCTTCAACATTTTCACGATCTTCTTAGAGACTATTGTTTCCCATTCTTCAATCTATACTGATTTTTTCTTCTTTTTATCTTTAATGGATGATATGAAAGAGGAAGTAATCATCTTTGTAGACTCTCTTCTTCGGTTGACTAGAACACTATTGATAATTTAAATTCACCTCGTCGGTATTTTCTTTCTAGCCAATCTTTGAAGATATAACAATCTTCAATATGATGGCTTATCACCCGATGATAGGGATAGTAATTTGGATTAATGACTTGATCAGTTTCTTCAAGTCTTTTACTTTCTAGTAATTATAGACCAGCTTTGAATACTTATCGAAATAATTTAGTCACACTATCCCTTCTAAAAGAATATTCTTTGTTTATATTTTCCTTAAGAGATGGTTGAATTTGCTCATCATCTCTTGTCACTTATTTTGGATGCTCTCCACCACCTGAAAAGTCTGAGTTTTATCATTGCCTCTCAATACCAATTTTGGCTGTGGATTAGGATGAACAAGCTTCTTTCCTTTACCATCATTGTACATTGGCTGTTTTCCTTATCTACATTATAGATTGCTCATTTTTCACCAAATGAACTATAGGAAGCGGCATGAGTTTCATTTCTTCTTGAGTCCAAAGGCTCTTTTTTTTATTTATTTGTATAGATTTCAGACTTAGAGCGATTTAGCTTTTCAAATTTGGCCACCCTATCGAGCAAGTCCTGGGTATTGTAATTGATGTCATACATAAAAATGGTGTCATTTTATCATCCATATTGCCCATTAACAATTGAATTGTATGTTCTTCCTCCAACTTTTGTTCACATTTTATGCTTAGGTTACGCCAATGAGTTATGAATTTTATCACTGACTCATCTTTTCTCTTTTTAACAAGACAAAGTCAGCGATCATTATTTTCTCGGTTGCACTGGTGAACCTTTTCATGAACATTGTCTCTAGCTCAGTGAAGGTTTTGACCGAATCATTCAGCAATTTTGTGTATCACTCAAAAGCAGTTGAGGTCAGGCTACTGATGAACTGGCAAAAAAGTAGTGCATCATTTCATCCTGTGTTACCACAAGTAGCATTGAATTGGGCTAGATGTTCTTTTGGATTACCATGTCCACTACAAATATCAAATTTTTGGTACTGAGTAAACTTTAGAGTATGGCACTTGATCAAATCTAGTTGGGTAAGGGCGACCCTTACTCACCAGCTTTTCAACCTCCTCTAAAGCTATAATTGTCTTTATCTTTTCATTAATTATTGTTTCTAGTTGAGCAGTTGTTACTGTTCTTGGTGCACTAGCCACATTCTGAATTATAGGTTGAAGAGCTTGTTGATTAACTTCACTCCTCCCTTCAGGCATAGCATGTACTATAGGAGCCTAAGATATTAGAGCAATTGGTGGTATATAAGTTGTATTATTAGTTACCTGTTGATTAGCAGATGAAATAGGTGCTACACGTGATGTGATATTCTTATCCAACATTTTTAATCATGATATTCATTTTTACCATCATGTCATTCATCTTGGTACCAAACTGTGAAATTTCTCTATCTTTGGCTTCCATTTAACACAGCATTTATCTTGGCTCTCTAGCTAGCCATAGCGTCAATCAATACGGGCTCTTCTTCTTCCTCTATTTTCTTTTGTTATTATGCTCCCTACTTATCTTCAGGGAAAGAACTTGACTATCTTTCTCCTTGTGCATTTGTAGGGATGGTTGTTGTTAGGGCTAAATGATGATGTTGATTGCAAAATCATGTACCGGTTGATCATTTACTAGTTCAATCATATAAACAGCTTCAACTCCCATAACTTTCTTTTAATTTTGATCTTCATCTTCTTCCTCTTCAGCAGAGATTGAAGATCCATCTTCTACTCTCTTTTGTGATGATTATCCTTCGTAAGCATCGAACTCAGGTTCAAGCTCATTGGATTCATGTTGTTGATGATGCTGAGTAAAAAGTTCATCTATATGTCTTGTCATATAGATGACTTCTACTTCCATAATTTCATGTTCATCATCTTCTTCATGCACATGAATTTCTGATCGATGCTTCCAATGGATCTCTCATTCATTGCAAGGGATAGACATTTCTTCTATTAGGAGACAGTGATCATAGTCAACTTTCTCCCGTGGGGGTGAAACTGATTGATGATGAGATCCCCTAAAGGATTCTTCACGATGTCGATCATCATATCTTTTATGGGTTTAGGTATCCACTTTTGACGAGTTATTTTTGAGGTGGATGTCACACCTCTTCCTTTCTTCAATGTAATTTCATCACGAGGCTTTGGCCTCCATATCCGTTTACCCTTCTATCACAACCTTTCAACAGCAGATTCTTGGACACATGGTCCAAGAGTCATGCTCCGATGCTTACCGTGCGAAGCATACTTGGCTTGCTGACTAGTTACCATAAAGGATGGAAACCTTCTTGGTGGAATCTCAGTATCTTTGACCATCACAAACCTCTAAAATTTTCTTTTCATTAAGCCTATGTCCTTGGCTACTTTAAGAATATTATGTATTCTAGCGGACAATGTTTCATGTTGTCTCCTTTGCGGTGGTGTAGCTTGATGTTGTTCAGTCCAGAAAAACTGCTTCACCTCACCAGAAGAACTATTCTTTTTTATCCATTTTAGGTTATTAAAGTTATTATGGGGAGGAATACTCACTTCTTGTGGTAGTATTGCTTGTCCACTAGGTTCTTTGAATGGGATTTGTTGAGCCCTTAGCTTAGCATTTCTTCTTCTTCTTTATGTTCTAGTTAATTTGCTTCCTGATGAGAAAGCCTCAAAATCATGTCTACCAGGTACAAAGGTTTCAGTTAGCAAAGCAGTTGTACCATGAGGCATCAAAGATACAATTTTCCCACTAACAGTTCTTTTCATTACAGGGGCTTCAAATTGATCCAGTCTTTCAAAAACTGAAGTTCTCTATCGAGAGAATTCCTTAATAGCAATTGGTTGCTGAATTGGTTGCCGAGCATGACATGTTGGAGCTTGATGAGACCTTAGACCTCAGACACGCAGGGTACATCAGGAGTTGTAGCTATGATAGTTGAGAAATCCACGCTACCAAATTGAATTGTAGCTCCAACATCTCTTGTGTTGATGATGGCATTAGCTAAGCAGATGTTTGCACCACACCCTAGCTTAACAGTGAAAGGAGTGCTTTGTAGATCTATTCTATGCAAGTGAAAGATGAGGATTAGTAATTAAAAATTATTATTTCACCCTATACTTTTAAAATGCAGAGGTACTATAGAACAAAATAATAGCATAAAAAATATACTTTACTGAATAATTCATTTGATATAGAGTCTCATACATTAGTAATTTAAATTTATTACACATTTAAATCACCATTTTTTATTTTAAATTTTCAAATATTTTATTACTACTATAGCATATATATGACTGGCCAAAGATGGAAAGAGAAACTTGTCCCCAACGGAGTCTCTAGAAATCTGTGAACTCCGAAAATTTGCCACCGACCTCTCGATTAAGAGAGTATGATTTAATGTGTCAGTGAAATTTTCAGATGGTAAATGGAATAGTAGATAAGACACTACCTAGAGATTTCGCCCTCATTTTATGAGGACTTTAGATCTGGTTCCAGGTTTCCTATAAGCGCAAGCACCTATAGTTAATTATCCCTCCCAATACTGAGAGAGAACTTTCAATTAAGGCTAGTCGTTAGATCGTTGAATGCATAGCATATAGTAGTAGCATGTGGAGTTTAAATTTAATCTTATAAAATTCATTATATTAACTTAAAGCGGATGGTTGGGGGAATGATGATGTGGCCGATCTTGATCCCATCGTTCCGTCATCCCGGGCTGTCGCGGTCTCTAGTCTACTTAGTCAAAGGAGGTAGTCGACCCAACCTCACTGAAGGATCTCTGTCAGCAGCCATGGGTTGCGTCGTCTATGAAATCCTTGTATACTTGAAGTGGTGTTTGTCTAAGGATACAGGCTTAAGTCTACCTTAGTTCACAGATTTCTTTTTGTCCTATCAGGTGTACCCTTTGATTCACATCTCAAGTTACAGAGCCATTGGGGAGCATACGGGCTACCATCGTGGTCATAATATAATGGTATCATTTGGCGGCAACCACTCGATCAAAGGGCTCTGGTTGTAACTACATCATAGGTGGAGCCTATTTGCCAAACCACGAAGACAGAGGACATGAATCATTAATATATTTGATTGAGAATTTTCTTACATGAGATTGATTGAGAGCGAATATAAAAATATTTTTGATTTGAAATTGACTCCTTTGTGAGCTAGAGTTTTCTTAATTCATCACCCTTAACAAATAATTATGGAAGGTGGATTAAATGGAGTTTACTTTAAGTATTTAAAGATTGAATTTCATTTAACCATTAACAGCTTAGTGATATATTAGACTTCACAATTGGATTGATGCTCAATTTAAGTTAATTTAATATGAAATTAAAATCACATTTTTGATGGAAGTATCCCCTCCTGTTGAAATCTCCATTCAACACAGCCATCATCGGGGTGTATAAGTCTGCTTGATCTTTTAGTTTATTATTTCAAATCCTATTGACTCTATTAATTTAATAATAGAGGATCAGATCTATTATCCTATAATATAATTAGCTTCTTAGATATTTTACTAAGTTGAAAATTGTATAATATTTTTTTTGAATTTTTAGGTTTTGTTAACCTGGACCTGGTCCTAAGACCAAACTGAGAAGCAACTCGCGCAGCATCCTTAGACATTAAATTTAAGCATTCAGCATAGTGTCGGGGCCTATGCAAATTTTAATAATTCAGATAATTTTATTTCTAAAACATGAGATTAATTTCATATTTTCATTTAATTTCAACTTAGCCTGCGAAGCATTTTCAGATATTAAAATTTGCACTCTAAATTTTCATGTCTGAGCACATGCAGGTATTTTTAGCTTATAAATTTTCATCTAATCAATAAAATTATTGATTTTAGAAATCATAATTAGAATAAAATTTCTTAATTTTTGGATTGAAAGAAACTCTATAATTCATAGAAAATTTAATTTAGCAATATCTTATGTCTGCTTGTACAAAGAATTGTAGATCTGATGGCGATGACGCATTTTAAACTGTTCTAATAGCTTGTTAGATCTCTTGGAAATAATATTTAATCATTTTCTTTTATTCAGAGTTATCTAGTTCCTTAGATCTTCAATAGACTCTCATTTATGTCTATTGATGATCTTCGAACTCGTTACTATCTCTATTCAATTTCTCTTTGATCCAATTTGAGCATTTAATAAGATGAGTAATATGTATTAAATATTTTTTAAGAATTTCTTGATTATGCTTATTAACAATCCTTCAATTTCATTAGGAATCTCTTATGAATCTTTTGATTTTCTTTAATTTACTTGGAGTAAATTATATTTAAAGACTATATCTTAATTCTAAAGGGATATCTTGTGCTTTAATTAGATATTCAATCAGATCATCTTTCACATCAATTGAAATAAGGTATTGAAATGCTAAGCTTATGTTTATCACCAAAATATCCAACTCATTTCAATTACTTCATGATCGAGTATCTGAATATATTTCAAGGCATTGCATATTTCAATCTTAAAAATGATTGAAATTTTCTTTTGATTATCTCAATATGAAATCGAAGATATTCAAATATTGAGTGAGAGATGTTTGTTCATTTGAGAACAGTTGACTAATCCTTAATTTCAATTGAAGTTAAATTTTGATAATTTTGTTTACTTCAAAATTTAGCAAACTCAAATTAAATTTTAAAATTAGCTTAGAATTTTTAATTTTAACTAATTTATTTGAGTTTTTGTCATGTAAAATCGCGTGAATTTCACTTTTCATATGGGTGTCACATCTAACGCTACTAACTCAGATGCCCTATTAGCGTAACAGTGGTGTCTCATGCATCACGCCATCTCTTTACACCAATTATGCCATATTGGGCATTAGCGGGATCTTGAAACCTGCAAAAAGAATCAGAGATACATATTCCATGTACATTTACATATTTCTACAAATCCACAATCAGCAACACCGACAAACCATAGCATCTAAACTAAACCCAAGCATCTAAACTAAACCCTGAGGAAGGGATGGAATGGGAAAATGTCGGAGACCGTGTGGAACACATCTGATGATGGAGTTTCTTTCGGCAACGTCGTTGGAGGGGAAGAAATCAAGACTACACTGAAAATTCCTTCAACCGAGGACGTAAAACTCTCGTACAAGGCAACAATCACACTTGCCGATCCGATCAAGGAATGCAGCTAAACCAAAACTCGAATGGAAGATCATGCAACCTAGTGTTGAGCACGATATGGAAAAGCTTCTGAGGGTTAGAGTGAATGTGTTAAGAGATCGAAAGATAGACCAAGCAAACCGAAGTAGCAGTAATGCGATGACACAAAATGCAAGTTGATAGAATATAGATAAGGATTATTTTTAAAATATTAATCTTAATTATACATTTAGGCACAAAAAAATTTTTTTTAAAATATAAGTATGAGAGACATCGACGGCCAATGGTACGCCCGTCGTCATCGACTATGAAGGTTTTTTTTTTTTTCTTTACAGAGAGAGAGAGAGAGAGAGAGAGAGAGAAGAGGAGAGATGCGTTTTATTAATTTTTAATTAATATAATAATTTAAAATATTTTAAAATATATAATTTAAAAAATATTTTTTAAATATTTATATATTTAGTTATTAATTATTTATTTATATATATATATATATATAATTAAATATATAATTTAAAAAAAATTTAATTATATATATAAATTTAGAAATTTATTTAATATTTTTATTAATTAATGTAATTATTTAAATATATAATTTTATTAATTTTGTTAATATATAAAAAATATTTAAAATATATAAATAAATAATTTTTAATAAAAA
Organism: Cymbidium sinense; assembly: GCA_021442155.1. Taxonomy (NCBI): domain Eukaryota; kingdom Viridiplantae; phylum Streptophyta; class Magnoliopsida; order Asparagales; family Orchidaceae; genus Cymbidium; species Cymbidium sinense. The sequence continues at coordinate 130,599,806 of CM038219.1, forward strand.
TAAAGAAATAAATAAATTATATAAATATTTTAAAATATATAAATAAAGTAATTATATTTATAATTTTATTTAGTTATTTATATATTTAAATTATATAAATATTTAGTTATTTAATATATTTATAAAATATTTAGTTATTTTATATATATTTATTTTATATTTTATATTTTATATTTTATATTTTTGTTATTATTATTATTATAGACTTATATATATTATATATATATATTATATATATATATATATATATATATATATATATATATATATATATATATATATATATATATATACATATATATATATATATATATATATTATACATATAATATAATAAAATATTTTATAAAAATTATTTTTTAAAATTATATAAATAATTTAAAAATATTTAAAAATATATAAATAAATAATTAAAAAATAAAAAAATTAATTAAAAAATATATATAATAAATAATTTAAAAAAAAATATTTAAAATATATAAATAAAGTTATTTTTAAATATATAAATAATTATTTTAAATTATATATTTTTAAATATTTTAAATATTTTAAATTATTTATATAACAAAATATTTATATAATTTAAATATATAAATAACTAAATAAATAAAATATATATAATATATTTTATAAAATTTATAAAATATTTTATATAATTTATTGGTTTTATATAATAAATGAATAAAAATATAAATAACTAAATATTTTATAAATATATAAATATCTAAGTATTTTTATTTATTTATTTAACTAATTCTATATTTTAAATAAATAAATATTTTTAAATAAATAAATAACTAATTAAATAAATAAATATATATATATATATATAACTAATTATATATATATATTTTAAATATTTTTAAATTATTTATATAATTTAAAAAATAATTTTTATAAAATATTTTAGTTATATATATATATATATATATATATATATATTTATTTATTTATTTATTTATATAAGTCTATAATAATAATAATAATAAAAAATATAAAAAATATAAAATATAAAATATAAAATAAATAAATATATAATAAATAAAATATTTTATAAATATATTAAATAACTAAATATTTATATAATTTAAATATATAAATAACTAAATAAATTTATAAATATAATTACTTTATTTATATAATTTATAAAATATTTATATAATTTATTTATTTGTTTATTTATTTATTAAAAATTATTTATTTATATATTTTAAATATTTTTAAATTATATATTAACAAAAATTAATAATAATTATATATTTAAATAATTACATTAATTAATAAAAAAATATTAAATAAATTTCTAAATTTATATATATAATTAAAATATTTTAAATTATATATTTAATTATATATATATATAAATTAATTAATTAATAACTAAATATATAAATATTTAATTATTAAATATTTTTATAAAAAAATATTTTTAAATTATATATTTTAAATATTTTAAATTATTATATTAATTAAAAAATTAATAAAACTCATTCTCTCTTATCCGAAAGAAAAAAAAAACGCGCCACCTTTTTTCTCTCTCCCTCTTTCTCTCTCTCTCTCTCTCTCTCTCTCTCTCTACCATAGCGGAAAGAAAAAAAAAATCCTTCCGCCAGTCGTCCATGTAACGGACGACTGGCGTGGACGTGGATCCACGTTTACGCTAGTCGTCCATTGTACGGACGATTAGGCTTATATTTTTAAAAAAAAAATTTTTATGTCTAAATCATAATTAAGATTAATACTAAGTCTATTTTAAAAATAATCCCGTGCGGTAATCCTAAGCGGCTGTGCGGTGAAGTGGAAGAGTGCAAGATGACAAACAAAGTAGGTTGTTCCACGACGAAGCATAGCAGTGTTGGAGGAATCGTGTAGAGAGGAAATTGAGAGGTAGGGAGAGAGATCGTTGCTTGCGGTTTGGAGGAATACTGGAAGGAAGGAGAGTGAGGCTTGATGCGGATGCTCAGGAAGGAAGCTTCTGCGATCAAACGAATCGAGAGGGGCTTTGCTGGTCGAGAGAAAGAAAGAGGGAGAGAGGGATTTCGGATGGAGCCTACTGAGAGGAAAGTGAGGGCTTTCGGTCTTGGTAGAGACGAACAGGAGAGGGAAGGATATGCTTGTGTCCTGCTGCGATAATGAGAGGGAATCGAACGAGGAGGGAGATGCCTTCGGTTGAGAGGAGTTTCAGGTTTTGGAGGACGAACGAGCGGGAGCGGTTTCGTTCGATTTTGAGGGAGGATCGAGTGAACGGTTGCTCGGTTTCGAGGGATGGAGGCATTTGCTTGCGGTTGAGAGAGACGTAACGAACGAAAGGGAAAGAGAGGAAGCCTTGTGTGTGATCCTGCTCAAGTCGACAGTGAATAGGGGATTTAGGGCCGGTTTGGGTTATTAGGTATAAATAGGCTTTTTTTTATTAATTTTCTAAGTATTTAATCAATCTTAAAATAAATTTTATATCAACATCATTATATAATTAATATATATATATATATATATATATATATATATTGATTGATTATCTGCAGAATTGTATCTTTACCCAAGTCGTCGGTTTGAGTGCGCCGTAATTTCACCAAAATGCATTTTTTCGCTTCACCGCCAACGCTCGCGTAGTCAATCGACGCGGCAGCTTATTTTGATAGATTTCACGGCTTTCAATGACTAATCAATTTCATGAACGGCGTGCTGACATCGTCAGTAGCCTCGACTCACGCATAAGATATCGACGGCTCGATCTTAATCGACATTAGAGATATATATTACGTTTTGAACGATAAGTCCGTTTGTAGATCGGAGGTCGTTTCGACTAATTTTGGTGATATCTGATGCATTTCATCTCTAATGCGAAAGATCTCAAGTGACAATTCATCTTATAAATTTCTTCACTCATTTAGCATGTATGAAGGTCAACAGCCACTTAATGCTTTACATGACAATCACTAGTTAAATGGTCAACTAAGCCTTATGATTTGTTTTTTTTTTTTTTCCATTAAATCTTGGTATCATTTTTTATTGTGTGCTTTTTTCTCCTCTTCTTATATGTGAGTGGTAACTTTTTGCAAGGTTCCATATAAATTTTAATTCTTATCATCATCCTATCTAATTTCTATTTGTTTGTGTATTCTTTATGCATAAAGATGTTTGTTATTATCTGTGCGGAAATATATGAGTTGGGAGGTAAAATGCAAGATCGGAGGAAAAAAGTACATACAATAGAAACATTTGTTGAGAAATTTGTATTCTCACAAATTTTTTATGAATTAAATGTCAAAGTTTTTTATTTTATTAATTTATTTTTGAATCAAGATTTGAAAATATGTATGTGCTTGACTTTTAATTTTGACATAAAATATCTTTAAAATAAAATATTTATATAAATTGTAAAAAAATAAGTAACAACATTATAAAGCATTTACAAAAAAATATGAAGGCTGACGATGGTGATATAAAAATAATTAAAATAACTCACTGATGTTGTAACGTTTTATGATTTTAAAAAATTTCTAAAACACAATTCGTGTAAACATCTTTTATTTTTATTTTTATTTTTTTCCTAAAGGGATAAAGATGCCTTATCTTATCGACTCGTAGCACACACAAGAGCATATTTTTCTCCCTTGGCTGTTGTTTGTTTTGGCCAATGCAACGATGGCGTTATATCGCACGAGAAAATTTGAGTAAAAGTGGTTGACTTGTATGCGATCATGATAAAGGCTATAGTTATTAATTTAATTTTATTAAAGTTTAATGGTTGTAATATGTTTTTTTTTTAGTCAAGAGTTCAAAAAAAAAAGTGTTACAATTTTTTATTTTAATATTTAATTTTGAGATAAAATATAATTATTTTAAAATTTTTACCGTAATGCTCATTATTACTAGTGGCTAAATTAACTTCTGAAAAAGGTCATCAATGAGTGCTTACTTTGTTATAGTAGATGAATTGTCATAGACATTAAACTATCTCATGCTAAGGTTATAATTTTTTTTATACAATATTGATGTTAATTTTGATTATAATCATGCAAATTAAGATATATTTGACCAATCAAATGGTCTTAAATTCAATATTTTAATTCTAAGTATCTGATTTATGTTAATTTTAATACATATTGATTCATTCTTGGCGTCATAAAATTTGCCTCATAAAATTATATTATCTCAAAATATATAAAGTTATTATAAATAAAATTGAAATATCTCAAAACAATTTGCAAAATGCCAATCTTACATAATTGGGTATGAGAAATAAATGTAACCAAATTTCCCTCTAAATCGAAGTTAAATAAAAAGATGAATATCACACAGCTCGCTGTTCCATAATTCGAAATTAAAATAATAATAGAGGATGAGCGTCATCTCTAAGAGAGTAACGACTCTGACCTTACATCTTAGCTTCTTTAAAATAGCCAGAAGCTAGTTGAGTTGAGAAATGGTTCCCTCTGATAAAAATTAGTCTGTGTTAGACCTTTTCGCCGCAGCTCTATCCTCTTCACCATCTTTAGAGCTAATTATCCCCGGCCTTTAATTATGCTTCTATTTCTGTTCCTCCTATTCTTTATCAGAGGGTCTCTTCTTGTCTCAGAAGCGTTCAGCGTTACTCATCTCCCGGGCTTCTTGCAGGAGGGTTCTCTACCTTTTCATTTAGAAACTGGGTAATTTGTTCTATCTCACCTTTCTTTATTTTTTTTTTAAATTCAATTAAGTTTTGTCTGATTGGATTTGTTTGTGGCTGTAGCTATATAGAAGTAGATGAATTTCATGGTGTGGAGTTATTCTATTATTTCATAGAATCAGAGAGGAATCCGACAGAAGATCCACTCCTCCTATGGCTTACTGGAGGACCAGGCTGCTCTGCTTTTAGTGGCCTTGCTATTGAGATCGGTCTGTTTTATCGTTCTTTCATGGAATACAAGAGTTTTAAATGCTTTTTCTGGCTTGTTTTTTGCTTTGATATGTTGGTCGGATTGGGCTATTTTGTTTCTTCTTTTTTGGATACATGTTGTATGTTTTGGAAATGCAATTATTTTGTCAGATGCAAATTATTTGTATTGAATTATTTTATCTGATGCAATAAATGAAGGGCCACTAAAATTCAGATCAGAAAGGTACAACGGGAGCTTGCCAAAATTAGTTTATAACCCTTACTCTTGGACTAAGGTGAGATGATCTACAACAACAATCTATAGATAAATATATGATTTAATTTCAATTTCTTATTTATTTCATGAATTAATTAATCTGTGTGGTTCTTCCTTTCATTCTTAATTTGTAGATTTCCAACGTAATATTCCTAGACTCCCCAGTTGGAACTGGATTCTCTTTCTCTGATCATCCGCAAGGTTATGAAACTGGCGATAAATCTTGGTCAAAACATGCAGTAATATTTCTCAGAAAGGTTGGTGAGGAAATAAAATTTATATGCTGAATTTAGTTTTATTATTATTATTATTATTATTATTATTATTATTATTATTATTATTATTTTTAATCAAATAACTCCTTTTCCTTGATATCAGTGGTTCGAAGACCACCAGCAGTTCCTTTCAAACCAACTGTATATTGCTGGTGATTCCTATGCTGGAAAGGTTGTGCCTCTGGTAGTTCATAATATTTTAAACGGTAATAAAAAAAAAAAAAGATGTCTGATTCATCAAATTTCTCACGTTTTTATTTTTGGTGATTAAATTTTTAATTATTTAACCATTTTTAACTGCAGAAAATGACTTTGAGGATCTGCCAAAACTTAATATTCAGGTCATCTTTATAACACTCTGATGAGCAATAAACTTTTTCCAGTAGATAGTGTGATTATGAGGTCTAATCATCCCTTTGATTTCAAAATTTATTTAGTTAAATATATATACATATATATATGAGTTTTTTTTCCTTCCATCATAAAATAATAACCTGCGCTATTAATTGAATGTTATATTTATTTTTGAATTGAAAGCTGCAGGGCTATATGGTTGGTAATCCATCAACAGGTGAGGTGATTGATTATAATGCTCAAGTACCATTTGCCTATGGAATGGGGATAATTTCAGACGAACTCTATCAGGTGATATTTCTAATATATATATATATATATATTTGATATGTGCATATGTTTCTGAACCTTGTTTCCATTCTAGAGAATTGGTAAGAATTGCAAAGGTGAAAACTACGATAGTCCAAAGAATGTTGTATGTGCTTCTCTTCAGATCTTTGACGAGGCATGCATCCATGCAACCATCTCTCTCTCTCTCTCTCTCTCTCTCTCAAGCCTTTATTTATGAGTTGGCTAATATTTTATATTATATATTATTTTTTTATATATCTTTTTTTTGTAATTTTTGGTGTTGAATAATGAATAGTCTTACAATCTAAAATATAGATCTCAAAAAGCTAGTTGTAGCGCTGATGAAAGTCGTATTCTGTATCAAAATTAATATACAGAAGATGCGCCCCTTCTAATCAGATGCTAGTATAGACATGAAATCTATGCTACATGCGGGCTCCTGATTGGCTGGGTGAACCTTCTGCATATATCTTACTCATTCACAACTAATAATTTCTCGTGCATTGATCGAATATTGCATTTGCAGTTCAAGTCAGAGCTCATGACATCACAAATTTTGGAGCCTAAATGCAGTTTGGCTGCTCCTAAGCCTAAATACACAGCTTCAAGAAGAAGGTCTACTCAGAGAAAACACGGTTCTTTTAGGACCTCCAATTCCTGAAGTCAAGTGCAGAGTAATTAATTTTCCTAAAATCATTTTCTGGAAGAAGAAGAAGAAGAACAATAATTTCTTTACTATTTTTAGTTGTATTTCCAAATCATTAATTAGTTTTATGATTAAATTTTTATAAATTAATGAGTCTTACACTGACTTTTAATCATATAGTTTAAACATATGGCTGCAGACATATGCTTATTATCTCATGTATATATGGGCAAACAGCAACGATGCTAAAGAGGCACTCCATGTCAAGAAGGTAAAAGATTTTGAGTATACTCTTATGTTAAATAGTTAAAAATACATATAAATTTAAATAATATATATGCAATAATTTGCCCTAGTATATAAGCTTAAGTTGTTAAGTTAAAATTGAGTTTGCATACTCATATATTTAGCTCAACATCAATCTCTTTAATTTAAGTGATCTTAAAATAACACAGGTAAGAAAATAATTACCTACAAACTACAGAAAAAAATATTTGGCGAGGAAGTTCCAGTACAATTTTTATTATGATGAATTTAAATTCTTGAATTTATATTAAAATTGATATAATTATTTATATATTATATTATTTTTAAATAAATTAAATTTTAGTCAGATTATGCTGAGCCAAATTTTTTTTCAAAATTTAGCTACTAATGAATGTTGGACTCAGGGAAAAGTGAAAGAGTGGCTGAGGTGCAATTATGACTTGAATTATACAAAAGATATAAACAGTAGAATTGAATATCATCTTAAAATCACAAGCAGAGGCTATCGTGCATTGGTTTACAGGTGAAAGGCAGATACTTCACAGAGAACCTCATTCAAGCTCTCTCTCTCTCTCTCTCTCTTACAAATATACATATTATATATATATATACTATATATATATATATATATATATATATATAAATTTGTTCAATTTGTACAGTGGTGATCATGACATGCTTGTCCCCTTCGTGGGCACAAGGGAGTGGATAAAATCTCTCAAATTCTTTGTCACTGACCAGTGGAGATCTTGGCATGTGGGCGGCCAAGTTGCTGGGTAATTAACTTCTGAATTACTTGCTCTTTGATAATGGGAAAGAAAATTCATTAAAAAAGGAACCTATGAGAAATTAGTAATCATTAATACTTTGGAGGATTCTATTAATTTATTTTTTGCATTTATAATTACATATAATGATGGTTCATTTTTCTCCCACTGGTTTTCATAGATACACAGAATCCTACTCCAATAATCGACCTTGCAAGTAAGGTGAAGCTCTCTCAGACTTGATGATTGAGTTAATTACTTGTAATTAACTCCTTAAGCTTGTTTATATTTGTGTTTTATATAGGGTCTTTGGACACAGCGAATATATGGCCAAGGAATGTTTAGCCATGTTTCGAAGGTGGATTTCTCACAGGCCACTATGATTGCTGCCGCATACAGATTCCAGAAACATTTAAAATATATTATGTGCCTGAGTATAGAATATATTATTACGTTATGGGCATATTGGCCTTTTGCTGATTGCTCAGTAGTAATAGATCAGCATGATATGCAATGTGCTTTGGTTTAATAATAAATATTCTATTTACCCACCGAATTCAGATCTAGAGTACAAATGACTATATTACATGTAACGTGAGTGTCATTATTAATTAGCCTATAAACCTACTCTCTCTCTCTCTCTCTTATTTTTTTTTATGACGAGGTGTCTACCCCTGATTTCACCCAATTATGTGTGACTGCATGACTAATCCCCGCGCCTGACAATCGGCTAGCCACCGCTTTTTTCACCCATAGCAGAAGTGCACCACTTGAAGGAACAACGCTGAAATACCCAACAAGGCCGCCTCACCAACCAAGCTAAGGGCGGTGGGTACCTACTCTCTTTCTCTCTCTCTCTCTTTCTTTTCAATTGGTCCTATTACGTCAGGCTGTATACATCAACTGATTGAAGGGACATTTACAGCTGTCATGAAGCCTCCAATTAAAAATAGTTACTGTAAATTTCGTCCGTTGAAAACTTTGCTTCTAATGTGTGTTTGAGATAAGATGTCTGTATTTAGTTTGTCATTAAAGTTTAATATCTTTAAAAAAAATAATGTTCTATTATGATCTTTGATTATGAAATCATATATAACAAGTCACATGAGAATTTGAGCTAGGTTCAAGAAGTCACATTGCTTTGAGAGCGAACATTAAGTGCTTTGTTACCCAGATGTGAGCCGTACTGGAAGAGCGAGAAGCACGACAATTATATTGGTTAAAGATCAAATCAAGAAGAGGAAAGGAAGATCTGGAATGTATTTGAATGCTTAGTTTGCTTAAGGTAGGTGCTTGATTGCTTTGCCTTCTTGAGAAATCAATTGTGTTTGGTTGACCTTCATGCATACTACATCAATGGAGTCGAGCTCACAAGACAAATTGAATAACTCAATGCAATGCAAGGCGAAATCGAAATACACTTAATGTCGCCGAACCTAGCCAAAATGATCTTCGATCAACGAACGGACTTCCCAATCGCATTCAGAACATCGAAATTGATCGAAATATACATATTGCACAATTGACGGTCGATCGATTAAGAAGAAAATCTGTCGACATGCCTACGCACATATCAGAGTCGGGAGGCTGCGACCATACCCAAACGACCTCTGTTCATGAAATTGATCGCGTCATCAAACATCGAAATCTATCAAATGAGACTATTTGCGCTCAATTTGAACAAATCTACACAATATCGAGCGATCAGAAGCGACAATGCGTAATTTTAAACTTAAATTGATTTGATTCGACACCAATTTGAGCCGAACGAACTTCGATAGCAAAATGGACAGCGTCATTGCGTCCGGAATATCAGAATAACTTATAATTGATATCAAATTTGTCTATGTGATGATACAATTGTGAAAACTTAAAATTAGAATTTATTTTTATCTCAAATAAGAAAGAAAAGCCTACATATATATACCCTCCTAATACCTAACCCTAGAGATTGATATTCACCAGAATTTGATTGGTCATCTCTCTTGCTCGATCCCCCATCCCTCTTGGACAAACTAAATGCACACAAGCAGATGAATATCTCGTCTCTTCCTCCCAACCAAGCGACTGAACTCCCTCTCATGTGACTTCTCTGCCCGATCCCTCCTGTTCATCCATCCCAAATAGCAGCTGAATGCACGTCGAATAGATTTCGTAACTCTGGAGGGTTAATCATCCTTTGGCAATGTGATCTGGTACAGTTTCTTCCCCTTGTCATTTCTGACTAGATTATTTTGGGAAGGCACGATGGCCACAAACACTCGTGGACTATTGGGTGTATGCCAACAAAGCCTATCACTGTAGGAGAGTTCTTTGGCAGACTATCAAAGACAGTGCAGATCAGCAGTTACCTACTATTATTGGAGAAGACTTCAATTGTATTCTGACACACAAGGATAAGAAAGGTGGGAAGCAGTTCACCTATTCACAGGCGGTTCAGGAGATGGAAGATTGCATGATTGCGGTTGATTTACATGAGCTAGACTTCATTGGCCCACGGTACACCTGGACCAACAACAAAGACAGTAGAAGCAAAATATGGGTCCGCCTCGACTGGGTCCTAGTTAATTTTGTGGCATCTAACCTCCTCAGAGATACAAAGGTTAGTCACCTTTCCCACATTGCTTCTGACCACTTCCCCCTGTTGCTTTCAGTCTCTCCTGCTTCACATGAGCCACCACAGCGCTGGTTACGTTTTGAGGACGCTTGGTTTTCCTACCTGATGGTTTGGAAACTTGTTTGGCAGAGGTGGAGCAAAGCATATTATGGTACCAAAGCCACTATTCTTCAAAGGAAAAGCAACTGCACCCTGCGGGCCCTCTTTCATTAGAGTAAGAACAAGCCTAAGGACCTCCATTCGCTAAAGGAGGAGCTGGAGTGGAACATTGCTACCCTTCAGTGTTCTGATGCAGGTCTCAATACTACACACGATGATGAGCTTCGCTCTAAGTTCGTTGAGCTAAACTCTACATTGGCAATGCTCAACACTTGGTGGAAGCAAAGGGCAAAGACCAGATGGCTTCAGCAGGGTGATGGTAATATTCATTTCTTTCACACTGTGGCTTCTTCAATACATCGCACCAACAGAGTCAGTTGTGTGACGATGGATGATGGGAGGCTGGTGGATAGTCCTGAGGCAATATCCGCTGCCTTCACTGCCTTCTTCCATCAGAAATGGGTTGAGGGGGCTATCTCCCTCGACAACTGGCCTCCTCTACCTACTGAGCAGCAGGTACCTTCTCATGTCAGTCCTCTGCTTGATGCTGCAGTGTCTGAACAGGAGATTTGGGAGGCTTTGCACTCCATGGAGGCCAATCAGGCTCCGGGCTTGGATGGGATCACATCCTCCTTCTACAAGGCCTGGCAAGGTGTGAAGGGATGTCATTGCCCGTGAGTTCTTGACCTCCCACATGGATGATTCGTGGAAGGAAACTCTCATCGTTCTGATACCTAAGGTGGTTGGCGCCAACTACCCCTCCAAATTTTGGCCCATCAGCTTATACCAGACCATCTACAAGCTTATTGCAAAGATCTTGGTGAATCAGCTGAAGCACCTCCTACCAATCCTCATTTCCGAGGAGCAGGGAGTGTTTGTCCCGCAGCGGAATATTTCACACTGCTACCTCCTTACCTAGGAGATCTTCAACAAGTTCCAACATTCGACCTCTCAGGTTGGTTTTATGGCTATCAAAATTGATATGGAGCAGGCTTATGACCGGATGAGTTGGCAAACTTTGAAGCAGATGCTGTCCCTGCAAGATTCAGGAGTTGGGTGGTTCAGTGTGTCACACATCCCAAGTTTTCCATCATGTTGAATGGTAGGAGGACGAAGTGGATTGATGCTCAGTGTGGCTTTCGTCAGGGGTGCCCACTCTCACCCTACGTTTTCATTTTATGCTCTGAGCTTCTCACTTTGGCGTTTAGACAGAGGGGGCCTAATCTGGGCATGTCTGTTGCTGTTGGAAGTACTTGCATCTCCAACCTCCTATATGCTGATGATATCCTTATCACTTCTCAGGCTTTGGTGGCACATGGTAAGCAAATTAAAGACATCCTTGAGGATTATTGTGCCTGGACGGGCCAATGTATCAATTATGTCAAAACTTTCATCCTATTCAGTAAGGCAGTTAAGAGGTGGAGAATGAACCGCATCACTGGATTGTTTGGGTTCAGAAGGGTCCAGGAGATGGATTATCTTGGCCTTAAACTGGCCATGAGAAAGTTGCACAAGAGAGATTATTCCCACTTGATTCAGTGAGCCAAAGATAAGATCCTTGCATGGGGGTCTCAGCATCACTCTCTGGCTAGTCGTGCTACGCTTATTTCTTCGGCTCTAATGTCTGGGTCTATTTACCAACTAACACATACTACCATGCCTTTGAATGTGTTGTAGGAAATTGAGAAGATGTGTAGATCCTTTCTTTGGGAAAAGAGCTCTACTCAGAAGAGTATCCACTATGTGAAGTGGTCCACTATTTATGCACCTAGGAGGCTTGGGGGGCTTGGATTCCACTCTGCCACCAATTGGACAGGCCCTCTAAGGGCACGACTTCCATAGGGTATCGTTGGTGATGAGATCTTTCGGTTTGCCCCAACAAAGGAAACATCTATTCCCTGTTGCCCGCTCCCTCCTCTTCCTCGGCGCTGCTACCACCGCAACCCTCCTCCTCTTGATTTCTGATTCCTTTGTCAACCCCTCTAATGACCGCCAGTGCTAATGCCGCCAACAAAACCTTGTGGGCTTGGAGTTGTCCACGATCCGCCTCTCAAGCCGGGGAGCAACCAAGGAGGGTGGAGGTGGATGTCGCCAAAGTGGAACTAGCCAAGAAAGAGGAGAATGTAATGGAGTAGATCAAAGATCGCAGGAGCATCGTGTAAACCGAAGGAGATGGGAGAGACCTTTGCCGCAAGGTCCGACAAGAAAGTCTTAGGATCGGGATTTGATCCACCACCACTTCTCTCCACGGTAAGTTGGCACTCGAGCTGCTGGAATGTCTATACCTAGCTTTTTGCTGTGTTTCCTTAGGTATTAAATGAATGCTAGTAAAGTATAGATCTCGGGCTTGTCATTTGGTCCCATATGATTGCTAGAAGTGAGATAATATGTTTCAGAAATCAAAGGAATTGCTAATTTCTTTATTTAATTGGATGCAATTAGAAATTAACATTGATTTTAAGCTCCACAAATTCACCTTAAAATGGCTCAAATGTAATTGTTTTGATTGTACACACAAAATCAATGAAAGTGAAATCATCATTTTTAAACATCTTGTATCTAGAAACAACCAATTGTGCCCTATGAAAAATTTCATTTGGGCTTTTGCATTCATAAGTCCTAGATTCAGAGATTCACAGCTTGTGAGAAATGATTTTGTTGACTTACTTTGATAGGATTCTTGTTCCTATAACGAGCAATTCTAGTTTGCCCAAGTTCAAGATAGGAAAGTAGAAGGAGATTGGAGAATAAATGGAAAAATGGAGCTCCCCCACACAGCCAAATTCCCACTTTATTTATTGTATTATTTAGTATGCAACCTTTCTAGTTACAATGCCCATTCACAAGAATCAAAGATTCTCAAACTAATCCAACAAATTAAGTACACATCAACTCGCTAAATAACTAATAACCAATATAAGAACTTGATTCAGTTTTATGATTGCAGTGTTAACATTTGGAGTAGAAGCCTTTCATTCATCTAGGAACTTTTAGGACTCACATGATTATGCCACATCAATTTAGCCCACAAGATGAATTCAGGAATAGACAAGTGTAAGTCATTCAGGATAGTTAATTTGGGATGGTTCCATTTAAACGTTGGGAGAGACCAATATCTCTATGGAAGGCTCTTGCTCATCATTTATCACCATTAAAATGAACAATTTGGGTTTACAAATATGGTCACAGTGTTACTCCTCATCACAATGATAATGAAGCCCTTTAGATCTTCTTTCTTCCCATTTTGTTGTTATTCACCATGAACAAAAATAGTTAGTTTTGATTTTCCTTCCTTTGGATCTTCATTCCAACTTTTCTAACTGAAATACTTGTCTCAGGGAATGTGGTCGAAACAGATGAACTTTCCTTCTAATATATGTCTATAAACCTGATGCAAGGTAACTTTTGAAGAAATGATTTTGGAATTCCTAAAATCTGATTTGAAAGTACTAAGTTGTATATCGATATCCAGATTTGACTTTGTTTGCTATAATTTCACCAATTGGCCTGGTTATCATGATGCAAGGAAGGGTCAAAGTGCTTAAGGTGGTTTTGTTTAAAAGAACTTTATAATTTCAGATATTTGCTCAAATTCATCTGCCAATACCAACGTAATGCTGAACTAATCATATGTATTGAAGTAATTATAAGAGTTTGGTCCTCAGACATATTATTATTAAAAAAGAAAGATCAACTTTGAAATCCATCCTTACGTGGAATATCCATTTTGGTATTCTTGAATGATCCAGAATCATAGACGAAGTAAGTTATGATCAAAAGACTGACTTGCAGAGTAGCCTCCATCCTTTCTTACTGCTAGCTTAAATTGAGATTACTACTTGACTTTGGTCTTAATTTTTGGCAACCAAATTGAAATATCATTCAAGATCATTACAATTGAGGAGATTTGTTCCACTATCATCTCTACACATACCAAGCAATCTTCTATTGATGTTGTGGCATTACATATTCCTTTTGCTGTGACTATCACATAATTTTTAAGAACAAACAATAAATGAGATACTAGAAAGAATTCAATGCCAACAAAAATATTAGGAATTAAGCAATTCGGAGAGAATCATTGTGGCCATTTAGTTGAAAGATGGCGATACTATTGCGGGGAAGATCTCCATGAAAATATCATTGACTCGACTTTTTCCCTTTTCAAGTCAATTGAGTTTGGCCAAATTTTGAAGAATAGAAAAATAGAGGGGAAAGAGGGAGATAGTAGAACGCAAAGAAAAATCTATCTCTCCCTCATAGTTGACTTTCCGCCTTATTAAGGTTTAACAGGGAGAAATTAACAACTGAGCTATTTTGCATTAACAAGGCTAAGAGGATTAAGATGAAAACCTTGAACTAAAAAGTTTATAAAATAAAATATAAGTTATAAATATCTAATAAACAATCAATATATTAACTTAGTTCATTATCAATTAAAAATAAAATAAATATATAAAAAACTAGAAATTTAAATTAAAAATACAAATGCATTTTGTTAAATATTGATATATCACAATAAAATTAATCAAATCAAATACGAATTTTGAAGTAATATGTATCTTAATTTTATAAAATTAAATTATAAATGATTCAAATTCAAATTTTAATAAATTTATAATCAAATTAAACGTCTTGACAAGATGTGTTCACTAACCCAAATGAGCTCAAATCAAGCTTAAGAACTATATTTAAAAACTTTGAGATATTTATTGGATGTTCAAATGTTCTCTAAATTTTGTGTGTTTATAGTCGAATTGAGCGGCTCGATGAGGCAAATTCAATGAGCCGAAGATCACTAAAATTGGAGATTGTTAAGATGATCAAATTATCAAAAAAAAAGGAAATCAATATGAACTATCCGATAAAGTGTTTTGGGATTTTGGCTATAATTATCAAAATGCCATCTTTAAATCCTATAAATTGGAACATATTCTTGTCATGAGAGGGGAGAAAGCTAGAAGTTAACTTGGAAGAAAGCTGGAAGAGAACTAAAGGAGAAGCCAGAGGCTCGAAGTCCATCATCTCAAGCCTCGCCGATAACTGTTACAACTCAACTACCATCACATAGCTGTTGTAATCCGATTATGAAACTCTCATCATCTTGATTTCTCAAATATAGTCTTGTAATCCCGTTATTAGAAAAGTTGAAACTTTATAACTCAAAACACATATAGTGGAACATTTTGACTGGTTAGACCTTGTGATTTTTTCTTTTATTT
This sequence comes from Cymbidium sinense, assembly GCA_021442155.1. Lineage (NCBI taxonomy): Eukaryota > Viridiplantae > Streptophyta > Magnoliopsida > Asparagales > Orchidaceae > Cymbidium > Cymbidium sinense. The sequence continues at coordinate 130,615,479 of CM038219.1, forward strand.
ATGGAGTTTTTTCACATAAAAATTATGGTGTTTCTTATCCTCTTTTTAGCTATCTGTGTGTGTGTGCTAGATTTTCATGTAAAGCTAAGGTGTGAAGGTTTAATATAAAATAATAAATATAAAATAAATAAATACTTTAAAAGAAATTTATTTATTTATTTTAGAAAACAATCATACTTAGCCTGCTAGGGAATGGACGCAATTGGTAATTGCTTACATACTTGTTCTATCTCACTCTCAAACTCTTCATTCACAATGCTCATCGCTCACAGACTTTTTGCTACAACCTGACCTAATAAAAACAATCATATTGAGACGGGTCACATCACATTGATGTCATAATAGTTTATTAAATACCTAAGATTTTTTTGAAAAAAAAATATTTTTTAATTTTCACAAACACAAGAGCATTCTATATCATCTATATATAATAAAAAAAATTCCACCACATTTTCATTCATCTTATTAAATTGTACAACAAAAAAAGTATATACAACAATCATAATATAAATTTCTATCAATAAAATATGTATATCACATAACTGTCGAAAAATAGATCTACAGTAATAATATATTTAAGATTAGATTCTCAATAGTAACCAATGGCCTCTACTCAATTTGATCCTTATTTTTTTTCTAAAATAACACATATGAATAAAATAAGAGTGAGCAATCACACCTCAATAGGCTACTCGGAATGTATTACAATTTTCAATATATAAGAAAGAAAAATATAAATATTTGTCAAAATACTATATTATAAACAATAAATTGTGCTTTAAATAAAGTAAAATAATATTTCAATAAGTCATGTGCTATCTCTATCAATATAGTATAAGTATAAAAATTAGTGTCAATAATATGTATATGTCAAGCAATAGTGTAAACAATATGATGTTAGAAAGAAAGTAAAATATTTTGAAATAATAATTCATTTTTTTATTTAAAATATTTTATTACATTTCCTTCATCCTTTATACCTTCATGCCCACTTATACATCCAATTATTCATATCCTTACAAGCATATCGTACATACAAATGAATAATAATATAAGTGCATAAGCCCTTATACCTCTACTTATATGCACAAAAGTACAATCAGATTGGATCCGCATTTCCCCCTTTTCCTTTTTGACACTTATTTTTTTGATACATAAGCACTTGAATATTAATAATCTCAATATAACTAAACATCATTTCACTAGTTATAAAATTTATGAAAAGATAATATGCATGATAAACATTAGTATTTACAGGGTAAAAGAATATACAGATTTTGACAATTATAATTCACAACACCATTCATATACAATATTAGCAACATTATTTCAAAGATATTATTGTACTATAGTAATTTCTATTAGATTTAATATAGTTGTTAAAATTTATAAAAATGTCACACAATATAAGATATCTAGCGAAAATTACTTTTTACAAATTAATATAATCAGCATAATTTATTCTATACCATACCCAAAATTACATGGGGAAAAACTTCCTGAATTTTTTAGACATGAGTTTGAATAAAGTCTAATCATATAAAATATCAAAAATGCACATAAGTGACAAAATTGAAATCTAAAGTGGAGAAACAGTAGCCTATCTTAAGCTGTTTAATTTTCTTGATTGGTTCAACAACAAAATTAACTCTAAAACTCTCAAAGTGCTCTTTATCTCTCTAAAAATGTATATTTCTCACCCTTTCTCTCTCTAGCAACTAATGGTTTGGGAAGTATATGAGAAAACGTGAAATGAAAATGGTTGGGAGAGATATTTATAATAAAATAATTTTTTTATGAATATATAAAAAGATACAAATGCAATTATGACATTTATTATATATTTATATAAAATTTTTTTAATATCTTAAAATATAAGACTCCAAAAATTATAGAAAATAATCAATAAATAGAGCATCATGACAAGAACACATTGGTGAAACTAGTTTGCAAAATGGACATTAGATAATTCCAGAAAATTCACTTTTATAAAAATGTATTAATTTTTTAAGAGAAACACATCCAATAAAAAGCCTTTTGTTTTCTTATGATGCTCATTAAAATAGGTAAAAATATGTCTAAAATAAAGTTGAGAGTATTCCATAATATGATAAACATGATTTGTAATTCTGACATGAAATACACCCAGATAAATTAATTGAATATAGTAAGATAAATTTCATGTCAAAATTCTATCCAAATAAAAGCTATGGAAAATAGACCAAACAGAAAATTAACTGTAACACTCGTATAAAATTATTGAGCATAAAATAAACATAGAAGTCTTATCAAGTCCAAAAAATTATATCATTATAAGTGCATCCAATTACTATAGAAGTAATTGCCAAACCTCCTTGGTCACAATCACAAGCAATTCACTCACAACCATCTTTCTAGCGCAACTATAAATCCTAGCCTAAAAAATATGAGCACGAACTAATTATAAACTATATTAGGTATGACATAATGTCATATAGCAAAATATTTTTTATTAGCTGTCGTTTTATTATAATTTGAATTGTTTGCCTAAAATGCCTCAATCAAATGTGGCGCATGCCTCACTTAGATAATTAAGGCATAAGCCTTAAGATTGTTTTTAGGTGTCTTACGGTGAGGTGCCCCTTAAGGCATTCACCTTGAACTCCTTTTTAATCCCTGCACATTATTTATAGTATAGTTCAGCATAAGCATCCTTATTACAATCTGCATTCGCAAGAATCCAACGAACTAACTGAACATCAATTGACCAACTGACAACCAATACAAGAACTTGATCTAGTTTTATCAGTAAAGCTGTTATCATTTGGAGCAGAAGTCTTTCATTTATCTTGGAGCTTTTTTTGACTCGCATAATTCTGTTATCCACTGTTCTAGGATGTTGTGGGTTCGCAACATACTTCCATTTTAGTTTATTATTTAGATAAGTGCTCATAACATGTAATGATTGGTTCAAGTGCTGGAGAAGTGAAAATACTTAAATGTAAAAAATAAACAACTTATGCGTTGCATAAACGATTTGATGGTGATGTGCAGTTCTGTTGACCAAGGAATAAAATGAGTATTTAATTGTATGAGAGAAGTTAGTTCAGATATGTAATTTTATTATTAAAATTTGAGCTGACTTTAAATGGTTAAGATAAGACTAAAGATGATGAGGGGAGGTTCAACTTGCTGAAAAAAAGCATTTTTTTTTTATGGATTATGTTAATAAAATTTCAACGCCAAAGAAGCAACCACATGAAATGCAATTTTTTTTCTTTTTTATTGGTAGGTGAATTTTTTATTTTTTTATATTTTGAAGTTGTATAAGATATCTGTTGTTATTTGAAATGATCATTACTTTTACTGTATGGAATATATCATTATAGTTGAGCATTAAGAATCTGCAAAATCAATGCAGTGGTCGATCTGACACTGACCAACATGACGTATAAACTATTCCAGTGCTTTTTTTTAAGAACTCTTGAAAAACTAATATCAACATCTTGGTCTTCTTTTTCAAAATTTGTACATGTAGTAAAATTTTATCAGTCTTCTGATAATTCAGTGTTCTATTTTCAAGTTGTTATACTTCTTGGTTTTGACCATTCATTTCACGTTTGGTTACAATAATTTGTCAATCCCATCTCGAGAAATAAATTTATCATTTCATATTGTCGCCAAAAAATAAATATTTTATCCACATACGAAAGTGCTATGACCATTTAATATAACGAATGAGATTAATGTATAGTGTTCCATAGTTTCATTAGTTATCCGTAGTTATCATATGAAAAATGTGCTATGATTATTATACGTTTGAGAAATGGCTTTATCATTTCATATGATTACCAAAAATGTTAGATATTTACACATGTGATACGACCATTACATACGATGATTGAGATAAATTAGATTGTGTTATATTGTTAATAAATCTCTTGAACTTTTAGCTGCAAATTGAAACATGCAATTAAACTAACATAGTAAGGATTTTAAGGACACAGAACTTGAGTTTTATCTAAGAAAACATGCAATTTTGGACGCCCATTAGACAAACATTCTATGCAGCGACTGGATGATTTGGAAACAACCTACCATCTGGTAAGTTCATTGAGTATCCTAGTTTAACTAGAATATATTCTATGCAAAAGAGCAGGAAACATCATTCATGTAAACTATGAATATTATAAAAGAATATTAAATAGTTAATAAAATAGTAAATTATTTTTTATGACATAAAAACAATGTAAACATAAATAAAATAAATTATACTGTTTCAATTCAAAGAATCAATAGTGTATAACTTAATTTTTATATTTTATGGATAGTATCATAAAAGAAAAAGTTTTTCTTATGTTGTTTTTGCTAAGCATGCTATTGAAAAAAAAAAGACGAGAAAAAAAAAATCCTGAAAGAGGATCCCAATGGGTCCCAATATTTTTAATAAATTTTATAATTTGTGATTAAAGTTTCAATTGTTTTAAGTAACATTGTTTATAACAATATTACATTGTTTTATTTTTTATATCATAAATAATGCTTAACATGTGTTTACTATAATTATTTAATCTGACAAATTTTTTTATGGTATATAATATTATAAGTATTCTTATTATATTTAAAAAATGTTGCAAATTAACATGATAATTAGTTTAAAACATAATTAAGTAATTGATTAATATTTATTATTTGTTTAGTTATATTTAATATAAATATGATTTTTTGTAAAACAATATGTTTAATTTGCTATGTAAATTGATTTAAATGAAGTTGTTTGCCTCCTATATTATGTTATATTAAGACAAAAATATTGTATCAATACGTTATAGAAATTGTTTGAATTCGAGTTACATGGTGGTTCTTTCAAATTAATATCTTTTGTACTGTGTACATTATTCATCTTATTATAATACACATTCCCAATTTAACCTAGAAATGTCAAAATAACCTAGGTTTAGTCACCCGACTCCTATGGTCATGTAGATGATATATGCCACAAGATCCTACGTAAATCAAGCAAAATCGAACTGAACCGATTCAACATTACCTAAATTGACTTAATCAGCCTGGATCTACTTGGTCGGGTTGTTTTCTTCTTGTGCACATAGGAGCATGCCCTAGCCTCCACTGCACTTCTTCCATAGTTTCACGCTTGTTACTTATTGTCCTTATTTCAGTTTAGAGAGGAACGGCTAGCAGCATCAAGGCGACTAGAAGGTTTTGTGGCTTAGGGCAATGGAGAAAATTTTCAATATTGCTATGTAATTGATGTATAATAACTTTGATTAACATGTTTATTGTTTTATTCTTTTCCATGCTTGTTATAAGATTAGAAGATAACATGCTAATAGGTTAAAATAGATTTTACTCTTTCAATTCTGTTGTTTAACAAAATAATTTTCTTGTTAAAAAAATCTTATACCTACCAAATAAAAAAAAATTAGGCCTTAATAGAGCTTATGAATTATACATCTTATTATGGTTATGATGTATATCTAGGAGAGAGAGATTGAGAAGATGGGGAGAGAGAGAGAGAGACAAGAGATATAAGAGAGGAGAGAGAAGGGCCTAATTACCTTGGGGGGAGAGAGGGAGAGAGAGAGAGAGAGGAGAGCTTGCTAGCAAAGTTGTCTTTAATATTCAATAGCATATTTGAAATCTTACATGCATCCTTATTTAGAAGAGAGATTTTACAAGTAAAGAAAATAAATGAGGAAAGTAATAAAAATAGATCATGCTTTAACTTGTGTATGTATATAAGATGAGTCTTCCTGGTAGGATTTCTCAAGTAGTTATTTACTTGCATATAGATTAGGAACAAACATGATGCAGACATGATTTGTTCAATAATGATGATGCTTCTATTAGTGGAGTATGAACCATGATATAATCCTTGATCTCTAGCCAGATTAGGTTTATGATTGTGACTTTATGACTGGGCATGTTCAGAGGACTACAATCTCCTTAAACCTGTCTCCATTTGTCAAAAGATGACAATGAAAGAGGTTATCTTCAAGACACATATGGATGTCAAATGATCAACATTTTTGATGTAGTATGCAACTCCAGCCAACCTAACAAATGTTGATGGGTGGATCTCAGACCTCCACAATCACTGTCAGACCTAGGAGAGTAAAAGGTTCCCATAACTTTATAGTGATGCATAAATGGCTTCATAAGTGCCAATCACCTTCAAACTATCATTGTGCAAATGCAGAATGTAGAGAGCCTATTGAACATAACTACTTGAATGATTGGATAACTAGCCCAATGAAATATCTGTGCCAGTCATCTTCTCCTAACAATAGCAAATGATAACTTAGCAACCTCAATTCTAGTACATCTTCCATTGGTTAAAGGACGTCATAATCCCCAAATTAATTTTGTCCACCTTCGTTGGGTTATACTCCCCACTATGCATCTTAATAGGATCATAGCCAATGGAGCGAACAAGATCACATGGACATCACAAAATCACACCAAGCTGTTGCATTCATTATAACTACTAACCTCTTTTGGTGCATTCTACTACCTCAACTGTCCTAAAAGGATGACAAGTTAGTCCAAAAATTTGCCACATAAGTGAACCATTTATAGTCTTCCACATGTCCATATAATGGTAAGTACATTGTATATACTTTGTGACATTGCAAGATAATCTTATATTGGCTAGGTCAGGTGCTGAACTAGAACCAATGCTAGATAAGCCTAAGTGATGAGCTTATCTATTCAATCTAAGATTTTGATTTGACCTAGATTTCCAGTGACAATTTCCCTTTTTAGATGGTTGACTTGCACTGAAGATAAACCTAATGGTGCATGTTACATGAGACATCCCTCATAAATATAAAATTCTTTATAAAAAATAAAAATCTCTTTTAAATGTCATATATCACTTTTCTAACTCTTTTTCGGCGAGATCTCTTAAATACTTCTAATAAGCCAAGCTACACAGCTCCCTAATTTAGGGAAATGAAATTGAGTGATAAGATATGCTTCAAAACAAATGGCTGATGATCATCTTCCAATTTTTTGGCTTGAATGATTCACATGTATACTTCTTTGATTAAATGGAAAAATAATTCAGCTCTTTTTAGAAGGATGTTTTAATTCCTTTATTCACTTCAAATCTATCAATAAAGATTGGGTTCTTTTCTTTCCTTCTATTTGAAAATGCATAGTGTTTACAATCTCTTAGTGATTAGTAATATGCTTGCTCTCTTCTTGTTCGCGTGAGTAATCCATTCAACAAGCTTTCACTTAAAAAAAAAGGAATAAACAATCTTTAAATCATTGTGTTCTCATTGAATCCATGATAAGAGACAACATTCTTCAGCAATAAGGTGTCAAAGGTGAGAACAAGAGCTACAAGTGAAAATAAACCTAGAATTGGAGGGGGATTCTCCTGGTTGACTGCTGTAGGGGTTGAGTTCTAAATGATATGAGGGTTGGACAATGAGAAAGGGGCTGGAAGATGCCTTGTCTGTAGCTAGTTGGACCCAAACAGTAATAAGGAGGGAAGTAGGGCTATGGTTGGAAAGTTGGAAACAACACTGTGAGATGCAGGGATAGCTTCTGGAAGGCTAGACAAAGGTGAGGAGCAATCCTCAAAGGTAGAATTTGTACTTCAGGCCTCAATTCAATCAAGATTTAGACTCATCATTTGATTGGAAGGAGTTTATTGCTATCACAAAGGAAAAAAAAAAAGATAGCACATTTTTCAAAACTTAAAAATGTAAAACTAATACACATAAGAGGTTATTTATATTAAATTAAACAAATCCCAAACCAAAGGAAAATTGAACCTGTAACAACAATAACTTGGACAGGTCGATTCAAGGCCTTTTGAAGTGGCTAAGGTATTAGGGATGGTGGGAGTCGACCCAAGTCATGGGAAACACTTCATTTCATTCTCCTTGAGTTGGAGATGTGTCACCATCATTCACTGGAGCTTGTGGATTTTCATAATATAGTGGCAAGTTTGTTGCATTAAAGATGGCATAATTATTTTAATCATCAAACAAGTCAACATTATAGGCATTATCCTTGATCCATTTGACAATCAACAAATCATCAGGCTCGAGCTTTTTAAATGCAACAATTGGAAATCTCTCATTCTTCAATCTAATTCACTCCAAGTTGCCTTCCATGATAGTTGGCCTTCTTGGATTTATTTGCCTGCTTATGGTATTTAGTGTTTTGTTTGACAATTTCTTTCTTCATCTATTCATGTAAACATGTATCTCCTTGATTCAAACTTTTGCATCAACATTAGGCTCAATGATAATAAGAACCAACTCCAAAAAGTGCGAGCGAGTTTCTCTCATAAATAATCTCAAAGGGTGCAATCTATAGACAGGTTAGTAGATCTGTTATCGGCAAATTGGACTTAGGGAAGTATCAGGTCTCATTGTTTGATATTCTTACTCAATAAAGTACTTATCCTCAAACTATGATTCACTACCTTCATCTATCCATCAGTCTATAGATGAGTTGTTGAACTAAAGTTTTGTATTCACTTTACCTCATAAGGTTTTTCAAAAGTGACCATGAAGTCGAACCGTCTCCTTAAAGTAGATATCTGTTGTGTGAGGCATCTATTATCTTATGGTAGGGTATGAAGTGCACCATCTTGGAGAAGTAATTTACTACCACCAGTATGGAATCTTAGTTGAATTTATGGAAGATCCACAATGAATTTCAAACTAACATCTACCTAAGATAACAAGTAACTCTGAAATCGAGAGGGGAGTGTGTAAACCTGTATTCTGCCTTTGTGTCTTAGCTATTTAAGACACTCTGCATTTCTTGATGTGCTTCAACATTTTTGATCTGCTTAGGCTAACAAAAATTCCCTTTTACTAGAGAAAGAGTCTTGTCTTTGCTAACCCATTGTGGCACTCCTATAGAATAACCTCTTAAGTGAACACCTAGAAGTGCACAATTTATTCTAAAAGAATAGATATTTATAGGCTCTATGATATCACTTGTAAGGCCTATCCCAACATCTGCTTCAAATCTCCTAAAATTCCATATTAGTGATATAGATATCCTTAAGTATTTCAAATTTAAAACCTCTACTGCAATACAATAATCAATAAGTGACAGCAATTCAAAGCATCAGCTATCATATGTTGGCTCATAATCTTATGTTTAAGTCCAAAATGAAAGATAAACTACATCCATAATGCGTGTATACCCTTCAATTTATATTAATTGTTCAAAAATCTCAAAGCTTCATGACCAATAAAAATTAATTTATTGATTAATAAGTAGTTATTTCAATGATTGAGAGATCTCACAATACCATAAAACTTCTTATTATATGTGAAATACTTCTATCTTGAGTTCTCACTAAAGGATTCAATTGGGTGTCCTCCTTGACTTAACATAGTTCAATCATCATATTGGAGGCATCACACTACACCTTAATAAGAGTTAAAATGAGGGCTTGTGCACCATCTAATTCATTGAATCAAAGTTGATCTATGCTTCCTGTAACCATGAGAATTTATTTGCCTTGAGGAGCTCAGCCAACGAGGTTGCTATAAAGCTAAAATTTCTGATGATACTCAAAATAAAGCTAGTCCATAAATTTGCGAATTTGTTTGAAGGACTTAGCCAGTTCAAAAATAGCTTATACCTTGGTTGGATCCATCTCAATCCCAATTGTTGAGACGATATAGTCCAAAAATAGATTTTGGAGATTAGGAAATGACACTTCTTAGTATGTCGATACAGCTACTCCTAATGGACTTCAAAGTCTTACCACAAATACTCAAAATGGTCCTCCATCATACACGAATACCATCTAAGTATACAACCATGAATTTTTTGAATAAAAGCTCAAAAAATCTAGTTCATCAATCTCATAAAAGTGCTCGCGTCATTAAAAAAGGCAAAAACATGATTGTCCACTTATATAGGTTATCTTTTATCTTGAAGACTATCTTCCACTTGTCTCAGAGCTTTAACTAAATCTAGTGATAATTGCTGTGAAGATCTATTTTGGTGAAAGTGGTCATCTCATGCCACTATTTAACAAGTCATCTAATTATGGGATAGAAAATTTATATTTGATGACAATTTTATTTATAATTTACTGCCAATACACATACACCATAAACCATCTTTTCAGGTACAAGTACAACACTTAGATGCACACCCATTATTTGGACATCATATTCTCAACCTATCGGCCGCATCTTGTAGGCATGTCAGCTGTATATAATTGATTTTAGGATAAAATATATTATATGTTGTATGCCCTTTAGGGGGGTAATCTAGTTGGCAAGCTATCAATTAACATGTCCCGAAACTCGTTCAACTGAGATTGCACTACATCCAATATTGGCTCTTTGTGGTGTTTATTTTCTAGTGTGTGTTTATATATGGGCATGCAGACCGAGTATGTACTTGTTGAGATGATCGGATATGATATCAAAGAATAGTGCACTATCTCGAAAGATATAAATTACTACCCTACGATAGATCTAATCACCTAATAAGGACTCCTATGGCATGATGGGTCTTCGAATGTATTAGAGATTTTTCCTCTACTTTACATGGATGAATAAAGTAGGGTTTATTTAAATCGGGTTTATGGAACTCCCATAGTTAATTACATCCTAAGGAAGTTAAATTCCTTAGGAATACTCTCGATTAAAGTAACCAATTGTTGTCTCCAAAGAATTCAAAGATAGGATTATCAATAAACTGGCTATATTTGGAAGATCAAATGAGATAGATCAAAAGGAAAGATTTATTATCGAAACCAAATGGAGATGAGTAGGGGATGCTCATGATACTAGAAATCTAGTGAGCATCCCAAACTATCCTATGGTTGGGCTTTATATGTTTGAAATAATATACGATGAAGATCTGAGTATGTATTTATTGAGGTGATCGAGTATGATATCAAGGAATAGTGCACCATCTCGAAAGATATAAATCACTACCCTACGATGGATCTAATCACCTAATAAGGACTCATAAGGCATGATGGGTCTTCGAATGTACCAAAGATTTTTCCCTTACTTTACATGGATGAATAAAGTAAGGTTTATTTAAATCGGGTTCTAAAATTCTTTATGGGGGCAACTCCTATAGTTAATTACATCCTAAGGAAGTTGAATTCCTTAGGAATACTCTTGATTAAAGTAAGCAATTGTTATCTCCAAAGAATTCAAAGATAGGACTATCAATAAATTGACTATATTTGGAAGATCAAATGGGATAGATCGAAAGGAAAGATTTATTATCGAAACCAAATGAAGATGAGCAAGAGATGCTCATGATACTAGGAAATCTAGTGAGCATCCCAAACTATCTTATGGTTGGGCTTTATATGTTTGAAATTGAGAAGAATTATATATTTGAGTTGAAATTTTATTAGAAATCTATGACATATAGTTCCACAAGACAAGATTATGGAAATGCCTAAGAGGTGAATATTTATGCTTGTAGCCCCAAAAGAAAATAACAACCTCATAACCTAAATCTAGGGAGCTTCGACGAGTGCCAAACAATAATAACAACAACAACAACAAGCCTTTATCCCACAAAGTGGGGTCGGCTACATGAATCCTTCGTCTTCATTGTGTCCTATTATGTGTCAAATTCTCATTTAATTCAAGTAAACTAAGGTCATTTTTTATACATCCTTCGACGAGAGTCAAAACACGACTTAAATCTAAGGCGAAAGTGAGTATATTGTTTACCTTCACAAAAGAGGGTAAACCACCCAATTGGACTTATAACCGTCTGGAGTGGCAGCCAGCTAACTTCTCTTACGATTTAAAATCGTGTGGTCAAGTCTTATGACTTTTGCAAGGTAGCTAGGTTGTTATTATTTAGAAAGAGACTAAAGTTCTTAAACCCACTTCCTAAGAGATTAGAGCATGAGTGATATGAATAATGACTTAGTCTAATGCAAATCTTATCAAATTTTACTTTATTTTGGGCTCTTTATTTTGACAAAGGCTATAGGATTTTATATGCCTAAATGTATGATGAAGTTGATTATGGGCTAAATCAAAAGTGAAAGAGGTATTTTCCATCATAGGCTCTTAAAGGTTAAGCCCATTTATCTGGCAAAGATAGAAATCCTCTCTTAGCAAGAGTGAAATAAAATGATATGCTTGATGTTAAGCATACAACATCCAGTTAAGGGGTTATTAAATATTTTATTATCTTGATTTAGGGGCTGTTTGGTAGCGTGCATTTGGAATCTATTTGAGCGAATTCCAAATACACCGGTCAATGCAAAGTGATGCGGTCAGCCGCCGGCCATCAGCCGCCTGGCCGCAGCCGCCATCGCCCGCCGCTTCGGGTGTTCTACTGCCGGTAATCCGGCCGTCATTATGCCGTTGCCCTGCCGACGGTCGCCATTGCGCCGAGATTGCCGATACCGCCAATGCCACCGGTACTCGACGGTGCCGCCGCCGCTCGCCGCCTAATCTGCCGCCCAGCCGCTGCATCATCGACGATGCATCAGAGACCGCCAGTCGCCCCACCACGTGCCAAACCTTCGATTTTACATTTTGTCAAACCAAACAAAAAAGCAAAGTCATGAATTTGTAAAGCTCTCAACCAAACAACTATAAAGTAATCCTTTTACATTGAATTCCTTTTACACTGCATTCCTTTTACACTACATTCTAAATACAAGCAACCAAACAGCCCCTTAATGCCTAAGCTTTATATGAGGTTATGAGTTTATTTTAGAAAGTTTAGTTATGAGTTATTAATTGAGATAGAAAAGTTAATTTTTTCTAAGAGCCTAATTGCATCCAAGCCATACAACAATCATCAATCATAATAAACTATGAAGAGACATGCTTTTTCTAATGCATAAGCTAAACAAAAAATCAAATAATTTTATAAAGCTAACACAAAATGATAAGAGGCTGGTGCGGTCGGGTACCGCCGTACAACCCAAAAAAGAAATGGGTAGCTAAGCTCTCCCCTTATACATCCCGGTATAATGAAAGAACAATTATAATTTAATTACAACAAATGAATGGGAGCTATGGGGGATCTTCAAATCTTTAAAACTCCTTTCTTTCATTCCCTTCTTTCATTTGGTTGAGCAAACTCCATAGGATCACATGGTACATAAGACTTGATCTTTAAACCAATGTTAATCCTTAGCCCTCATAACACTAATCCTAATTCATAATGTAAAATTATATTAAAAATAGGAAATGTAAATTTAACTACACCTGCAAAATAAGTGTTAGCTAAACATACCATACAACCCAAGTAGTTATATGAATAATTTGAACTTAGCACCCTGCATATGGGTAACCAAGTTTACTATCCTAATTTAGATTATGCTTAGGGGTTAAGCAACTTGCATAACAAAAATACTTATATTTATTTTAAGCACCTCTTAAGTATAATCTCCTGTAGAAACTATGATTAGGCTAATCATGACCTAACATCCAGTCTACACACATATACCATAACATCCAGTATATAACATTACATTTCAAAATAAAATATACATCAAATCATATACCGCCCTAACATAAAGCTAGAAATGATGACTTAATTTAATGTGTGTGTTAAGGCTTCTGTGATATGTCTTAACTAGGCTTTAGAGTTATCATTCTCTAAGTATGAAGGACATTTAATTATCGAGGGTACAACAACAACAACAACAACAACAAGCTTTAATCCCACTAGGTGGGGTTGGCTACATGAATCCTTCATCTTCATTGTGTCCTATTATGTGTCAAATTCTCATTTAATTCAAGTATACTAAGATCATTTTTTATACATCTTAACCAAGTCTTTTTAGGTCTACCTCTACCTTTCTTAACATAAGGCAAATCTAATGCATCTACTCTCCTAATCGGGTCATCGGACGGCCGATGCTTTATGTGGCTAAACCATCTAAAGTGAGTCTCCCTAATCTTATCTACCACTAGAGCTACTCCAACTTTTTCCTGAACATACTCATTTTGCATTCTATCTCTAAGAGTAAAGCCACTCATCCACCTAAGCATCCTCATCTCTGTAACACTTAACTTAGTCTTATGCTTCTCTTTTATTGGACAACATTATGCACCATAAGTCATTACAAGTCTTACCACTATCTTATAAAATTTTCTCTTAAGTTTAAGTGAAACTTTTCTATCACATAATAATAGGATGCACTTCAACCATCCAACTTGAATTCTATTAATAACATCTCCATCTATTTCACTATCATTTTGAACAATAGAGCCTAAATATCGCTCACTCTTATTAATGACTTGTTCACCTAAAGTCACAACACTATCACTAGAACTTCTACAACTAAAATTACACTCCATATATTCAATTTTAGATCTACTTAAATGAAAACCTTTAGACTCTAAAGTTGACCTCCATAATTCAAGTTTCTATTGGACTCCCTCTCTAGTCTTATCAACAAGAAGAATGTCATCAGCAAAAAGCATACACCAAGGTACATCTTCTTGTAAATGCCTCATAAGAACATCCATAACTAAAGTAAAAAAAGATAAGGGCTTAATGCTGATCCTTGATGTAATCCAACTTAAATAGGAAAATATTTTGTCAATCCTCCTTGTGTTTGGACACAAGTAAACTCTAGTATACATATCCTTAATGACTTGAATATAACCAATATTAACTCCTTTCTATTCTAGAACTCTTCAAAGAACATCTCTTGAGACTTTATCATAAACTTTCTCTAAATCAATAAATATCATATGTAGATCCTCCTTACTTTCTCTATGCTTCTCCATCAAACCTCTTAACAAATGTATAGCATCCATAGTAGATTTACCTGGCATGAAATCAAACTGATTGTGAGAAACTTCTGTATCACATCGTAACCTATGCTCAATTACTCTCTCCCATAATTTTAATGTATGGCATGAAACCAAACTTCTGTATCACATTTAATTATAGAGGGTAGTTTCACTTTAAATGATTTAATTGATTTGCAAATTTTACTTAATATTTTCATTTGTTTTATTTGACATACAGAACAACTAAGTGTTATGAAGATAAAGAAAGAGATGATCACTCTCTTTTATCCCTACCTTAAGTCACATATAAAATAAATTAATTAATCAATTTTCTTTAGTGAATGACTTATTATATGTTTTAATTAAATCCTAAGTGTAGGTTCACTTTAAATAAACCCATTCAATAAGAAAGATTTCTTAAGGTTAGTTGGAATGAATTATTATCACATAACACATGTTTATTTATTTCTTTCCATCATATATATCATGCATTTGATTAAATTCTAAGCATAGCTATACATGCAATTTGTATCTTAGCACACTTAAATGATGAATGTGAGTAAATATATTTGGAATTAATATTTTATTTGATTGAATAATTGTCATATTAATTTAAAGCTCTATCTAAATTCTTATGCAAAAGCATAATGAGAGAACCTTAAATTACATGACCACTCAACTCAACCAAACAAACAAAATATGAATGCATGCCTTTTTAATAGAAAAATTGGGTTTTCATTCATTAGTTAAGTATACATTCACATGTATAAAAATTTTAAACGAGTACGTCGCCATTATTCTGCACTAAGGGAAGGAGGTAGGAATAGCCTAAGTTGAATAAAAATTTAAAAAAGTAGTCAAAGATCAATATGAAAAATGTGAAGTTGATCTTTGACCACTTTTTGATCCACATATTTTATTTTGGCTATCCACATATTTGGAGAATTCTAAGTGGAGGGGTCAGTTTTGGCTTTTGGTTGGGTTCGGCTAACCCAAACTCATTGGGTCATGTGCACCACATCCCTTGGTGTCCAAATGGACCACTAAGAGGATGCCAAGTGATATTGAGTTGGAATATGATCAAATTCCAAGTGACTTTGATCATAGGTTGCCCTTTGACCTAGGGGTAAAATGGTCATTTGGCATTGATTTTGATTTGGGCATATTTTGAATGATTGAAAAATGGGTTTTGCCAATTTTCAATGAGTTTGGTGTTGATTTGATATGATTTGGCTAATGTTGACCCATTTAGGTCAAAATGGGTCAACTTAGGTCAAATTGACTAATTAGTCAAATTGGGTCAAACCAAGGCTTGGATCAAGTTCATATGACCATTTGAAGTGTTTTGGTATCATTGGTTTGGTTCAATATTGTTTATATTTTATTTTGGTTCATTTGAGTTCACTTAGGTCAAATGGGTCAAGTTGACCAATTTGACGCATTTGACCCAATTGGGTTAGGTCATGGGTTGGTTTAGGTTTGGTTGGTCATTTGAAATGTTAACAAGCTTTGGTTTCAATCAATTTTTTTTTGATTTGATTTTGGCTTAATTTGACCTTTTAGGTCAAGTTGGGTTTATGAACACATGGGCTAGGTTGGGTCTAGTTGGCCAATTAAGGCTTTGGTCAAGTTCAACAAGTGATATAGAATGAATTTTACCCATTGGTTGCAATCAATTTGGCTTAGATCAAGATTTGTCATATTTTAACTTTTTAGGTCAAGTTGGGTCAAGTGGGCAATTAGGCTAGGTTTGGCTCAAATGATGCCTTGGTCATGTTCAATCATTGATCATAAACTAGTTTAGATCAATGGTTTCAATCAATTTGGCCCATGGTGGATTTTGGCTAGTTTAAGTTTCATTTGGGTTAAGTGTTGACTTGGTCAAAGGCTAGGTTTGACTTCGTTTGACCTAGTTTGAGTGATTGATCATCTCATGATGATTGTTGCTCACAATGCGAGGCTTAGATGGGCTTTGTTCAATCTAATTTGGGTAGGATTAGAGTTTGGCTCAAAAAGGTGCTTTAGGCCACTTTGGGTCAAGTGAGCCTAGGTGGGTCAATTGACTTGATCAAGGCTTGATTCAAGTTTGGTTGAACTGACATATGTACTTATGATTGAATTATAAATCCATTTTCAAGTGATTTGGAGTCAAATGTGTTTTGATTCATTTGACAATTTCAAGTTCAAATGATGAACATGGGTTTGATTTGGGTTGAACTTTGAATGTGGTTTTGGTTTGATAATTGAAGTTTATGATTGAATTTGGTTTGTGATTGAAGGGTTGATTATTTGAAGAGAAAATCGAAAGGTTTGAATTCATTTGAGTTTGATTTGGCTAAGTTCAAGATTTGACTTGAAAGGGTATAGGTTGGTTTTAGGTTAGATTTGTGTTTGGGTTTGAATTTGGTTTAAGTTGTTTGAATTTATATTTCATTTATGTTTGTGAATATAAATGATAATATAAATGGGTTATGAGAAAATCTCTTGAGTTTGAAGTGATTTGAATTTGATTTGAGCTAAGTCCATAAGATGAAATCAAAGTGACTTAGGAAAGATTTTAGATTTGAACTTGAGTTTTTGATTTGGTTTTTGTTGTTTGAATTTATATTTCATTTATATTTGTAAACATAAATGAGAATATAAATGGGTTATGAGAAAATCTCTTGATTTTAAAGTGATTTGAATTTGATTTGAGCTAAGTCCATAAGATGAAATTAAAGTGACTTAGGAAAGATTTTAGATTTGGACTTCAATTTTGGATTTGGTTTTAGTTGTTTCAATTTATATTCCAGTTGTATTTGTGAATATACGTAAGAATATAAATGGGTTATGGGAAAAATCTTTTGAGTTTGAATTGATTTGGATTTTTGGAATTGATTTGAATGATTTGAGAAAATTCATTTAAGTTGGAATTTGATTTGAATTTGGAGTTGGTTTGGATTTGAAGTTTGATTTGGTAAGAAGAAAGTGAGGATTGGGTTTAAGCTATAGGGTAGGCAAGTTTTCCTAACACCCCTAAGGCATAACCTATTCCTATGGCTAACTCTTCTAAGTCTCTAGGGTTAGGTTACGTGTTCACCTAATCACTAGAAGTGTCTTAAGACTAAGGAACTCTTAATGTCTAAGATGGAGAAGTTGAGAGCTCACTCCAAAAGTGAGGTCAACAAAGGGCACCCAATAGGTGTGGTGTGACTAACAAGGTACACTACACGTATAGGTGTTGACTGAGATGATCAACAATGTTGAATGATTACAAGCACTAACAGAAATGATCTATTCTCAAATTAGAGGTGTAGAAGGAATCAATTGCTTAGTGCAATGTGGCTCTACTTATGTTAACAACATAAGAGAGTGAAGGAGAAATCCACTATGGATTGAGTATGTGAACCTTCTTCTAGGGGAAAAGATTCAAGTTATCCACTGAGAGATGAGAGGTCTAATTTGATTTGCATCTTTCTAAGGAGAAATTTTCTTTGATTTGTTGATTTGTGAATTGGTGTTCCATTGGGGATGAAAATGTGAACTTTCCACTAGGGTAGCAAGTTCAAGTCATCCACTAAAGGAAAAGAGGTTGTGAAATCTGTTGAGGGATTAGAATTCGAGATCTGCTTGGGAACCAGAAAGACTTGCATTTCATTGAGGAGAAGTAGATTGATTTGACTCCACTAGGGAGGTTGAATTTGATTTGTTTGTTTAGTTTGACTCTGTCGAGGGAGGAGTGTTGAATTTGTTTCAGATTTTACTCCACTCGGGAGGTTGATTGATTTGCTTCAGATTTTTAAATTTTGAATTTTAAGATGGACCCTATTGGTTTTGCAGGATGGTGATGTGGCGAGCCAAGTTAGCTAACTCAGTTTACTAATCCAAATGGGTCACCTTCTGTGCGCATGCAGGAAGAAAGTGTAGTATACTTACATCCTCCAAAGTAGGGATCAGTTACTGGGGTGATTAGTTGGTGACACAATGAATCAAACCTAACCTAAAGCTGACTATTGAGTGAATGCCACTGGGGGACTTAAATTAACTCAAAGATAGTCAAATATTAATTTCATTTTTAATTATTTTTGATGGATCCCATTAGTTTTTGATGGACTGCACTTAGTAGGGGCCGTGGTGGCCTTGGTCTAACATAGATTTACCAATCCAAATGGAGTAGCTTCCTAGCTGAGGGGAGAACTATCCAACCAAAGTGGTGCCTTTCAGTTTGTAGTGGATACTTTAGGGAAGAAAGCTCGGGGACTCACATCTTCCACTACAAAAAGACCATTCGAGTGACATATTAACAAGGTAACATGTCAACTTGACCTAGGGCTACCTGTCAGTTTGCTACAGTCGTGCTAGAAAGAATGCATAGTAGACTTACATCTTCCAAAGAGAAATGATTGTTGAGGTAACCTGCTTGTGGCAAAATAGATTGAACCCGACCTAAGGGTGACTACAGAGAGAGTGCAGACCCGGGGGCTTATCTCAACTCAGGCGTAGTCAAGCAATTCCTATATGGAGTTCTGTTGACACTACCCTAAATATAGGATGCCTGCTTGGGAAAGGGGACACTAGGGGCTTGAATTATTAATCCACAAGCAAATAAATTTGTTTATTTATTTTATTTATTGGTCATGGAGCCTGTTGGTTTGCGAGGGATCATACTGAGAAGGAGCTTATATTCGCCTAGACCTATCTAAGATTTATTGAATTAAGGGAGAATCTGTGTATCTACTGAACGAATTCTCCAACCTCAGGGGTGGCTACTAGGAAAGGGGGACTGTCCAATCTAAGAGTACCTTGGGTAGTGTCTAAATGGGGTCGCTAATGACATGATCCAAATAGAGTGCCCATTGGGAAAGGGGCCACTAAGGGCTTTATCCAAAACCCTGGCGAAGAGAATTGCATAGTTATTCGGTGGTCAACTCAAGGAGATTGTGTGGGACTCACATCTACCAAGAGTGGTGTATCCACCAGGTGAGTCACTGTCAGCATAACGAACATCAACCAACCTAAGGTGCCCATCAATTTGTGACATTCAACCTAGGAAGAAGCATCAAGGACTCACATCCTCCTATAACGAAACTGATCATCAGGATAGTCTATCTTCGGCTCGACAGGTGCTATCTGACCTAGGGCGACTTCTGAGTGAATTCCAATGGGGGACTTAGATTAGCTCAAAAGTAGTCAAGAGAAAATGGGCCTTTGGGGAACTTATCCTAGGCCTCAAATATACTTGACCTATGGTTAGTTCAATAAGAAAGCATGGAGACTCACATCTTCTTAAACAAAATCAACATGAGGTAGCTTTCTGGCTGGGTCGTGAAGCTTGCCAAACTAACAAGGTGCTCATTGGTTTGCAATGGTCAAGTCAAGAAGAAAGCATGGGGACTCACATCCTCTAGACAAGTGACCACTGAGGTGATGTATTAACAAAGTAGCATATCTGCTCGACCTAAAGCAGCTAATGAGTGAGTACAATAGGGGGCTGGCTCTCACATCAAAATATCTTGAGATAAAAGATGTGTTTATTTTTTGTGCTTGTGTTAAAGGGAATAAGATGCTACTCGGGTTCTCTTACACCTACCTTAAAAATATTGGGGACTTTGATGAAAAGGTGCCACAGATGGCAGATGTGATCCCACTAAGAAAGGATGTCGCTTGGGTTCTCTTACACCTAACTTAGATGTGCTAGTCGAAATAGGATGCCTCTTGGGTTCTCTCACACCTATTCTAATAGCACCGGGGAATTGTGTTTGATTTTTGTTCCTGTTGTGAAATAGGGATAGATGTCGCTTGGGTTCTCTTACACCTAACCTAAACACGTTGTGGTAGATTCGCAAAAAAGTAAACAATACTTCAAATGAAGAGAATATTTTGATGAATTGGAAAGAAGTTTTCTCTTTTTGATGATAATTATTTTAAAACATGATTTTATGGGTAATATTTCTTCAAATAGAGCCCATTAATTGGAAACATCAGGTGTTCCCCTTTATAATCAATAAGTTGATAATATCCTCCTTGGTAAGCCTTCTCTATGATAAAAGGGCCTTCCCAAGTGGCTTCAAACTTACCTCCCATATTTCGACGGGCAACAATTGGTCTCCTTAGAACTAATACAAGTTCTCCTACTTGAAAGGTTCTAGGGCAGACCAGCTTGTTGTGAGCTTGAATTATTTGGGTTTTGTATAACTCGAGGTTCTAACATGCTCGTAGACATCTCTCTTTCAAACCTTTGAGCTCTTCTAACCGCAACTTGGCATTCTGCTCTGTAGTGATTTGACTACCCATTGCTATCCTTAGTGATGGGAGCTTAACTTCTAATGGTAGAATGACTTCAGACCCATACACTAAAAAGAACGGGGTAGATCGAGTTGGAGTTCTGTATGTGATGCAGTATGCCCACAAAGCTTCAACTAACTCCTCATGTCACTGTCACTTATTGTCATCAAGTGTTTTCTTTAGTATCTGGATGAGAGTTTTGTTGAATGCTTCTGCTAGGCCATTCACTCTAGGGTAGTAGGTGGTGGAGTATCTTCAATCTATACTGTGTCTTTTGGTGAAGCTGTTGATCTTGATGCTTTTAAATGGAATACCATTATCAGATATAATTCATCGAGGCACCTCGAACCTATATATAATATGGTTCCTAATAAACTGGAGCACATGCTGACCTGTGACCTCTCTAAGAGAGATTTTCTACCCACTTGGAAAAGTAGTCAGTGGAAGCTAAGATGAACCGATGACACTTGAAATAAGGAGGATCAATAGGACCCAAAATGTCGGCACCCCAACACTCAAATGGCCATGAGGCCAATGTAGGATGTAGAATGTTAGATGGTTGATGTAGGATCACACCGTGCACTTGGCATTGATGGCATCTTCTAGATACATCCATGCAGTTTATAATCATCGAAGGCTAGTAGTATCCTAGTCTCTTAATCTTTGTTTTCATCTTTGGACTGGATTGATGCACTCTGTATAGACCTAAATGTACCTCGATCATGATTCTACGGGCTTCATGTTTCTCTAAATAATGTAACCACATTTGATCGAAGGACTGCTGGTATAAGGTGCCATCCATGAGAGCATAGGAGAGCACTCTCTACTTCATCTGATGGGCTTATGACTTCTCTTGAGGTAGTTTGTCGATGTTCAAGTAATCAGTGAATGGTTGCCTCCAATCTAGCTCCTTGTCTTTATTGGAAATGGTAACCTCCTCATCAAGAGAAAGTCTCTCGATGAGTTCAACATCAATAAGGGATAGGACTTGTCTGTTTTGGACCCTTATTGGAATTGACTCATCTTCTTGACATGACAATTCCTTGGCAAGTTTGGCCAAAGCATCTACTACTGCGTTCTCTCCTCGAGGGACCTTGTAGATGGTGACCTCATGGATTTGGGCCAATAGCTTCATGGTATACTAGTGGTAATGACCAAGCTTAGGTTTTAAAACATTAGGACCCTACAATTTGGTTGATGACTAACTGAGAATCCCCATAGATGTTGATGTTTTTGATAAACACTACAATGGCTATCTCCGCAATCAAAGCCTCATACTCAACTTCATTGTTTGTGCATGGATTAGAGAGATAGAATAAAAATCTTATCACATCGAGGTCTAAAGTTAAGAGAACTATTCCTACCCCTATCTTACTTGGAAGAGTGGATTGTGGTTCTTCTCTTTTATGAAAGGAAGCCGCACCATCAAAATACATCTCCCAATGATGGTTGTCAACCTCACCTATGTTCATGATTTATTCGTCAGGGAGATCATCACTAAGTGGGAATCAGCAAGAAGTGGGTGCGCTGCTAAGAAATCTGCTAGTGCTTGTCCTTTCACCGCACGGAGGGATACAAATGTAATATCAAACTATGAGAGAATCATGGACTAATGTGCCAATCATCAAGATAATGTCGGTCGTGTCATGAGATACTACAGTAGATTGATTCTTGAAATCAAGTTCACCTTATGAGAAAGCATATAGTGTCGTAGCTTTTGAGATGCAAAGATTAAAGCTAGGCAATGTTTCTCAATAGGTGGGTAGTTCACTTCAACAGGGATTAGATGATGGCTGAGGTAGTAGAGAACACTCTCCTTCCCTTTGTCATTGGCTTGAGCCAACAAAGCACTAAGGAGTCATCCAATGCAGCAATGTAGAGGATGAGTGGTCTGCCCGAGATAGGGGCCGCTAGAACTGGTGGATTCACCAAATACTTCTTGATGTCTTTGAAGGCATGCTGACACTTGTCATTCCACTTGAATTTGGCATCCTTTTTGACAAGTGCTGAAAATGGTTTGCATCTTCCCGATAGGTTGGAGATAAAGCATCTTAGATATGCCAGCCACCCTTGGAAAGATCTAAGTTGTGTTAGGCTTTTAAGTGGTGGAATTTCTAAGATAGCTTTGATCTTTTTCTATCTATCTATTTCGGTGGACAACAAACCAAGGAACTTCCTAAAGATACTCAATGCACACTTGTGGGATTCATTTTGAGGTTAAATTATCTTAACCATTCAAAAACTATTCTCAAGTCAAAGAGATGGTCTTCCTTTTCTTTGCTTTTGACTATTAGATCATCAAGATAACATTCAAATTGATGATGAATGAGTTCGTTGAAGATCGAGTCATGGCCCATTGATATGTAGCACCATCATTTTTAAGGCCGAAAGGCATGACCTTATAATAATAGATTCTGATCAGGGTTCAAAAAGAAGTGCTTCTTTTATCTTCTGGGTCATCTTGGTTTGGTTGTAGCCAGATGACCCATCCATGGAGGAGAATACTGAATGAGATGAGGCGATGTCCACCATTAATTCTAGTATAGGAAGAGGAAACTCATCTTTAGGACATGCTTTGTTTAAGTCCCTGAAATTAACTCATATGCGAATTTGGTCATTCTTTTTCTTAACTGGTACGACACTGGCTAACCAGGTAGGGTATTTTTCTTCTCTAATTAAACCAACATTGATTAGTTTCTACTTTAGAAATGTCCTATTGTTCAATTTCTAATTGCATGCATCTAGGAGCTTGCTTCATAGGGTTAGCATCAGGGTCTATTGCTAGTTTGTGGACTGCTACATCAGGATATAACTTGGGCATTTCTTCATAGCTCCATACAAAGCAATCCTTAAACTCAATCAATATCCTAACTAAGTCATTGGTTTCTTCTTCATTTAATAATGAACTGATGTATGTCCGGCGTGGGTTTTATTCTGTCCTGAGGTTGATTTCCTTAAGTTTGTCTATTATTGAATGGATTTCTTTTTTAACTTCTGGTGGTGCATCTTGATTTGGAGATCATTTGGATCATCTGAAGTTTCTAAACACACATTCTCATAAGAGCTAGTGTGGTTTAAGAACCTATCAGATTCCAGATGATTGGTAACAACTAAGCAGTAATCGTTATCATCGATTGGACCCACTGTACCAAATCCTAGTCCTGATCTTATTTGTGCATCTGCCTCTCTTGTTCCATAGCTTTTCAAAATATTCTAGCCTATGCTTATACCATGTATAAGAAATCAAACACTTCTTTGTAAGATTAAGAACACAAGGTGAGTACCAATTAAAGGCAATTCCATTAAGTATTTATATGAACTATCCTCAAGTTATACATCAGCTTCTAGACTTAAGGATAATGATCCCAATAGGAATCTCTTTATCTTGACATACATGGAAGACTAAGGGGCTTCCTTAACTACTAAATATTCAACATTTTGAGAGGAAAGTTAGGTTAGAGCTAAGGTTTCTAACTGCTGCCTGATAGTTTCACATAAACTTGATTCGATTACATTCATGCTTTTCTTGGAGACCAGGTCTTTATCATTGTCCGACTTGAGTGTCACCTCCAATGAAACTCGCTGAGAAGGGTTGGCTGGTATGCTAATCACATTAAACTCATCCTTTAAGCTGGATTCTAAGTCTTTTTGAATAGTAGGGGTGCTCCTATGAACTGGAACATAACCCCTGTTGGCTAGCTACCAACCAGGGGGTCATCCACCTCTGGAACTGCCTCTATTTTTACCAATATCTCTGCCTAGTGAAGGTCAAGTCATCCTACCCATATGTCTATATGATGGAATGAACTGTGGGTGGAATGAGACATGTGGCTCTACTTCTTCCTTGATGTCCTTTTCTTGTTCACTTATATTTTCATTTTTTTTCTTTTTCTTTTTTCCTTTGCTTCTTTTTCTTTTTCATTTTCTTTTGTATTTGAATTTTGACCAAGTTCATGAGAAAAAGTATTCTGAGGAATATAGTCGGTCGCATCTTCATATATCTCAACCTCTCTGATTGAAAATAGCTTTTCATCTCCTTTGACACTTGGAGGATGGAATAATCTTATCCTGATGTATCCAAGGTCTACCAAGCAAAGCAGTGAACGAAGTATTCAAATCAATGATATTGAACTTGGCTCTAGTCTTTGAGTCACCTATTTCTAAAGGTAACACTATAGAACCTAAAGCCCTTTCACCTTGTTCATTGAATCCTCTCAACATCATCTTATCTCCTCAGAGTGTAGAGATGTAAATCCTTAAGTAGGAAAGGGTCTTTAGACTCATAATGTTCACTGATGCACCTGGATCAACAAGAACCCTAAAGAGTCTGAATCTTCCCATATCCACTATAATGTAGAGGGGGTGGTTGTGCTCCATGTCCCCTAGAAGAAGGTCTTCATCTATAAAAGTGACTCCTTGAGCTTCTCTGGAATAAAGTGCCTCTTCTTCAATAGCAGTCAACTAAGCTTAAGCATATTTCTTGATCAAGAAGAGCCTAGATTAATTATTATGTCATCTCTTTGGATAGGATAAGGGCATCATATATGCTTAACTTAGATGACAACTTTCTTAGGTGAGAGAGGACATTGTAATCCACTATAGGCTAATCCTCCACAAGCATATCCAAGGGTGGAGCATCTTGTGGAGGGGCTTCTCAATCATTTAAACCAATGACTTATTTCCCCTTATCTTGAGGCACTACCTTAGGAGGTAGAACCTTGCCACTATGGAGGTAACTTCAATGATCTCTTGTGGCAGGTTAGTGGAAGGTTCTACCTGCTCGTCAGGCTCACCTACAGCTCCTCCTATAGGACCTTCAAAATCAGATGATTCCAAGTCTATCTCAAGAGGTGAACCCATATTATTCAGAGAAGGAAAGTCCAAATTTGAATCAGAAAGAAGAAGATCAGAGTTGTTATAATTATTATTTATATTTGGAGAGTTTTCTATAAGAGTAGAATTAGACAACCCATCAGAAGTGACACAAATGTAATTCAAACTAGCTTTATTCCTTGATTTCTTGGACTTTGAAGGAGGTACATAGTAGAAATATAGTAATGTATATGGGGTGAGGGATTTGATTCCCTCATCTGCCGATACAAGATGTCTACTAGAAGAAGAGATAGTTGAAGTAGAAGTTCTCACTGAAGTAGTAGCTGCAACTATGGACTGGAGGCTAAGCTCGATCGGTGGTTGCACTACTTGGCTATCCTGGGATGGTGTGGGCTGCTGTTGAGCTCCCCCTTTTCCCAAGTTGTCTTTGGCAACTTGCAAACCTTCCTTGATGTTGGAGGTTCGAGTTTCCTCAAGCATCCGTGAGGAAAGTTTCTTAATTTTTGAAATAATTTTTTAGAGGTTCGATAAGGAGATATCCCAACCTTCTTTAGTTTTGAGAGGATCACAGGTATCCCCAAGGATTATCCTAATAGAACTAGATGGTTGTTCCACTAAGTATTCCTTTGGGATAACTATGATGCCTATCTTATAGCTATGCTCAAGCGAGTCATTGAATGTAAAGCTCTATAATATTGCTTAGCATGTAGTGATAGGGGAAAAAGTTAGGGTCATTGCTCTTGCCACTTCCTCTGGCCTTCTTGGCTTGGGTAGCTAAAAGTTAGGTTTCTTTAAGAGATTCTTAAAGATTTTCTTAACTACATCTCTCTTAAATGAATAAGGTTGGTTTAGTTTATCCAAAAGAGTAGGTGGATGGTAGCTACCTGGAGACGGGTATGTGTAACACTACTGTGAATATAGTTGAGGAGGAGGTGCCGAAGGCCGTGGACACTGCTGTGGTGGCTGGTAGGATGGCCTGAGTGGTGGAAGAAGAGGTGGAAGTGATGGCTGTAGAGCACGATGTCTCTCATACTACTCTCTGTCCAGTTGCTTCCCCTTATTTATTGCTATCACTGCCCCTGGTTTCTTCTCATAAGCTTTGTGTAGCTTCAACATTATTGATTGATCTAAAAAAGGCATCTATTTGGCTTCTCCTTGTAATCTAGTCACCTTATTGAGTAGCTTCTCAAATATCTTGATGGTAAAACCTTTGAGCATGAAGGTGACTGTGCCATGAATATTCTTTAGTAGAATTTTAATGGCATACTATTCAGACAGCTATGGTTTATATTTCATACTCAAATTATGCCATCTGAGAATATAATCAACTAGGGTCTCACCAGGGTATTGTTGAGCCATAACAAGATCACCTACAGTCACCCTTTGCTGAGCTCTAGCAAATCTCTTAATGATGAGTTGCTCTAACTCAGCAAAAGTCTTCACTGAATGGTTGGGGAGTTCAGTGTACCAATCGAAGGCTATGCCTACTAAGTCGCATAAAAAGTTGCATCATCGCCACCAGATTGCAACAGCCTAACTCAATGTGTGCCATGGGTTCCCCGCCATCAAAGCTCTTGAAAGAAGGTGACACAAAACCCATAGGATACTGGATGGCATTGAATTAATCTGGGTAGGGTCTACCCTTTGGAATCGATGATCCTCCTCGAGCTTGCGCCAGTGCTTCTCTCACTTGCTTCTCAATAATGAGTTTAATGTCCTTTTCTTGTATGGAGGTACTATCCACTACCTTCCTATACAAGCTAGTGCTGCCCTGCTCTATTGGAGGTAAACTCTTAGGCTGATCTAAGACATGTAACAACTCATTGATTTACTCAATAGTAGATGCCTGCTTGGTCGAAGTGCAAAACTCGCTAGCAAATATTCTTCAAGCTCTTCCCCATCGATTTGTTCATCATTTTTCTTTAGTTATTGAAAGAGGTGTTGCGTCAAATGAGATGTATCATCCTACTCGACTGCAACACCTTCCAAACCTTGCTGATCATGAAAGAGGGAACCCCTAATGTTTATCATGTGTACTCCTGCTAAATCCTCCAATAGTTCATCTTCATTAGAATCAAAATTGAACTTCTCATCCTCTAGGTTAGACCAAGCATATCCTAGAATTTCCTTCTTCTCAACTAGATACTGGGCTACAATATCATCGAGTGAATGGTCAAACTACACAAGCACAAATGATCACGGCTGACCGATGGTGGGATCACTATCATGAATAAAAACACATCTAACCTCTGCTACTACTAGAGAGTTGATCTTGTGAGGACTATGCTCACTAGAAGGAAGATGCTCATGGCCATGAAAATAGTGGTGCTATCTCCTCCTCCATCGGTTGCTACTAACTCTATGCTCTGTCATGGTGGTGGTGGTGATGGCATAACTACAATACTCTGAGGTTGCCATTCCCTCTTCACCATAATTGGGGTAGGAGGTCGACCAGGAGAGCTCAACCTCACCTCAGTCGGTAGTATAGATGGAATGGGATCTCTTGGTCGTAGCTAGATCACCAGTGGGCCTCTCTTTTCCCCGGATGCCGCCTTCATGGCTTTTGCTGGAATAGTGGATGATGGAACTTGTATTGGAGATGGTGGGCATGAAGTAGAGTAGTGTGGCAGAGGCACCACCAACTCTCTCTATATAAGAGGTCCTCTCCTATGGTGGGTAGTACACATCAATATAATGTGTCAGTATGACCGATAGGAAAGTCCACGAGGTCACCACCTATACTAAACCTCAGATCTCAGCTATTAACAGACTGCTACCCAGGCCTCCTTGGCCCACTCTTGCCTGATGTGCTCCCCTATGCTATGAAGGATGACATAACATAAATCAAATTGAGCTTCAGACTCGGTCGCTCAGAGCCCCGCCTACTGAAGATCTAAGACAATACCTTCTCCTATATCTAGTAGGAGCCTCAAAGTGAACTACAAGTGGAGGCATAACTGAAATCCTCCTAATATCTTTCTCTCCATCAGAGCCAGAGAGGGGGTGAAACTTGTTCTCTATGATGACAGGAGAGACTATCCTGGGTGTCTCCTCTACTAGGGACTAAGCAGCTGCCTCTAGCTCCTTAGCTATGCGATCGTGATGCTGCTTGATCTTGCAGCATTGATTGTGATGCTTGGTCATACTAGGAAGAGAAGCATAAGAACTTGACCCTACCTTGTAGGTGGGGGAGACTATCCCTGAGGATAAGGTAGCCTTTCCCTTGGAAGGAGCCAACGAGTGGGTGCTAATGCATGCTGGGGCAGAAACATGAACCACTGAATGCACTAGTGCTGTAACTGCTACTGCTATGGGAACTGCCACAGCCTTTCTCTTCACTGAGGGAAACTTTGAGTCTGACGGCATCTCTACATGAATGATCAGCTTCTGCACGATCACTGCACTCTTACTGATGGGTGTGAGGGTGGTCCCCTCACAAGTGACCCTTGTCCCCTCAAAACCTCAACCAAAATGAATGAGGTGGGCGAAGTCAGTCTATGGGAGGCTGGCCCAATCCAAGGACAAATCCATCCCAAAAGGAAAAGAAAACATGTACTTCTGGGATACCATTTAAACTAAATTGAATTGAACTAAAAGAAACTGACTAAAATTGGGTTGAACTTCTGTAATTTTGGAAACCAAACCTAGATCAGGTTTCTGCTTTAATTTGTTTTTAGAACTTAAACCCACACTCAAAAATTTGAATATATTAAGTGGGGCTCATTGAATTTGGAGAGAGATTTTGAGTTTAGAATTAGAGGAGAGATTTTTTTGAATTTGGAATACATTTTCAACAAAATTGTGTATGTTGGAAATGGGTTCAAATCTTTTGAAGAAATTGATGCTTCAATTGGTTCATATTTGAATTTGATTTTTGATTGTTTGGGGACCTTTCATTTAACAAATTTGTATATTAAAGTAAAGGTCAATTGATTTTGTTTTTATTTGTGATTTTGGAATTTACTCACTTAGCAAATTTGGGTATGCTATGTGAGGTGTTTGAAAATAAATTTCTTCTTTTGTTTGCTTGTTTGTGAATTATGTGTGAATTTAGAAATAAAATTTTTACTTAACAAATTTGGGTATGCTAAATGAAGAATCCAAATGTTTTGTTATTTTTGAAAAGAGGATCTTTGCTTAGCAAATTTGGGTATGCTAAATAAAGAATCCTAATGTGTTTTATTTTAATTTTGGAAAAGTGGATTCTTTACTTAGCAAATTTAGGTATGCTAAATAAGAGAAATCCAAATGTGTTTTGTTTTAAATTTTTTTTTTGAAAGGAGGATTCTTTACTTAGCAAATTTAGGTATGTTAAATAAAAGAAATCCAAATGTATTTTGTTATGATTTATTATTTTCATTTTGAAGAGAGGATCTTTACTTAGAAAATTTAGGTATGCTAAATGAAGAATCCAAGTGTGTTTGATTTTTGTGATTTTGATTTTGAAAAGAGGGTCTTCACTTAGCAAATTTGGGTATGCTAAATGAAAGATCCAAATGTTGTTTGATTTTTTATTTTGAAAAGAGGATATTCATTTAGAAAATTTAGGTATGCTAAATGAAGGATCCAAATGTATTTCAAGTTTTAATGTTTTGATTTTTTTGAAAAGAGGATTTTCACTTTAGCAAATTTGGGTATGCTAAATGAAGAATCCAAATGTGTTCTATGTTTTGATGTGTTGATTTTTGAAAAGAGGATCTTCACTTAGCAAATTTGGTATGCTAAATGAAGAATCTAAATGTGTTCTTGTTTTAATGTTTTGATTTTTTTGAAAAGAGGATATTTACTTAGCAAATTTGGGTATGCTAAATGAAGAATCCAAGTGTGTTTTCATTTTTGAAAAATGAGAACTTTACTTAGCAAATATGTGTATGCTAAATAAAGTTCAAATGTGTTTTTGATTTTGATGTTTTGATATTTGAAATGAGGATCTCCACTTAGCAAACTTGGGTATGTTAAATGAAGAATCCAAATGTGTTTCATGTTTTGATGTTTCGATTTTTTGAAAAGATGATTATTGATTTTATTTTTGAAAAGAGGATTGTTGATTTTATTTTGAAAAGATAATTATTGATTTTGTTTTGAAAATGAAATCTTCATTCAATAAATTGAATGAGAATGTTCATTTGTACTTTTTGAAAATATGATTGTCGATTTTAATTTTTGAAAAGTGCACCCACCATCGGCTGACTCAGCGATGGATGTGATGACTTAAATAACCTATCTCATCATATTACATAAAAGCGTGTGTGCCAGTGCACCGCATTAGCCGCCATGTGGCCTGATGGGATTAGGGGTTCAATTAGCTCTAATTAATTCATTTTTAATGCTAAAACTTCCAAAATTCATAACTAATTATAGAAATATCTAAAAAATAAAAATTCAAGTTCATTTTAAAGATAATTCATAGGAGAATAATATAAAATTAAGTTTAATTGATTTTGGGCAGTAATTTTCACTCAATTTGGGTTTTATTGGGGATGAAATTAGGCTAATAACTCTTTAACTACTTCAACAATTAATTCCAAACTTGATATGGTTAATTAATGGGATGACCTCTGCCACCCATGATTTTCTTGGAATTTATTGTTGGATTAATTTGGGGAATTACCTTTTTTTATCTCTAATCACTTTCTTAATTAATTAAATGATTAATTAACCTATTAAATAGTGATAAATTCATTAATTAACCTTGTTAATCATCTTAAAATAGTGAATGGACTTAGGGAATGAGTTTAGAATTTCTCTTCCAATCTTTTTCCCTATGTTTATTTCATTTGGATAAACACTTAATAAATTTGCAAATTAATTAATGGCTTAATCACCTCATTAATTAATTCAATTAATCAAACTCAAAACTAAATCACTCTAGAACTTAATCTCTTAATTCTTGGGTAAATTCTTAGGTGTTCAATAACCTAAGAGACTTCAAAGGAAATTATAATCAACTACATGTGTAGGATGTTTATGAAAGTACTTGATTAAACCCTTTAGCATAATTAATTAATAAATGTGAGCCAATTGTATTTGGCCCCTTTGTTTCTTAGGTGCATTATTGAATTAGATTCCATGTGGTTGCATATCATATGTTGGCTCATAATTATTTGTTTAATTATGTTAAAGTGGTATAAGTAATGGGGTAATTAATGGACTTAATTCACACCTTAACCTAAATAAAATATAAAATCAACCTACATTATTTTAAAATTAAATTAAACCAATTCACATATGTGGGAAATGGGTTAGGACCAGTAAACTCTTTTCACATTTCCTAAGTGAAATAAAAAAATAGAAATCTCCTTAAAAATTTTTGATTCACTTTAAATGAACTAATTTTATAGGATTGTATTTAGGAATTAATTAGGGTGAATGAAGTCATATACTTACATCACTTTATTTCTTTCCAAGCATGCTAAATATTATTTGCCATATAAAGTCATACATTCATTTCTTTTGAAAAACCAATTAAATATTAAATAAACATGTATGTATTAGAGTTAAGAATATGAGTGGCTATTATCACTATTAAACCAAAAATTATTTCCAAAACTTATAAATTAAAGATTATGAATGAAGTGATGTTACTTATAAGTACTTATAAGTTTTCTTGTGATTATAGCATAAGGTGTGTTTTATGTTGTTTTCTTTTCTTCTCTTAACATGGATTTGAATAGGATTTGCAAAGTGTATAGTTCATTTGAAAAGAACACAACACTTGCTTGAATGTATTCCTCTGCATTTTTATGTAAATTATACAACTAAGAAGGATCCTCACATTTACACATGTAAATTATACAACTAAATCAAGCAAAAATCTTCTGATTGATTCTTCATCTAGTTATTTCATTTTGTATATTTACATGTATTTAAGAAAAGTGGTATATTAGTTTGGACATCCTAGGGCTGTGAGTTTTAAGTAGCCCTAAGTAGGTCTTGTACCTTATGCCCCTGGTGTAGAAAATAGTAGCATCGTACTCACTTATGTCTTTCATACATGTGGATGTGCATTTTGTTAATGGATGAGAAATCTCCCTTTTCTACATAATAAAAACATGCATCAATGGAACTTCCAAATTTTCAAATCATATATCTTAGCATTCATCATTAAAGTGTGCTAAAGTTTGAATTACATGTATAAGTATGCTTAGGATCATTCATATGCATGGTATGCATGGTGGAAAGAAATAAATAGTTATCATGTGGTAGTTATTGAATAGGGCTATTTAGAGCATGTCTAAACTTAGGGTTAATTAAAATACATAATAAAATATTCACTAAAGAAAAAATCATTAATGAATCTACCTTAGAAATATCTTAAGGTAGGGATGAAAGAGAAGATCTCTTCTATTTTCTTCTCTTCATAACATTTAGTAACTAAGTGTAGGTTCATTCAAACCAAATCAAATCATCATCTAAAATTGACAAATCAACTAAGTCACTTAAAATGAAACCATCCTCTAAATTAAATCCTTCACACTTAGAAAATTCCAACCTTAAAGCCTGGCTAAGACATGCCACACAAGCCTTAAATGGCACACACATTAGGCTAAGTCAGCATTTTTAGCTCTATGTTAGGGCGATGCATAGTTTGATGCCAGATTTTGTTTTATGATTTAATATTTTTTTAGACTGGATGTTAGGGTGCATGTGTGTAGACTAGATGATAGGACGATCTTAGCCTAATCATGTCTTCTACAAGGGATTATACTTAAGGGGAGCTATAATATAAATATAAATGTTTTTGATGTGCAGGTTACTTATACCGCTAAGCATGATCCAAATTAGGATAGGTGTACTTGGTTACCCATGTATAAGGTCCTAAGTCAAATTATTCATATAACTTCTTGGGATTGTATGGTATGTTTATATAATCTCTATTTTGTAAGTTTAGTTAGATTTATCTTTTCCATTTTGACGTAAATTTTGCAATTCAAATTTGGAATGAAAGTTATGGGGGAATTAAGGTGAACATTGGTTATAAGATCATCTTATATACCATGTGAAGCCTTGGAGCAAACTACATCCTAAGACAAACCAAGAGAAGTAAAGAAGTGAAGAAAGGAAGAAACGAAGAATAAAGAATGAAGAATGAAGACCCTCAAAACATGAATTCCTTTTTAATTATAATCATTTATTTGTAATCCAAGTTGTATATGGGTAGAGCTCAGCTACCATTTTTTTGTTTGTGCAGTGGAGCCCGCCACATCGGCCTCTTATTCTTTTACACTAATTTTATAATTTGATTGATATTTTATTTATGATTGCACAATTAGGATGGCTTGATCTTTCTAGTTTCTTCATTTTTTGATGAATGGCTTGGATGTGATTAGATTCTCAGGAAAAATAAATTTTCTATCCAATTAATCAACTCAAAATTAAATTTAATAACTCATAACCTCACCTAAAGCCTAGGACATAAGCTAAGATAATAAAAAGGTTTAGCAATCCCCTAGCTGGATGTTGTGTGTCTTACATCATGCATAAAACATATTGCTTCACTCTTGCTAATAGAAGGCTTCCACCTTGGCCAAAGAAAATGGCTAGACCTTTGAGAGCCATGGTGGAAACACACTTCCTTCTTTCTGATTTTGGCCTATAATCAATCTTCTCATGCATTAGGCAGATGAAATCCCATAGCCCGTGTCAAATAAAAATGTCCTAAAATCAAAATAAAACTTAACAAAATTTGCATTAGATTAAGTCATTATTCATGCCCTTCATAATTTAGTCTCTATGGTATTTATTTTCATCTTCATATCTAAAATGAAATTTAAAAATGAAGACAAAAGTAAAAACTCTTTTGGTTGGACACCACATAGATCCATAGATGTTATTATTAATGTGATCGGGTATGACATTGAGGAATGATGCATTATCTCGAGAGACAGAAGACCTCATCCTACAATGGACATAATCACCTAATAAGGACTCTTAAGGACAATGGGTCTTCGGATGCACCAGAGATTCTTCCTTTACTTTACATGGAAAAGTAAAGTAGAGTTTATTTTAAATTGGGTTAATTAAGTACCCTACAGAGGCAAGCCCCCATAGTAATTACATCTTAAGGAATGAGATTCCTTAAGAATACTCTCGATTAAGATAAATAATCATTGTCCCCAAAGATTTTAAATATAGGACTATCATTCAATTGGTTATTTTTGGAAGATCAAGTAGGATTGAACATGAGGAAGGATTATTATTGAAACCAAAGGGAAATAAGTCGGGGATGCTTATGATGCTAGGAGACCTAGCGAGCATCCTAAACTATCCTATAGTTGGGCTTTATATTTTTGAATTTCAAGAGAATTATTTGTTTGATTTGAATCTTTATTAGAAATCTAGGACTTATAATTCCTTGATATAAAATCATGAAAATGCCTAAGAGGTGAGGATTTATGCTTGTTTCCCTCAAAGTGAAACAACAACCTCGGATCCTAAATCTAGGGAGCTTTGGCGAGGGCCAAAGTAAGACCTAAATCTAAGGAGAAAATGGGTACATGATTTACCTCCACATGAGAGGATGAACTACCCAACTATTAGACTTACAATTGCCTAGGGGCAACCGCCAACTAACTCCTCCTATAATTTTGAAAGTCTTAAGCTTTTGTAAGATAGCTAGGTTGTTGTTTATTTATAAAGAGACTAAGTCCTTAAACACACTCCCTAAGAGACTAGATCATGTAGGGCATGAGTAATGACTAAAATATAATTCTAATTTTTTTAAAGTTTATTTTCACTTTTGGATAATTAATTTGACACTGGCTATGAGATTCATATGCCTAGCGTGAGAAATTGGTTATGGGCCAAAATCAGCAAGAAGGAGGTGTGTTTCCACCATGGCTCTCAAAGGTCAAGCCAAGTTCTCTGGCAAAGGTGGAAGCCATTCATAAGCAAGAGTGAAGTAAGATGCTTTTTTATGCATGATGTGAAACATACAACATTCAGCTAAGGGTTGCTAAATCTTTTATCTTGATTTATAATAGAGGCTTTAAGTGAGGTTATGAGTTATTAATTTTTAATTTTACATTGATTAATTAGATAGAAAATTTATTTTTCTCTAAGAGCCTAATCGCATCCATGTCATTAATCAAAGTAAGAAAGAAACTAGGAAAAACATGTCATCTTAATGCACAAGCTAAACAAACATCAATAGTTTATAAAGCTAGCGTAAAAGAATAAAAGGCCTTTATGGTCGAGCTCCACTACACAAACCCGAAAAGAAATATGGGTAGCTGAGCCTTACCCTTATACAACTCATATTACAAATGAATAATTACAATGAAAAAGAAATTTATGTTATGGGGGTCTTCATTCTTCTTTCTTCTTTTCTTCTTTCTTCTTTCTTCTTTTTGGTTGGTTGGGATGTGGTTACTTCAAGGCTTCACATGGTGCATAAGACATAGTCTTATGACCAATGTTCATCCTAATCCCCCATGACATTCATTCCAAATCTTAATTGCAAAATTACATGAAAAAGGGAAAATAAATCTAACTAAAACCTACAAACTAGAGATTAGCTAAACACAACACACATCCCAAGCATGTACATGAATAAATTGGACTTAGCACCTCACACATGGGTAACCAAGTCCACCTAGCCTATTTTGGATTATTCTTAGGGGTATAAGCAACTTGCATAACAAAAAATTTTTTATGTTTATTACAACACCCCTTAAGCACAATCCCTTGTAGAAGACAATGATTAGACTAAGATCATCTTATCATCCAGTCTACGTACATACACCTTAACATCAAGACTAAAATACTATATTACAAAAAAAAATTAGGCATCTAACCATGCACCGTCCTAACATAGAGCTAGAAATGGTGACTTAGCCTAATATGTGTGCCATTTAAGGCTTGTGTGGTGTGTCTTAGCGAGGCTTTAAGGTTAAGATTTTTTAAGTGTGAAAGGGTTCAACTTATAGGTTGATTTCATTTAAGTGATTTAGTTGATTTATTTATTTTATTTGATGATTTGATTTAGTTTGAATGAACCTATATTTAATTATTAAGTGTTGTAAAGAGAAGTAAAGAGAAGAGAACTTCTCTTTCATCCCTACCTTAAGTAATTTCTAAGGTAGATTCATTAGTGATTTTTCTATAGTGAATATTTTATTATGTGTTTTAATTAATCCTAAGTTTAGATTTGCTCAAAATAAATTTATGCAAATAAGAAAGGAATTTTAAGGTTAATTAAGGTGAATTACAATCACCAAACACACAACCATTTATTTCTTTCCAACATGTGTATCATGCACATGAACAAATCCTAAGCATATCTATACACACAATGTAAATATTTAGCACAACTTAATGGTGAATGCTAAGAGATTTTATTTAGGAAAATTTGGATGTTTCATGATGCATGATTTTCTTAAGTAGAAAAGAAGGACTCTATTATCCATTAATCAAATGCACATTTACATGTATGAAGGACATAATTGAGTATGACGCCATTATTTTCTACACTAGGGGTGTAAGATACAAGACCTACTTGGGGCTACTTAAAGCCTCGTAACCCCGGGATGTCCAGACTAATACACCACCTTTCTTAAATACATGTGCATGTACAAAAGAAAATGAATAGATGAGGAATCATGCAAAAGATTTTTGTTTGTTTATTTGGTTTGGTTTATATATATGCAATATGAAGATCCTTCTTAATTCATGACATGGGAGTTCATTGGAATGAACTTAAACAAGTGTTATGTTCTTTTCAAATGAACTATACACTTTGCAGATCCTAAACAAACCCATGTTAAGAAAAGAGAAGAAAACTACATAAAACACATTTCTATATTATAACCACATGCAAGCTTATAAATATTTATAAGTAGTATACTTTCATTTATAATCTTTGATTTATAGATTTTAAAAATAATTTTTGATTTAGTAGTGATAATAGCCATTCATATTCTTACTTTAGCCAAAGCATACAATTTGACATTAAGGAAATATTTCATTTATTTTGATTCTTCAAAAGATATGACTGCATGATTTTCATATGGCACACAATATTTAGCATGCTTGGAAAGAAATAAAATGATGTAAGCATATAAATTCATTCACCCTAATTAATTCTTAAAGATAATCCTATGAAATAAGGCGATTTAAATTGAATCAAAATTATTTTAAAGAGATTTTTGTTTTAATTTTAGATTTGATTTTATTTAGGAAATGTGAGAAGGGTTTCTGGTCCTAACCTATTTCCCCTATATGTGAATTAGTTTATTTTACTTTTTAGAACCATTGAGTTGATTTTATGTTTTATTTAGGTTAATGTGTAAATTAAATCCATTAATTACCCCTTATCTACACCACTTTAACATAATTATTCAAACAATTGTGAGCCAACATATGATATGCAACCATATGGAATTTATATCAATAATGCACCTATGAAAGAAATGGGCCTAATGCAATTGGCTCACAATTAATGATTAATTAAGCTAAAGGGTTTAATTAAGTACTTTCATAACCTTCCCACACATGTGAGTTGAGTATGATTTCCCTAAAATCCACTTTAAGTTATTGAACACCTAAGGATCTACCCAAAAAAAGATTGTTAAGTTCATATTGATTTTATAATTTTGATTAAGATAATTAAGCAGATCATTAGTGGATTAATCTTTATGTAGGTTCGAATTAAGGAAGAAAGGGCGTTTAAGGAATAGCTTAGGAAAAATATCCCAAAATCATTCCATAAACTTCTAATCACTAAATAATGTTGAATTATTTTAATTAAGTGATTAAACCACTGTTCACATGCTTAATTACCCTTAATTACATTAAAAGGGTGATTAAGGATTCATTAATTGATTTCCCTAATTAACTCATTAATAAATTCCAAGAAAATTAGGAGAGGCAGAAGTCATCTCCTTAAATATGTCTGAGAAGTTTTGAATTAAATAATGAAATGATTAGGGAGTAATTAGGGTTATTAAATTTTTAATTAAATCTTAATTAAGGAAAATCCATTATTTAAAATCAATTTGAAATAATTTTATTGGATTCCCCTCTGAATTATCTTTAAAATTAGCCTTCATTGATATTTTTCTAATTTTTCTATATTTAATTATGTATTTTTGAAGTTTTAGTGATTAAAGGATAATTAAATATCCTAATTATATAACTAATCTCGTTGGCGCCATGTGGGCTGCTGACGCATCATGCGCTTTCCACGTGCACTACGAGATTAGTTATTTAAGTTCACCTCTGGTGACACTACGTATTTTCTCCTTGGACCATCCGATCAAAGATCGAACGGTCAAGATTAAACTCAAAGTTTTAAAGGATAAAATTATTGGGTCTAATGTGTTTTAATCAGGACTGTCCATCCAAAACACGTAGGATGGACGATCCCTGATTCATCCCTTCCCTCGCCTATAAGAGACGGAGACCATCCATCCTCCATGGATTGATCCGAGTTCACTTGAGCTCAGATTGGGTTAGGATTTAACCCACACCATCTAGGAGCAATAAGAAACACATCCAATGGTGGAATTCAATTGCGATTACACTTCCCTTCACAAAGGACCAAGGATTTTCTAAGTTAAGCTCGATTTTAGTTCATACCTCACTGGAGGCTATCACTAGTGCTTCCAACCATTGAGGTAGCTTTGTCTAGTGAAGATGAAGTTCTGTTGAAGGTTTGAGTGCTCAATTATAATGGATCTTCTAATTGACCAAAGCTTGCTTCAATGGCTTGCAGCTTTGGTCTAACTCCCCCTTCTTGAAGCTTGGATTCTTGGAAAACACCTTAGGTGAGCTAGACTTGCCTCCCTGATGGTGCTTGCAAGAGCAACTGGCCTTTGGTGTAGTGATGAGTGAGTTGGAATTTCTTCATACCTCCCTTATTTTTGGCTTAACAAAAATTGAGAAGGAGAAGTTTGAATGAGCTTAAAAAACCTTGGAGAAGCTTGGGAAAGCTCAGCTTGGGTTCCTAGTTCTTAAAAGAATGCAAGTGTTGTGAAATGAATTGAATTGAGGGAGAGTATATCTCCCCCTACTTGGATCAGATGGCCATGAGCCTCCTTGCCATTTTGATCAAATTAATCTCATGGACTGGGTTTTTTTGGCTGTTACAAGCTCCATGTGATTCATTTTTGGAAGGGGAGTGGCGGTGTGGAGTTGCACATGTGTTCAATGAGGATGTGAGGGATTTCATGTGGAGAATTCTAAGTGGAGGGGCTAGTTTTGGCTTTGGGTTGGGTTTGTATAACCCAAACCCATTGAGTCATGTGCACCACATCCCTTGGTGTCCAAATGGAACACTATGAGGATGTCAAGTGGTCTTGAGTTGGAATATAATCAAATTCTAAGTGAAATTGATCATAGGTTACCCTTTGACTTAGGGGTAAAATGGTCATTTCACTTTGATATTGATTTTGGCATATTTGGAATGATTGAAAAATGGGTTGTGCTAATTTTCAATGAATTTGGTGTTGATTTGATATGATTTGGCTAATGTTGACCCATTTAAGTCAAAATGGGTCAACTTGGGTCAAGTTGACCAATTGGTCAAATTGGGTGGGTCAGTCAAGTTCATATGACCATTTCAAGTATTTTGATATCATTGGTTTGGCTCAATTTGATTTATATTTAGTTTTGGTTTATCTGAGTTCACTTAGGTTAAATGGGTCAAGTTGACCAATTGACCCATTTGACCCAATTGGGTTAGGTCATGAGATGGTTTAGATTTGATTGGGCATTTGAAATGTTTTGCAAGCTTTAGTTTCAATCAATTTTTGTTTAATTTGATTTTGGCTTTATTTGACCTTTTAGGTCAAGTTGGGTTTATGGTCAATTGGGCTAGGTTGGATCTAGTTGACCAATTGAGGCTTTGGTCAAGTTCGACAAGTGATTTAGAATGAATTTGACCCATTGGTTATAATCAATTTGGCTTAGATCAATATTTGACATATTTGACTTTTTTGGTCAACTTGGGTCAAGTGGCTAATTGAACTAGGTTTGGCTCAAATGATGCCTTGGTCATGTTCAATCATTGATCATAAAGTGGTTTAGATCAATGGTTTCAATCAATTTGGCCTATGGTGGATTTTGGCTAATTTAGGTTTCATTTGGGTTAAGTGTTGACTTGGTCAAATTCTATGTTTGACTTGGTTTGACCCAATTGAGTGATTGATCATCTTATGATGATTATTGCTCATAATGTGAGGCTTAGATGGGCTTAGTTCAATCCAATTTGGGTAGGATTAGAATTTGGCTCAAAAAGGTACTTTAGGTCACTTTGGGTCAAGTGAGCCTAAGTGGGTCAATTGACATTATCAAGGCTTGATTCAAGTTTGGTTGAACTCACATATGGACTTATGATTGAAATATAAATCCATTTGCAAGTGATTTGTAGTGAAATGGGTTTTGATTCATTTGATAATTTCAAGTTCAAAGGATGACCGTGGGCTTGATTTGAATTTGAACTTTGAATTTAGTTTTGGTTTAATGATTGAAGTTTATGATTTAATTTGGTTTGTGATTGAAGGATTGATTGTTTGAGAGAAAATCCAAAGGTTTGAATTGATTTGAGTTTGATTTGGCTAAGTTCAAGAATTTGACTTGAAAGGGTATAGGTTGGTTTTAGGTTAGATTTGGGTTTGGGTTTTGAATTTTTTTTTTGGTTGTTTGAATTTATATTTCATTTATATTTATGAATATAAATGAGATTATAAATGGGTTATGAAAAAATCTCTTGAGTTTGAAGTGATTTGAATTTGATTTGAACTAAGTCCATAAGATGAAATCAAAGTGACTTAGGAAAGATTTTAGATTTGGACTTGAGTTTTGGATTTGATTTTGGTTGTTTGAATTTATATTTCATTTATATTTGTGGATCTAAATGAGAATATAAATGGGTTATGATAAAATCTCTTGAGTTTGAAGTGATTTGAATTTGATTTGAGCTAAGTCCATAAGATGAAATCAAAGTGACTTAAGAAAGATTTTAGATTTGGACTTGAGTTTTGGATTTGGTTTTGGTTGTTTGAATTTATATTTCATTTATATTTGTGAATATAAATACGAATATAAATGGGTTATGAGAAAATATTTTGAGTTTGAATTGATTTGGATTTTTGGAATTGATTTGAATGATTTGAGAAAAGTCATTTAAGTTGGAATTTGATTTGAATTTGGAGTTGGTTTGGATTTGAAGTTAGATTTGGTAAGAAGAAAGTAAGGATTGGGTTTAAGCTACAGTGTAGGCAAGTTTTCCTAACACCTCTAAAGCATAATCTATTCCTATGGCTAACTCTTCTAAGTCTATAGGGTTAGGTTAAGTGTTCACCTAATCACGAGAAGTGTCTTAAGACTAAGGAACTCTTAATGTCTAAGAGGAGTCCTATCTCTAAGGGGCTGTTTGGTTTCCTGCATTTGGAATGCACTGCATTCCAAATGCACGCTTTTGAACATTTCAAGCATTTGGTTGCAAGTAAAGTAAAATTCCAGTGTAATATAATGCATTTCAAATACACCGAGAAAGAGTTTTGTATTTGAATTCGGATTTGAATTCAAATACATAATGATGTAAGACTAGCTTGCCGTTTGCTGGTCATGCGCCGATGCCACCGCTGGATTTTGATTTGGTCGGCCATGGTGCCGTTGCCGACCAAGACTCTCTCTCCACGAGATCTCACCGCACTCCCACAAATGTCAAACCTTCATTTACATTTTGTCAACCAAACAAAAAAAGCAAACTCATGAATTTGTAAAGCTCTCAACCAAATAACTATAAAGTAATCCTTTTACACTGAATTCCTTTTACACTGCATTACTTTTACACTGCATTCTAAATGTAGGAAACCAAACATCCCCTAAGATGAAGAAGATGAGAGCTCACTCCAAAAGTGAGATAACAGTCTCTTAGAGAGTGTGTTTAAGGACTTAGTCTTCTTTCTAAATAAACAATAGCCTAGCTATCTTACAAAGCATAAGACTTGCCTACATGTACTTAAAATTGTAGGAGTTAGTTGGCGGCCACCCCCTAGGCAGTTGTAAGACCAATAGTCGGGTGGTTTGTTCTCTCTTGTGGTGGTAAACTATGTACACATTTTTGCCTTAGATTTAGGTCGTGCTTTGGCGCTCGCTAAAGCTCCCTAGATTTAAGATCTAAGGTTGTTATTTCCCTTTTTGGGCTACAAGCATAAATCCTCACCTCTTAGGTATTTCCATGATCTTGTATTATGGAATTGTAAGTCCTAGAATTCTAATAAAAAGTCAACTCAAACATATAATTCTTCAAAAAATATAAAGCCCAACCATAGGATAGTTTGGTATGCTCACTAGGTTTCCTGGTATCATGAGCATCCCCTACTCATCCTTCTTTGGTTTCGATAATAACTCCCTTATGTTGATCAATCCCCTTTGATTTTTTCCAAAAATAACCAATTTTTTGATAGTCCTATCTTTGAAATCTTTGGTGACAATGATCATTTACCTTAATTAAGAGTATTCTTAAGGAATCTCATTCCTTAAGATATAATTAACTATGGGGTTTTTTCTCCATAGGGAACTTAACGAACTCGGTTTAAAATAAATCCTATTTTACTTTTCCATGTAAAGTAGAGGAAAGATCTTTAGTACATTCAAAGACCCATTGTCCTTAGGAGTCCTTATTAGGTGATTAGGTCCATTGTAAGATGGTGATTTCTACCTCTTGAGATAATACATCATTCCTAAATGTCACACCAGATCACCCTAATGAGTACATCTGTGGATCTACGTGGTATCCCAACACACATTTTTTCATTCCAATTTGAAAATAAAACACCACAGATTTTCCTAGCGACTACACTGGGAACAGTTCCTCTCTCCATCTTTGGTAAATAATCGTTGTCTCCAAGTGTCAATAGTGGATTTGTATTTTATAAGAGTCCGAGACTATCCTTATTTTCCTTTGATACTTAGTTTATTTCATTCTTAAGCTAAGCTAGCCAACATCCTTTAGGTTTTAAGATCTCACTTCATGTAGGTCGTAAAACCCCTATTGGGTCCTCCAATAGGAGAAAACAAAATTTAATAAATAGATGACTAAAAGACCTTTTTTTACCATCTTTATGGTAAAGTAAAAGCTCATTCCAAAAATAAAGAAGAGTAAATCCTTTATAAAAATATCATTTTTCAAAAAGCACTTTTCAAAAAGTTTACATAATAAAATACTTCCACAAAAACTTTTATAACTCAACCTCATCTAACAATCTTCAAGATTGTTATATGTAGGATCTTTTCAAAAATCAAAGTTAAGAACATCTTTCAAAAAGCACATATGAACATCCTCATTCAATATACCCAAATTTATTGAATGATGATTTCATTTCTAAACAAAATCAAAAATCATCTTTTCAAAAAGCACATATTTGAAATAAACACCCTCATTCAATATACCCAAATTTATTGAATGAAGATTTCATTTCCAAATAGAATCATATCTTAATATTTAAATTCCATTTCAATATATCTCACATATGTTGAAGTTAGAATTTCTTTCTTTTCAAAAAGTACAAATTTGAAGATAATCCACTTTATTCAATATATCCAAACATGTTGGATGGAGGTTTTATTTT
Organism: Cymbidium sinense; assembly: GCA_021442155.1. NCBI lineage: Eukaryota > Viridiplantae > Streptophyta > Magnoliopsida > Asparagales > Orchidaceae > Cymbidium > Cymbidium sinense. The sequence continues at coordinate 130,659,898 of CM038219.1, forward strand.
CAAATTAAATTGCACCATTTGGAATTCCACTCAACACATTCCACATGTGTTAAGTTGAAATTCCTTTCTTTTCAAAAAAAGAACAATCACACACAAAAAAAATTTCATCTTTGAAAAATAAAATAGAATTTACTTCCATATTACATACCCAAATTTGTTAAATGGAAATATACTTTACAAAAATCATGAAAACCAAAATACATTGGAATTCCATTCGACATACCCAAATTTGTCAAATGAGAGTTTCATCTTTAAAAAAGAAAATTGAAAAAATATATTGGATTCCATTTAACACACAATGGTTGTTAAATAGAAATCCCTCCTTTCAAAGAAGTAAAAAAAAAAAAAAAAAATCAAACACATTTGAATTTTTTTTAGCATACCCAAATTTGCTAAGTAAAGATTCTATTTTCAAAATCACAAAAATCAAACACAATTAGATTCTTTATTTAACATATATAAATTTGCTAAGTAAAGATCCCATTTTCAAAATCAAAACACAAAAATTAAACACACTTGGACTTTATTTAGCATACCCCAAATTTGCTAAGTAAATGTTCAATCTTCAAGAAAATCAAACCAAAAACATTTAGACATTATTTAGCATACACAAATTTGCTAAGTAAATATTCCATTTCCAAATTCACACATGATTCACATCATGGGAAAATAAGCAATAGAAGAAAATTAGTTTCAAACAACTCATTTAGCATACCCAAATTTACTGAATGAGTAATCCCAAAAAAAATCAATTGACCATCTATTTAACATATTCAAATTTGTTAAATAAAGAGTCCCCAAACATAAAAATTAAATTCAAATATGAACCAACGGAAGCATCAAAAATCTCTTCAAAATATTTGAACCCATTTCCAGCATACACAAATTTATTGAAAATGGGTTCTAAATTCAAAATCTCTTCTCCAATTCATTCAAAATCTCTCTCTTAAATTCAAAGAGCCCTACTTAACATATTCAAATTGTTGAGTGTGGGTTCAAATCCTAAAGCAAAGTAAGACATAAAATATGATTTGACTTTGTTTTCAATAATTGTATAGTTCTAGTTCAATCTTAGTCAACTTTTTCTCAAGATTCAGTACAGTGCTAATGGATGCTCAGAAGTATGTGTTTACTTTCCCCTTTGGGATGGATTTGGCCTTAGATCGGGCCAACCTCCCACAAACTAATTTTGCTCATCTGATACACTTTGATTGAGGATTTGAGGGGGATAGGATCACTTATGAGGGGGCAACCCTCACCACCGTCAGTAGGAATGTGGTGATTGGGTAGAAGCCAGTCATCCATGTTGAGATACATTCAAATTCTGAATTTCTCTCACTAAAGAGGAAGGCGGTGGAGGTTCCCACAATAGTCATAGCTCAAGTGCCCATATGTTTACTTGTTCCCATTACTTCCCTAGCACGGGCTAGTACCCACTCACTACTTTCCTCCAAGGGGAAGGCTACCCTGGCATCAGGGATAGTCTACCCTACATTTGAGATATGGTCTAGTTCCCACACTGCTCCACTCAGCAGAACTCAGTGCCACAATAAGAGCCGCAAGTTCAAGTGGCATCATGTGGGCATAGACAAGGAGATGGAAGTAGTCTCTCACATTGCAGTAGAGGAGTCACTTAGGGTAGTTTCTCCTTTGATTACACTGAACAAGTTCCATCCTATTTTCGGATCTGATGGAGACAAAGATGTTTGGAGGATCACAGTGTCACCACCCCCTACAGTTCATTATGAGGCACCTTCCAGAGATAGGAGGAGGTCGTATGCTAACCTCATGACAGTTCTACGCTGAGTTACCGGGGCTTATGGACAATCAAAGTCCCTCATTGATTATATTCTTAGATGACATAATTTAAGCATGAAATGCAAACCGTAGTTATGTGAACAACAAGCTATTGAAATTATGCTAAAGAATATTCATGGCCAGGTTGCCTTCATGCTTAAAGGTTTCACCATCAAGACATTTAAGAAGCTAATCAACAAGGCCGCTAGCCTACAAGGAGAGGCCAAACAGTTGCCTTTTCAAGATCAGTCATCAAAGTGAAAGTGATAGAAAGCCTATGAAAAGAAGCCAGGGGTAGTAGTAGCATTGGACAAAGGGAAGCAACTGGCCAAAGATCTGTGTGAGAGACCTTGAGCTCCACAGCCATCGCTTCCACCTCCTTCATCACCACCTCACCATCCTATCGGCCACCACAACAGCCTTCATAGCCTTTTCTACCTCCTCCTCAGCCATACTCTCAGCAGTGGTACACATACCCTCCCCTAGGTAGCTATCATCCACCTACTCTTTTGGATAAAATAAACAAAACTTATTCATTTAAGAGAGAGGTAGTTAGGAAAATCTTGAAGAGCTCCCTAAAGAAACTTAATTTTCAGCTACCTGAGCCTAGGAAGCCGAAGAAAGTGGGCAGGAGTAATGATCCTAATTTTTTCGCCTAGCACCGCATGCTAGGCCATCTTTTGGAGGATTGTTTTACATTTAAGGACTGCTTGAGCATAGCTACAAGTCAGGTGCTATAGTAATCCCTGAGGAATATCTAGTAGAACAACCATCCAATTCTGTTAGGGTAATCCTTAGGGATACATGTGATCCTCTCAAAATAAAAGAAGGTTGAGATATCTCTTTATCCCGAAACTCTAAAAAGATTATTTCCAAAATCAAAAAACTTTCCTTACAGGTGCCTGAAGCAACTCGAACCTCCAACATCAAGGAAGGTTTACAAGTTGTGAAAGATAACTTAAGGAAAGTAGGAGCTCAACAGCAAAAGCTGTAGCCAAACTTGCCCGAGATAGGCAAGTTGTGCAACCACTGATCGAGCCCAACCTCCATTCCACCAATGTAGCTACTACTTCAGCTGGAATTTCTACTTCAGCTAGCTCTTCTTCTAGTAGACATCTTGTATCGATGGATGAGGGCATCAAATCCCTCACCCCACTTACTTTACTATGTTTTTACTATGTACCTCCTTCTAAATCTAAGAAATCGAGTAATAAAGCTAGTTTGAATTACATCTGTGCCACTTTTGATGGGTTGTCTTACTCTACTCTTTTAGAAAAATCTTTAAGTATTAATAATACTATTAACAACTCCAATCATCCTCTTTATGATTTAGAAATGGACTTTCCTTTTTTGAATACTATGGGTTCACCTCTTGAGATAGACTTGGAATCACCTGATTCTGAGGGTCTTATAGGAAAAACTATAGGTATGCCTGATGAGCAAGTAGAATCTTCTACTAACCTGCCATAAGAGGTCCTCAAAGTTAACCTCCATAGTGGCAAGGTTCTACCTCCTAGGGAAGTGCCTCAAGATAAGGGAAAATAAGTCATTGGTACCAATAACCCCTCCACAGGATACTCCACCCATGGATATGCTTGTGGAGGATTAGCCTAGAGTTGATTACAATGTCCTCGCTCACTTAAGATAGTTGTCAGCTAAACTAAGCATATATGATGCCCTTATCTTATCCAAAGAGATGAGGGAATCATTAATCAAGCCCCTTCTTGGTTAAAAAATATGCTTAGATTAACTGACCGCTGTTGGAGAGGAGGCACATTATTCAAGCAAAGTCCAGGGAGTCACATTCACCAATGAAGACCTTCTTTTATGGGAGATGGAGCATAAACATCCCCTCTACATCATAGTGGATATGGGCAGATTCAGACTTTCTAGGGTTTTAGTTGATCCAGGTGCATTAGTGAATATTATGAGCCTGAAAACCCATATTTATTTGAAGATTGACATCTCTGCACTCTGAGGAGATTGGATGATGTTGAGATGATTCAATGAATAGGGCGAGAGGGCTTTAGGCTCCATAGTGTTACCTTTGAAAATAGGTGACTGGAAGACTGAAGCCAAGTTCTATATAATTGATTCAAATACATCATTCACTACTTTGCTCGGTATGCCTTGGATACACCATAATAAGATGAATCTACCTTCCCTTTGTCAGTGCATCAAGTTTTGAAGAGATAGAATCGAATACTGTGTCAAAGGAGATGAAAAGTCATTTTCAGTTAGAGAGGTTGAGATATATGAAGATACGACCTACTATCTTCCTCAAAAGCAAAATGCCTATTCTCACAAACTTGGTCAAAATTGAAATACAAAATAAAAAGAAAAAGAAGAAAAAGAAAAAGAAAAAAAAAGAAAAGAAAAAGGAAAGTATAAGTGAGCGAGAACGGGGCACCAAGGAAGAGGTAGAGCCACATGTTACATTCCACCAACAGTTTGTTCCACCATACAGACATATCGGTAGGATGACACAACCTCCACCAGGCAGAGGTAGAGGCACACAGAGGCAATTCCAGAGGTGGAAAACCCCCTAGTTTGCCACTATCCAATAGGGGTTATGTTCCAGTTCACAGGAGTACTCCTGCTATTCACATAGACTTAGAATCTAGCTTGGAGGATGAGTCTCATGTGATTAGCACACCAGCCAACCCCTCTCAGTGGGTTTCTTTAGAGGTGAAACTTGAGCCAGATAGTGATGAAGGCTAGGTCTCCAAGCACAACATGAATGTATTTGAATCAGGTTTATGTAAAACTATTAGGCAGCAGTTGGGAACTTTAGCTCTAATCTCACTTTCTTCTCAAAAAGTTTAAGGTTTAGTAGTTAAGGAAGCCCCTAGATTTTTCATGGATGTCAAGCTAAAGAGATTCTTATTGGGATCATCATCCTCAAGTCTAGAAGCTGATGTAGAACTTGAGGATAATTCATATAAAGATTTAATAGAATTACCTTTTAATTGGTGCTCGCCTTGTGTTCATAATCTTGCAAAGAAAGGTTTAATTCCCTATACATGGTCCAGGCATATGACAGAGTATTTCGAGAAGTTGTGGAACAACAAAGGTAGGGTTGAACAATCATGACCAAGACTAGGATTCAGTATAGTGGGTCCAATCGATGATGATGGTTACTGCTTAGTTATCACCAATCATCTGGAGTCTGATAAGATCTTCTCAAACCACACAATCTCTTATGAGAAAGTGTGTTTAGAAACTTTAGATGATCCCGATGATTATCAAATCAATGATGCACCTCTAAATTTTGAAGAAGAAATCCATTCAACTATCGATAAGCTCAAAGAAATCAACCTCAGGACAGAAGAAGATCCACGCCCTACATACATCAGTTCCTTGTTGAATGAAGAAGAAACTAATGACTTGGTTAAGCTATTGACTGAGTTTAAGAACTACTTTGCATGAAGCAATGAAGAGATGCTCGGATTATCTCCTAACATAGTAGTCCACCAACTAGTAATAGACTTTAACACTAACCCTATCCAGCAAGCTCCTAAATGCATGCAATTAGAAATCGAATAATATGTCATTTCTGAAGTCAAGAAATTGATCGATGTTGGCTTTATCAGGGAAGAAAAATACTCTATTTGGTTAGCTAGTGTCGTGCTAGTTAAGAAAAAGAATGACCAAATTCGCATATGCATCAATTTTAGGGACTTAAATAAGACATTTCCTAAGGATGAATTTCTAATTCCTATACCAAAATTAATGGTGGACATCGCCTCATCTCATGCAGTATTCTCTTACGTGGATGTGTCATTTGGCTACAACTAAATCAGGATGGCCCCCCGAGGATGAAAGAAACACTACTTTTTAAACCCTGATCAGAATCTATTATTATAAGGTCATGCATTTCGGCCTTAAAAATGCCACTGCTAAATACCAGCGGGTCATGACTCAGATCTTCAACAAACTAATTCATCATCAAGTTGAATGCCATGTTGATGATCTAGTAGTCAAAAGCAAAGAAAAGGAAGAACATCTCTTTGACTAAAGAGTAGTATTTTAATGGTTAAGACAATTCAACCTCAAAATGAACCCCCTGAAGTGTGCATTTGGAGTAGCTTCAGGGAAGTTCTTTGGGTTTGTTGTCCGACACCAAGGAATAGATATAGACCTAGAAAAGATTAAAGCTGTCTTAGACATGACACCCCCTAAAAGTTTAACCCAACTTAAATCATTCCAAGGGTAGTTGGCGTATCGAAGGTGTTTTATCTCCAATCTATTAGGGAGATGCAAGCCACTTTCAGTACTTGTCAAAATGGATGCTAACTTCAAGTGGGATGAAAAGTGTCAGCATACTTTTGAAGACATCAAACAGTATTTGGTGAAGCCACCAATTCTAGCAGCCTATCCCATGCAAGCCACTTATCCTCTACACTGCTGCATTAAATGACTCCTTTGGCACTTTGTTGGCCCAAACCAGTGACGAAAGAAAGGAGAATGCTCTCTACTACCTCAGCAGTCATCTGATCCCTGTTGAAGCAAACTACCCACCTATTGAAAAACATTGCCTAACTTTAATCTTTATATCCCAAAAGCTATGGCACTATATTATTTTTCATAAGGTTAACTTAATTTCGAGAATCAATTCATCGTAGTATCCAATGAAATGGTCGACATTATCTAGACAATTGGCACGTTGGTCCATGATTCTCTCATAGTTTGACATTACAATAAGGGTCCAAAATAGACAATTCCTATCCCTTATTGATGTTGAACTCATCGAGAGACTTTCTCTTGAAGAAGAGATTTTCATTGCCAATAAAGATGAGGAGCTGGATTGGAGGTAACCATTCATAGATTATTTAAACATAGGCAAATTACCTCAAGAGAAATCACAAGCCCATCAGATGAAGTAGAGATCTCTCTTCTATGCTCTCATGGATGGCATCTTGTACCGACGGGCTTTCGATCAAATGTGGCTATGTTGTTCAGACAAACATGAAGCCCGTAAGATTGTGACCAAGGTACATTCAGGTCTACGTGGAGCGCACCCATCCGGTCCTAAGATGAAAGAAAAGATCAAGAGAATAGGATACTACTGGCCATTGATGATTACAGACTGTATGGATGTAGCTAGGAGATGCCATCAGTGTTAGGTACACGATGTGGTCCTATATCAAACACCCAATATTCTACATCCTACATTGGTCTCATGGTCGTTTGAGTGTTGGGGTACTGACATAGTAGGTCCTATCGATCCTCCTTCTTCCAAGAGTCACCAGCTGCCATCGACTACTTTTCCAAGTGGGCGGAGGCGATACCACACAGAGAGGTCATAGCTCAGCATGTGCTTCAATTTTTCAAGAACCATATTGCATATAGGTTCAGGGTGCCTCGATGAACTATATTTGATAATGGTAGTGTGTTCAAGACCATCAAAATCAATAGCTTTGCCAAGAGACACAATATTGATTGGAGATAGTCCACTATCTACTGTCCTAGGGCAAATGGCCTAGTAGAAGCATTCAATAAAACTCTCATCTGGATACCAAAGAAAACATTTGATGACAACAAACGATTTGTGATATGAGCAACTAGTTGAAGCCTTGTGGGCAGACCGCACCACATACAAAACTCCAACCCAATCTATCCCATTCTCCTCAGTGTATGGGTCTGAATCCGTTATACCATTAGAAGTTTAGCTCCCATCACTAAGGATAGTGATGGGTAGTAAAATCACTACAGAGCAGAATGCCAAGTTGCAGTTAGAAGAGCTTGAAGGCATGGAGGAGAGATGCCTACGGGCATGCCAGAATCTCGAGTTGTACAAAGACAAGATGATTCAAACTCATAACAAGCTGGTCTACCCTAAAGCTTTTCAAGTAGGAGAGCTTGTTTTAGTTCTAAGGAGACCAATTGTTGCCCGTTGAAAGATGGGAGATAAGTTTGAACCCGCTTGGGAAGACCCTTTTGTCATAGAGAAGGCCTACCATGGGGGATCTTATCAACATACTGATTATGAAGGGGACACCTGATGCTTCCAATTAACAGGCTCTATTTGAAGAAATACTACTAATAAAATCATGTTTGAAAATAATTTTCTTCAAAAATTTCATTCCAATTCATCAAAATTTTCTCTTCTTTTGAAGCATTATTTGCTTGTTTGTGAATTCACCACGACATAGTTTTAGGGTAGGTATAAGAGAACCTAAGAGGCATCATATGCTTCATTCACAACACAAAAACAAATTGAACACGATTCCCCGATGCTACTAGAATAGGTGCAAGAGAACCCAAGAGGTAGTCTATTTCAATTAGCACAACAAAGTTAGGTGTAAGAGAACCCAAGCGGCATCCTTTCTTGGTGGAATCATAATTAACATTCGTGGCACCATTTCATCAACTCTTAGGCATATTTTAGGATAGGTGTAAAAGAACCCAAGCGGCATCCTATCCTCTTCAAACATAAGCACGAATATAAACACATATCTTTTATCTCGGGCTTTTTTGATGTGGGAGCAAGCCCCCTGTGGCACTCACTCATTAACTGCTCTAGGTTAGGCAAACATACTACCTTGCTAGTGTTTCACCCTAGTGGTCATTTGTCTGGCGGATGTGAGTTCCCGTGCTTTCTTCCTGACTTGACCATCGCAAAGCAACGAGCACCTTGTTAGTTTGGTCGACCTCACTACGCAGCCAATAAGCTACCTCATGTTGACTCTATTTAAGAGGATGTAAGCCTACATTCTTTCTTCTTGAACTAGCCATCATGCACTGACTAGGTTGAGTATATTTGAGGCTTAGGATAAGTCCTCAAGTGGCTCCTTTCCTCTTGACTACTTTTAAGTTGATATAAGTAACCTAATGGCATTCACTCGATAGTCACCCTAGGTCGGATAGCACCTATCACGCTGAAGACAGACTATCCCGATAATTAATTCCATTGTAAGAGGATGTGAGTCCCCAATGCTTTCTTCCTAGGCTCATTATCGCAAATCGACGGGCACCTTAGGTTGGTTGATGTTCGTTATACTGACAATGACTCACCCGGTGGATACACTACTCTTGGCAGATATAAGTCCCCACGCTTTCTCCTTGAGTCGGCCACTAAATACTTATAGACATTATCATCTCCAGGGTTTTGGATAAAGCCCATAGTGGCCCCTCCCCTATAGGAACTTTATTTGTATTACATCCTTAATGGCCTATTGACCTCATTTTTGGAATGAGCTCTCAACCCATCCACCTTAGACATAGGACTTCTCTTAGACACTAAGAGTTCCTTAGTCCTAAGACACTTCTAGTTATTAGGTGAACACTCAACCTAACCTTAGAGACTTAGAAGAGTTAGCCATAGGAATAGGTCATGCCTTAGGGGTGTTAGGAAAACTTGCCTACCCCATAGCTTGAACCAAATCCTCACTTTCTTCTTTCAAGTTAAACTCTAGATCAATTCAAATCAAACTCAAAATCAATTTAGCTTCAAATCCAAATCAACTACAAACTCAAACCAATTCCAAACCAAATCTAAAATCAATTCCAACTTAGTTGATTTTCTCAAACCTTAAAACAATTCCAATGGATTTTATCAAATCATGAATCAATTCAAAATGATTGAAGGCCATGATTGAATTCCAAATTCCAAAATCTTTTTTAAGCCCTTTGATTTCACCTTATGGACTTAGCTCAAATCAAATCCAAATCAATTCAAATTTAAAAGTTTTTCTCATAACCCATTTATGTTCTTATTTATATTCACAAATATAAATGAAATATAAATTCAAATACCCAAAACTAAATCCAAAATTCAAACCCAAATCTAAACAAAATTCAACCTAACCCTTCAAGTCAAATTCTTGAACTTAGCCAAGCTAAATTCAAATCAATCCAAATCCTTGGATTTTCTTCATGATTCAAGCAATCCTTCAATCATGATGAATCCAAATATAAACATAAACTTCAATCATCAAACCAAAACTAAATTCAAAACTCAAACCCAAATCAAACTCATGTTCAGCCTTTGAACTTGAAATTGCCAAATGAATCAAAACCTATTTGACTCCAAATCACTTGCAAATGGATTTATATTTTAATCATAAGTTCATATGTGAGTTCACCAAACTTGATTCAAGCCTTGATCAAGTCAATTGACCCACTTAGGCTTACTTGACCTAAAGTGACCTAAAGTACCTTTTTGAACTAAATTCTAATCCTACCAAAATTGGATAGAACTAAGCCCGCCTAAGCCTCACATTGTGAGCAACAATCATCATGAGATGATCAATCACTCAAATTGGGTCAAGCCATGTCAAACCTAAGGGTTGACCAAGTCAACACTTAGCCAAAATGAAATCTAAACTAGCCAAAATCTACCATAGGCAAATTGATTAAAACCATTGATCAAAACTAATTCATGATCAAGGTTTGAACTTGATTAATTCATCATTTGAGCCTAACCTAGCCCAATTGGCTACTTGACCCAAGTTGACTAAACTTGATCTAAAGAGTCAAAATGTGTCAAATCTTGATCTAAGCCAAATTGATTGAAACCAATGAGTCAAATTCAATCTAAACAACCTGTTGAACTTGACCAAAGCTTCAATTGCCTAACTAGACCCAACCTAGCCTAATTGACTATGAACCCAACTTGACCTAAAAGGTCAAATTGAGATAAAATCAAACCAAACCAAAATTGATTGAAATCGAAGCTTGCAACACATTTCAAATAACCAACCAAACTTAAACCAACCCATGACCTATCCCAATTAGGTAATATGGGTCAAATTGGTCAACTTGACCCATTTGACCTAAATGAATTCAAATGAACCAAAACCAAATACAAATTAAATTGAACCAAACCAATGGTACCAAAATAATTCAAATGGTCATATGAACTTGGCCCAACCCTTAGTTTGACCCAATTTGACCAGTTGGTCAACTTGATTCAAGTTGACCCATTTTGACCTAAATGGGTCAACATGAGCCAAATGACATCAAATCAACTCCAAATTCTTTGAAATTTTGCCCAACCCAATTTCAAACTATTCTAAATCTGCCTGAAGTGAAATCAAGGCCAAATGACCATTTTATATCTAGGTCAAGGGCTAACATATGGCCAATTCCACTTTGAATTTGGTCATATCCTTTTCATGGCCACTTGGCACCCTCTTAGTGGACCAAGTGGACATTAATGAGTGTGGTGCACTTGAACCAATGGGATTGGGTCAGCCAAACCCAACCCAAGGCCAAAATTGACAACCCCACTCAAAATGAGCACATGGGATCACCTCCCACACCTCATTTAACACATGGAAACTCCTCCACAACTCCCCTCTGCCAAAATTGAATCACATGGCATCCAAAATGACCTAACAAACTCAATCAATCTGATTAATTGATCAAAAATGCAAGGGAGGCTCACGACCAATTCTTCTAGGGGAGTTATACTCCCCCTAATTTCATTTTATTTGCATTCATTCACACTCGATTGAGCTATAAGAACTTGGAGCAAGCTTCTCTAAGTTCCTCCAAGCTTCCTCAACCTACTTCGAATTCTCCATTCTCGATTTCTTCAAGCCAAAAATAGGGGTTCTCATTGAAAATTCAAACTCATCCATCATTCAACCAAAAGCCAAGTTCTCTTGCAAGCACCCTTAGAGGGCCCAATCGAGTTCATCTAAAGCTTCTTCCAAGCTTCCAAGGCATGGGAGGAGGGTGCTAGACCAAAGCCACAAGCTAGGAGGAGGAGTTTGGCCAATTTGGAGGATCTACTCAACCTCAAATCCTCAAACCTTCAACGGGGCTTCATCTCCACTAGATGAAGCTACCTCGATTGGAGCACCAGTGATAGCCTCTAGCGAGTTGCATTGAATTTTCTTTGGTCCTTTTTGAAGGAAATTGTAATCCCAAGTGATTTCCATTGTTAGATCTTCATCTCCTTGTATGTTGATGGAGCGTGTTCAATCTTAGCTCAATCCAAGCTCAATCGAGCTCGGATCAAGCCATATGGGATAGATGGTCGCGGTGTCCCGCAAGCGAGCATAGGGATGAATCATGGACCATCCATCCTACGTGTTTTGGATGGATGGTCCTAATTTATCCACATTAGATCATCTGATTTATCCTATTAGAACCACCGATTTAATCCTGACTGTTCGATCTTTGAATGGTCCAGGAGAATCGAGGTGCCACCGACATATATGGATGTGATAACTTAAGTGACGAATCCCATCGTGCCACATGAAAAGTGCATGTCACGTCAATGATCCATGTGGCGCCGACGTGATTAATTATATAATTAGGAATTATTTAATTATCCTTAAGCACTCAAACTTTAAAAATACACAACTAATTATAGAAAAATTAGAAAAGTACAAGCTCAAATGAATTTTGAAGATAATTCAAAGGGGAATAATCCAAAATTAAGTTTAATTGATTTTGAATAGTAAATTTTTAATAATTTGGGTTTTTTTGGGAATGTAATTATGTTAATTACTTCATAATTACTTCAACAATTAATTTTGAACTTCCTAGGGTTGATTAATGGGATTACGTCTATCTCTCATGATTTTCTTGAAATTTGGTGTTGGCTTAATTGGGGTAATTGCTTGATTCACTTCTAATTACTCTCTTAATTAATTAAATGATTAATTAACCTATTAAATAGTGATAAATTAATTAATTAATTTTGTTAATTACCTTAAAACAATGAATGGACTTAGGGAATGAGATTAGGTGTTCTTTCCTAAATCTTTGCCCCTAAGTTTATTTTATTTGGATAAAAATCTAATTAAGGTACAAATTAATTAAATAGTTTAATCATTTTATTAAATGGCTTAATTAATCAAAATTTTAAAATCAACTTATTCACTTAATCAATCTTTACTTGGGTAGATACTTAGGTGTTCAATAACCTATGTAAACTTAAGGAAATCAAATCCAACCTATATGTGTGGGAAGAGTTATGAAAGTACTTAATTAAGCCCCTTAGCTTAATTAATCAATAATTGTGAGCCAATTGCATTAGGCCATTGCTTTCTTAGGTGCATTGCTAATTTAAATTCAATGTGGCTGCATATCATATGTTGTCTCACAATTATTGGAATAATTACGTTAAGGAGGTGTAGGTAAGGGGTAATTAATGAACTTAATTTACACCTTAACCTAAAAAAAAATATAAAATCAATCTAATGGTTCTAAAAACTAAACTAAAATAACACACAAATGTGAGAGATGGGTTAGGATCAGCAAACCTTCTCACATTTCCTAAATTCAAATCAAACTCAAAATAAAATCAAACTTTCCTTAAACCAACTTTGATTCACTTTAAATAATCTTATTCCGTAGGATAGTCTTAGGAATTAATTAGGATGAATGAAATTACATGCTTTCATCACTTTATTTTTTTCCTAGCATGCTAAATGTGTATTTCTTATGAAAATAATGCATTCATATCTATTGAAAAATCAAATTAAAATGAAATATTTCATTTATGGCAAATTGCATGTTTTGGATAAAGTAAGAATATGAATGACTATTATCACTAATAAATCCAAAATTATTTGTAAAACTTATAAATCAATCATTACAAATGAAAGGTATGCTACTTATAATTACTTATCAGCTTGCATATGAGTATAATATAAGATGTGCATTATGTGACTTTCCTTCTCTTCTCTTTTAGCATAATTTTTAATAGGATTTGCAAAGTGTATAGTTCATTTGAAAAGAACACAAAACTTGCTTAAATCCACTCCTATTCATTCCTATGTTATCAGTTAGAAGGACCTTAACATTTGCACATTTAAATTGCATAACCAAAATCAAACAAAGAAACAAAAACTTTTTGCATGACACATTTTCCATTCATTTATTTTTTGTACATGCACATGTATTTAAGAAAAGTGGTATATTAGTCTAGACATCTTGGGGTTGTAAGGCTTTGAATAGCCCCAAGTAGGTCTTGTACCTTACACCCTAGTGTAGAACATAATGGTGCCATAATCACTTATATCTTTCATACATGTAAATGTGCATTTGAATAATGGATAAAAGAATCTTTCTTTTCTACTTAATAAAAATATGCATACATGAAACATTCTCAATTTCCTTAAGCAACATCTCTTAGCATTCATCATTAAGCTATGCTAACACTTTCATTTGCATGTATAACTATGCTTAGGTTTCATCCATATGCATGTTACACATGTTGGAAAGAAATAAAGTGTTGTGAGTTTTATGATAGTAAGTCACTTTACTTAATCTTAAAATACCTTTCTTTTTGAATAGTTTTGTATAAGGAAAATCTAAGCTTAGGATTAATTAAAGCACATTACAAAACATTCACTAAATAAAAAAATTAATAATGATTCTACCTTAGAAATTACTTAAGGTAGAGAGGAAAGAGAAGTCCTCTTCTCATTTCCCCTCTTTACAATACTTAGTAATTAAATGTAAGTTCATTCAAACCAAATCAAATCATAAAATAAAATCAACCAAATAAACTAAATCACTTGAATGAAATCACCCTGTAAGTTGAACATTTTCAAACTTAGAAAAATCTAACCTTAAAGCCTAGCTAATATATACCACACAAGCCTAAAATGGCACACACATTAAGCTAAGTCACCATTTCTAGGCCTATACTAGGGTGGTGCATGATTTGATGTTTGCTTTCATTTCATGATGTGATATTTTAGTTTGGATGTTAGGGTGTATGTGCGTAGACTGAATGGTAGGACAATCTTAGTCTAATCATTATCGTCTGCATGGGGATTGTGCTTAAGGGGCGTTGTAATAAAAATATAAATGCTTTCTCTGTACAGGTTGCTTATACCCATAAGCATAATCCAAAATAGGCCAGGTGGACTTGGTTACCCATGTGCAGGGTGTTAAGTCCAATTTATTCATATACATTCTTGGGATTGTGTAGTTTGTTTAGCTAATCTCTATTTTATAGGTTTTAGTTTGATTTAGTTTTTCCCATTTTCATGAAATTTTGTAATTAGGATTTAGAATGATTATTATGGAGGGATTAGGATGAACATTGGTTATAAGATGATGTCTTATGTACCTTATGAAGCCTTTGGAGCAACCACATTCCAGCCAACCAAAAGAATAATGAAGAAAGAAGAAAAAAGAAAAAAGAATGAAGAATGAAGAAATGAAGAATGAAGACCCCATAACATGAATTCCTTCTTGATTGTAATTAATTCATTTTTAATCCGGGTTGTATAAGGGTAGAGCTTAGCTACCCAATTTATTTTGGGTTTGTACAGTGGATCCTGACCACAAATGGCCTCTTATTCTTTTGTGCTAGCTTTATAAATCATTTGATGTTTGTTTAGCTTGTGCATTAAGATGACATGTTTCCTAGTTTCTTCCTTGCTTTGATGTATGGTATGGATGAAAATTACGCTCTTAGGAAAAATAAATTTTCTATCCAACTAATCAATTCAAATTAAAAATAAACAACTCATAACCTCACCTAAAGCCTAGGTTATAAAACAAGATAAATGATTTAGCAACCCTTAGCTGGATGTTGTATGTTTCACATCATGCATAAAAAAAGCATCTTGTCTCACTCTTGTTACGGAGGGCTTCCACCTTTGCCAGAGAACTTGGCTTGACCTTTGAGAGCTATGGTGGAAACACACCTCCTTTCTTGTTGATTTTGGCCCATAATCCAATTTTTCATGTTTTAGGCATATGAATCCTAAAGCCTGTGTCAAATTAATTATGCAAAAATAAAAATAAAATATAACAAAAATTTGCATTAGACTTAAGTCATTAATCATGCCCTACATGATCTAGTCTCTTAGGGAGTGTGTTTAAGGACTTAGTCTTTTTCTAAATAATTAATAGCCTAGCTATCTTGCAAAAGCATATGACTTGCCTACATGTATTTAAAATTGTAGGAGGAGTTAGCTGGTGGCCACCCCCAGGCGGTTGTAAGTCCAATAGTTAGATGGTTTACCCTCTCTTGTGGAGGTAAACCAGATACCCATTTTTTATCGTATATTTAGGTCATGCCTTGGCCTCAAAAGCTCCCTAGATTTAGGTTCAGAGGTTGCTACTTCCCTGTGTGGGCTACAAGCATAAATACTCACCTCTTAGGCATTTCTGTGATCGTGTTGTCGAATTGTAAGCCCTAGGTTTCTAATGAAAAATCAACTCAAATAAATAAATCACTTCAATTTCAAAAATATAAAGCCCAACCACAGAATAGTTTCAGATGCTTACTAGGCTTCTTAGTTTCATAAGCATCCCCTATTTATTTTCCTTTGGTTTCGATAATAACTCCCTCCTCTTGATCAATCTCACTTGTTCTTCTTAAAATAAACCAATTGATTGATAGTCCTATCTTTGAATTCTTTAGAGACAATGATCATTTACTTTAATCGAGAGTATTCTTAAAGAATCTCATTCCTTAGGATGTAATTAACTATAGGGGCTTGCCTCCATAGAGAACTTAATGAATGCGATTTAAAATAAACCCTGCTTTACTTTTTTATGTAAAGTAGGTGAAGAATATCTAGTACATCCAAAGACCTATAGTCCTTAGGAGTCCTCATTAAGGTGATTAAGTTCATTTGTAGGATGGTGACTTCTATCTCTCGAGATAGTATATTATTCCTGAATGTCATACCCGATCACCCTAATAAGAACATCTGCGGATCTGTGTGGTGTCCAATAGAAGAAGTGTTTTGAGAAATATTTTTGGTTCTTCATTTATTTCATTTCTCTCTTCAAGAAAGATTAGATGAGGAATTTAAAATAAATTTTCACCACGCGACCCCATTTAGACACTACCCAAGTTACTCTTGGATTGGATAGTCCCCCTTTCCTAGTAGCCACCCCTGTGGTTGGAGAATTTGTTCAGTGAATGCACAGATTCTCCTTTAGTTCAGTAAATCTGAGATAGGTCTAAGCTGATATAAGCTCCTTCTCAGTGTGATCCATCGCAAATTAGTAGGGTCCATGGTAAACAAACAAACAGACAAACAAACAAATTTATTCACTTGTGGATTAGGAATTCAAGCCCTCAATGGTTCCTTTTCCAAGCAGGCATCCTCTCTTCAAGGCAATGTTAGCAAAACTCCCTATAGGAATTGCCTGACTACACTTGAGTTAAGATAAGTCCCCGGTTCGACACTCTCTCTATAGTCGCCCTTAGGTCGAGTTCAATCTATTTTTCCACAAACAGGTTACCTAGTTAGTCATTCCGCTTTGAAAGATGTAAGTCTACTACACATTCTTTCTAGCATAACTGTTGTAAACTGACGAGCAGCCTTAGGCCATGTTGACATGTTACCTTGCTAATGTGTCACCCCAGTGGTCTTTTATTTAGGAAAGATGTGAGTTACCATGCTTTTTTTTCTTGAATTAACCGCTATAAACTGAAAGGCACCCATTTTTTGGATAGTTTTCCCCTCAATCGAGAAGCTACTCTCTTTGAATTGGTAAATCTGAAGTAGGCCAAGGCTGACATGGCCACCTACTCAGTGTAATCCATCACAAACTAATGGGATCCATCAAATATAACTACAAAAATGAAATTAATCTTGACTATATTTAAGCTTATTTAAGTCCCCCATTAGCATTCACTCAGTAGACAGCCTAAGGTTGGGTTCAACCAGTTGCCTTGCCAACTAATCACCCCAACGGCTGATCCCTACTTTGGAGGATGTAAGTCTACTATGCGTTCTTCCTAGTACAGCTACTGCACACCGAAAGGCAACCCCTTTGGTTAGATAGTCTTACCATGTGGTTGGGAGACTACCCCCTTTGGATTTGGTAAATTTGAAGTAGGCAAAGGCCGACATGGCTTCTACTCAGTGAGGTCCATCATAAATCGATAAGGTCTAACTCAAAATTTAAAATCAAATTTCAAATTTTTAAAATTCAGCCCTCCTCCCAATGAATTAAATAATCCAAATCAATCAAACTTCTCCTCGGTTCCCTAGCAGATCAATTTGTTTAACGAACTTGCTCCCTTAGTGGAAGGTTCACATCTTTTATCCCCAGTGGATTCCAAATTTTAATTCCCCAGTGGATTTCACAACCTCTCATCCCCTAGTGGATGACTTGAACCTGCTTCCCTAGTGGAGGGTTCACACACCCCATCCCTAGTGAATTCCCCCTTCGCTCTCTTATGTTTTTGACATGAGTAGAGTCACATTGCACTAAGATCTGGATTCCATCTGCTGAGTTTAAGAGTAGATCATTACTATTAGTTCTTATGATCGTTCGGGATTGTTGATCATCTCAGTCAACACCAATACATGCGGTATGGCTTGTTAGTCACACCACACCTATTGTGCCCCCTTTGTTGACCTCACTTTTGGAGTGAGCTTTCAACTTCTCCATCTTAGGCATAGGACTCCTCTAGACACTAAGAATTCCTTAGTCTTAAGACACTTCTAGTGACTAGGTGAACACTTAACCTAACCCTAGAGACTTAGAAGAGTTACCCATAGGAATAGGTTTTGCCATAGAGGTATTAAGAAGACTTGCTTACCCTATAGCTTAAACCCAATCCTTGCTTCCATCCTTCAAACCAATTCCAAATCAAATCTTATATCAATTCCAACTCAATCAATTTTCTCAAAGCATAAATCAATTCCAAAATACAAATCACAAACCAATTTCAAATCAAATCCTAAATCAATTTCAACTTAATTGATTTTCTGAAATCATAAATCAATTCCAAAATTCAAATCATGAATCAAATCTCAAATAATTAAAACCCATGATCAATTCCAAATCCAAAATCTTTCTTAAGCCCCTTTGATTTCATCTTAAGGACTTAGCTCAAATCAAATCCAAATCACTCCAAATTAAAAAGATTTTCTCACAACCCATTTATATTCACAAATATAAATGAGGTATAAATTCAGATAACCAAAACTAAACTCAAAACTCAAGTCTAAATCCAACTTAAATCCAACTTATACTCTTTCAAGTCAAATCCTTGAACTTAACCAAACCAAATTCAAATCACTCCAAACTCAAAAGATTTTCTCATAACCCATTTATATTCTCATTTATATTCAAAAATATAAATGAAATATAAATTCAAATAACCAAAACTAAACTTAAAACTCAAGTCCAAATCCAACTTAAATCCAACCTATACTCTTTCAAGTCAAATTCTTCAACTTAGTCAAATCATTCTCAAATCAATCCAAACCTTTGGATTTTCTCTTCAAACAATCACTTCTTCAATCACATACCTAAATATAAACATAAACTATAATCACTAAACCAAAATCAAACTAACCCAAGTCAAACCCATGTTCATCCTTTTAACTTGAAATTGACAAACGAATCAAAATCCATTTGACTCCAAATCACTTGCAATGTGATTTATATTTCAATCATAAGTCCATAAGTGAGTTAAACCAAACTTGAATCAAGCCTTGATCAAGCCAATTGACCCACTTAGGCTCACTTGACCTAAAGGACCTTTTTGAGCCAAATTCTATTCCAAACCAAATTGGATTGAACTAAGCCCATCTAAGCCTCACACTATGAGCAACAATCATCCTAGGATGATCAATCACTCAAATTGGATCAAACCAAGTCAAACCTATCCTTTGACTAAGTCAACACTTAGCTCAAATGAAACCCAAACTAGCCAAAATTTACTATTAACCAAATTGATTAGAACCATTGATCTAAACCAATCCATAATCAATGATTAAACTTGACCAAGCCATCAATTGAGCAAAACCAAGCCTAATTGGCCACTTGACCTAAGTTGATCCAAGTTGACCTAAAAGTCAAAATGGGTCAAATCTTGATTTAAGACAAATTGATTGTAACCAATGGGTCAAAGTCATTATAAATCACTTGTTTAACTTGACTAAAGCTTTAATTGGCCAACTAGACCCAACCTGACCTAAAAGGTCTAATCAACTTGAAATTAAACCAAACCAAAATTGATTGAAACCAAAGCTTACAATACATTTCAAATGATCAACCAAGCCTAAACCAACCCATGACATAACCCAATTAGGTCAAATAGGTCAAATTGGTCAACTTAATGCATTTGACCTAAATGAACCAAAACCAAATATAAATCATATTGAACCAAACCAATGATGCCCCTACGCTCTAAATGATCATTTAAACTTGACCTAACCCATGGTTTTTCCCAATTTAATGAATTGGTCAACCGGACCCAAATTGACCTTACTTGACCTAAATAGGTCAAATTGAACCAATTTAAACCAAATGAACTCCAAATCACTTGAAATTTGGCCCAATCCATTTCTAAATCATTTTAAATCTGCCTAAATTAGAATTAAGGACAAATGACCATTTTACCCTTAGGTTAAAGGGTATCCTATGACCAAATTCACTTGGAATTTGGTCATTTCCTTCTCAAGGCCACTTGACACCCTCCAAATGGTCCACATGGACACCAACGAAGGTGGTGAACATGACCCAATGGGGTTGGATTGGCCATGACCCAACCTATGGCCAAATTAACCCCTCAAATGGGAATTTAACACTTGGATCACCTAATGCACTCACCTAACACATGGGCACTCACTCTCCTTCCCTCCACTACCTAAAACGAATCACATGGGATACTAAATAGCCCTAATCGATCAACCAATCTCAGCAATTGATCAAAATGGCAACTCTATTCTTCATCATCCGATCCAAGGAGGGGGAGATATACTCCCCCTCATTCCCACTCAAATGAGAAGTACTAAATTTGACTAAGCTCTAGGAATTGATACCAAACATTCCTAAGCTTCCCTAAGACATTTCCAAGCTACCTTGATTTCTCCTTCTCAATTTTACCTAAAGTTGAAATAAAGGAGCTCCATCCCGATTCCAACTCATCCAATTCTCCATCAAAACTAAATTAAACTTACAAGCACCATCAAGGGACATCATCAAGTTCAATCAAGTTATTTCTCAAGTCACCAAGCCACGGGAAGGAGGACTTTGATCAAGCTCGACCACCATTGAAGGTGAACTTGGTCAACCAAGCCATCCACCTCAAATCAAGACTTGATACCTTCAACAAGGCTTCATCTCTACTAGAAGAAGCTACGTCCTCCATTGGAAGTGCAAGTGATAGCCTCCTGTGACATATTGCTCAAAACTGATCTTAGGCTAAAAATTGCTTGGTTCTTTTTGATGGAAATTGTAATCCCTTGAGATCTTAACCATTGGATACCTTGCTTATGCTTCCCCAAAGGTGTAGGATGAGTTTAACTCCATCTGAGCTTAGGTGAGCTCAGATCGAGCGACGATCGATAGACGACATCCGTCTCTCGCCTCTCAGGTGCATGATTGGAATAGACAGGTGATTAAATCATTATAGATCCCCCTCTAATTTTAGCTTAAATCACAAGATTAATTGCGATCATCTGATCTTATATTAGATGACCTTAATTAATTAAATGATTAATTATCCTATTAAATAATGATAAATTCATTATGTAAGCTTGTTAATCATCATGAAATGGTGAATGGACTTAGGGATTGAGATTAGGATTTCTCTTCCAATCTTTTCCCCTAAGTTTATTTCATTTGGATAAACACTTAATAAATTTGCAAATTAATTAATGGCTTAATCACCTTATTAGCTAGTTCAATTAATCAAACTCAAAACTAAGTCACTCTAGAACTTAATCACTTAATTCTTGGGTAGAATCTTAGGTGTTCAATAACCTAAGAGACTTCAAAGGAAATTATAATCAAACTACATGTGTAAGATGGTTATGAAAGTACTTAATTAAACCCTTTAGTTTAATTAATCAATAATTATGAGCCAATTGCATTAGGCCTCTTTATTTCTTAGGTGCATTGCTGATTTAAATTGCATGTGGTTGCATATCATATGTTGGCTCATAATTATTTATTTAATTATGTTAAAGTGGTATAGGTAAGGGATAATTAATGGACTTAATTCACACCTTAACCTAAATAAAACATAAAATAAACCTAAATTACTCTAAAATTAAACTAAACCAATTCACATATGTGAGAAATGGGATCAGCAAACTCTTTTCACATTTCCTAAGTCAAATCAAAAACAAAAAAAATATAGAAATCTCCTTAAAGAATTTTGATTCACTTTAAATGATTTTATTTTATAGGATTGTCTTTAGGAATTAGTTAGGGTGAATGAATTCATATGCTTACATCACTTTATTTCTTTCCAAGTATGCTAAATATTATTTTCCATATGAAGTCATACATTCATTTCTTTTGAAAACCTAATTAAATAAAATGATTCCTTTTATGTCAAATTGCATGTGTTGGTTAAAGTTAAGAATATGAGTGGCTATTATCACTATTAAACCAAAAATTATTTCCAAAACTTATAAATTAAAGATTATGAATGAAGTGATGTTACTTATAAGTACTAATAAGTTTTCTTGTGATTATAGCATAAGATGTATTTTATGTTGTTTTATTCTCTTCTCTTAAGATGGATTTGAATAGGATTTGCAAAGTGTATAGTTCATTTGAAAAGAACACAACACTTGCTTGAATATATTCATATGCATTTATATGTTATGACTTAAGAACGATCCTGACATTTACACATGTAAATTATACAACAAAATCAAACAAAAATCTTTTGCATGATTCTCCATCCATTTATTTTTTGTACATTTACATGTATTTAAGAAAAGTGTTATATTAGTCTGGACATTCTAGGGCTGTGAGGCTTTAAGTAGCCCTAAGTAAGTTTTCTACCATGCGCCCCTGGTGTAGAAGATAATGGCACCGTACTAAGTTATGTCTTTTATACATGTTGATGTACAATTTGTTAATGGATGAGAAATCTCCCTTTTCTACATAATAAAAACATGCATAAATTGAACTTCCAAATTTTCAAATCATATCTCTTAGCATTCATCATCAAAGTGTGATAAAGTTTGCATTTCATGTATATGTATGCTTAGGATCATTCATATGCTTGGTATACACAGTGGAAAGAAATAAAAGGTTGTGTATCATGTGGTAGTAATTCACCTTAATTAATCCTAAGATGCCTTTCTTATTGAATAAGGCTATTTAGAGCAAGTCTAGACTTAGGATTAATTAAAACACATAATAAAACATTCACTAAAGAAAAATTATTAATGAATTTACCTTAAAAATTTCTTAAGGTATGGATGAAAAAGAAGTTATCTTCTCTTTGCTTCTCTTCATAAGATTTAGTAACTAAGTGTAAGTTCATTCAAACCAAATCAAATCATCAGCTAAAATTGAAAAATCAACTAAATCACTTAAAATGAAACCATCCTCTAAATTAAACTCTTCACACTTAGAAAATTCCAACCTTAAAGCCTAGCTAAGACATGCCACACAAGCCTTAAATGGCACACAAATTAGGTTAAGTCACCATTTCTAGCTTTATATTAGGGTGGTGCATGGTTTGATGCTTGATTTTATTTTGTGATGTGATATTTTTTAGACTGGATGATAGGGTGCATGTGCATAGACTGGATGATAGGATGATTATAGCCTAATCATATCTTTTGCAGGGGATTGTGCTTAAGGAGTGCTACAATAGAAATATAAATGTGTTTACTGTGCAGGTTCCTTATAACCCTAAACATGATCTAAATTAGGACATGTGGACTTAGTTACCCATGTGTAGGGTGCTAAGTCCAAATTATTCATATAACTGCTTGGGATTGTGTGGTATGTTTAGCTAATCTCTATTTTGTAGGTTTTGTTAGATTTATCTTTTCCATTTTGACATTAATTTTATAATTAAAATTTGGAATGAAGGTTACGGGGGAATTAAGATAAACATTCATTATAAGATGATGTCTTATATATCATGTGAAGCCTTGGAGCAAACTACATCCCAAGATAAACAAAGAGAAAGAATGAAGTGAAGAAAGGAAGAAATGAAGAACAAAGAATGAAGAATGAAGACCCCATAACATGAATTCCTTTTTAATTGTAATCATTCATTTGTAATCCGAGTTGTATATGGGTAGAGCTTGGCTACCTATTTTTCTTTTCGAGTTTTTGTGGTGGAGCCCGATCACATTGGACTCTTATTCTTTTGCATTAATTTTATAAATTAATTGATGTTTTATTTATGATTGTGCAATTAGGATGGCATGATCTTCCTAGTTTCTTCATTATTTGATGAATGGCCTGGATGCGATTAGACTCTTAGGGAAAATTAAATTTTCTATCTAATTAATCAACTCAAAATTAAATTTAACAACTCATAACCTCACCTTAAGCCTATGACATAAATCAAGATAATAAAAGATTTAGCAACCAACCCCTAGCTAGATGTTGTATGTCTCATATTGTGCATAAAATATATTGCTTCACTCTTGCTAATGGTGGGCTTCCACATTTTCCAGAGAAAAATAGATTAACCTTTGAGAGCCATGGTGAAAACACACCTCCTTCTTTCTGATTTTGGCCAATAATCAATTTTCTCATGTATTATGCATATTAAATCCTATGGCCTATGTCAAATAAAAATGTCCTAAAATCAAAATAAAACTTAACAAAATTTGTATTATTTTAAGTCATTATTCATGCCCTTCATGATCTAGTTTCTTAGGGAGTGTGTTTAAGGACTAAGTCTTCTTTCTAAATAAACAACAACCTAGCTATCTTGCAAAGAATAAGATTTTTTTGCATGTATTTAAAATTGTATGAGAAGTTAGTTGGTGGTGACCCCCTAGGAGGTTGTAAGTCTAATAGTAAGGTGGTTTATCCTCTCTTATGAAGGTAAACCAGATACCCATTTTTGCCTTAGATTTAAGTCGTGCTTTGGCCCTCACCAAAGCTCCCTAGATTTAGGATCCGAGGTTGTTGTTTCTCTTTGTGGGCTTCAAGCATAAATCCTCACCTCTTAGGCATTTCCATGATTTGTATTATGGAATTGTAAGCCCTAGATTTCAAATAAAAATTCAACTCAAACATATAATTTTCTTAAATTTTTAAAATATAAAGCCCAACCATAGGATAGTTTGGGATGCTCACTAAGTTTCTTGGTATCATGAGCATCCCCTACTCATCCCCCTTTGGTTTCAATAATAACTCCCTCCTATTGATCAATCCCATTTGATTTTTCCAAAAATAACCAATTTTTTGATAGTCCAATCTTTGAAATCTTTAGAGACAATGATCATTTACCTTAATCAAGAGTATTCTTAAGGAATCTCATTCCTTAAGATATAATTAACTATGGGGCTTGCCTCCATTGAGAGCTTAACAAACCTTGTTTAAAATAAACCCTACTTTTCTTTTCCATGTAAAGTAGGGGAAAGATCTCTGGCACATTCGAAGACCCACTATCCTTAAAAGTCCTTATTTGGTGAATAGGTCCATTGTAGGATGGTGACTTCTACTCTCGAGATAGTACATTATTCCTTAATATCGCACCTGATCACCCTAATGTGTACATCTACGGTTCTATGTGGTGTCCCAACATGCATTTTTTAATTCCAATTTAAAAATAAAACACCACAGGTTAGCACACTGACCAACCCCTCTCAGTGAGTCCCTTTGGAGGTGACATTCGAGCTAGACAGCAATGAAGACCAAACCTCCAAGCAAAGCATGAATGTATTTGAATAACTATTGTGTAGAATAATCAAATAATTGTTGGGAACCTTAGCTCTGACCTCACTTCCTCCAAAAAAAATTAAAAGTTTAGTAGTTAGGAGGCCCCCAAGTCATCCATAAATGTCAAGCCAAAGAGATTTTTATTGGCTGCATCATCCTGAAGTCAAGAAGCTGATGTAGAACTTGAGGATAATCCATATAAAGATTTAATACAATTGCTTTTTGATAAGTATTCACCTTGTGTTCTTAACTTAGCAAAGAAGGGATTAATCCCACATACTTGGTCTAAACACAAGTCAGATTACTTTGAAAGGTTATGGGACAACCAAAGTAAATATTCTCAATCAAGATCGGGACTAGTATTTGGCACAGTGGGTCCAGTCGATGATGACAACCATTGCCTAGTCATCACCACTTATTCTCAAATTATGCTAACTCTTATGAGGAGGTATGTTTAGAAACTTTAGATGACCCAAATGAGCTTGAAGTTAAAGAGGCACCGCCATAGTTTGAAGAAGAAATTAGATCAACCATCGATGAACTTAAAGAGATCAACTTAGGAACTGAAGACAATCCACGTTCGACATACATCAGCGCCTTGTTGAATGAAGAAGAAACTAATGACTTAGTTAGGCTATTATCTAAGTTTAAGGGCTATTTTGAAGAAATGCCTAGTTTATCTCTTGATGTAGCAGTCCATAAACTAGCAATAGAATCTAATGCTAACCCTATCAAGCAAGCTCCTAAATGCATGCGATTAGACATTGAATAGCATTACCCTTCTAAAATCAAGAAATTGATCGATGCTGGCTTTATCAGGGAAGAAATATATCCTACCTAGTTAGCCAATGTCATTCTAGTTAAGAAAAAGAATAGCCAAATTTGCATATGCGTTGATTTTAGGGAATTAAATAAGGCATATCATAAGGATGAATTTTCACTTTTTATATCAGAATTAATGCTGGACATCGCCTCATCTCATGCAGTATTCTTATTTATAGATGGGTCATCTAGCTATAACCAAATCAAGATGGCCCCCAAGAAAGAAAGAAATATTACTTTTTGAACCCCGATTGGAATCAATTGTTATAAGGTCATGCCTTTTGGCCTTAAAAATGTCGGTGCTACATACTAGTAAGCCATGACTCAGATCTTAAAAAAACTCATTCATCATCAAGTTGAATGTTATATTGATGATCATGTAGTCAAAAGCAAAGAAATGGAAGATCATCTCTTCGACATGAGAGTAGTTTTCAAATGGTTAAGATAATTTAACCTCAGAATGAATCCCTTGAAGTGTGCATTTAGAGTAGCTTCAGGGAA
Organism: Cymbidium sinense; assembly: GCA_021442155.1. Lineage (NCBI taxonomy): Eukaryota > Viridiplantae > Streptophyta > Magnoliopsida > Asparagales > Orchidaceae > Cymbidium > Cymbidium sinense. Next base: position 130,686,574 of record CM038219.1, read on the forward strand.
ATTTCTTGGGTTTGTTGTCCAACATCGGGGAATAAAAATCAATCTAGAAGATCAAGGCTATCTTAAAAATGCCACCCCATAAAAGTTTAACTCAACTCAGATCATTTCAAGGGTGGTTGGAATATCTAAGATGCTTCATATCCAACCTATCATAAAGATGCCAACCATTCTCAACACATTTCAAAAAGGATGCCAAGTTCAAGTGGGATGATAAGTGTCATCAAGCACTACCTGATGACACCACCAGTTCTAGCAGTCCCTATTTCGAGCAAGTCATTAATCCTCTACACCGTTGCATTAGAAGACTCCCTTCGCACTTTGTTGGCTCAAACCAATGATAAAGGGAAATAAAATGCTCTCTACTACCTCAGTCATCATCAAATTCCTTTTAAAGCAAACTACCCACCTATTAAAAAGCACTGCCTAGCTTTAATCTTTGCATCTTAAAAGCTACGACACTACTTTCTTTCTTATAAGATGAACTGATCTCTAGGATCAATCTACTGCAATATCTCATGACACAGCCAATGCTATCCAGACAATTGGCACGTTGGTCCATGATTTTATCATAGTTTGATATCACATTTGTACTTCTCCATGCGATGAAAGGATAGGCACTATAGGATTTCTTAGTAGCACACTGACTTTTTGCTAATTCTCCACTTAGTGATGACCTTCCCAATGAATAAATCATAAACTTAGGGGAGCATTCATTGTTGGTAGATGTATTTTGATAGTGCGACTTCCTTTCAAAAAGAAGTAGAACCATGATCTACTCTTCCAAGAAAGGTAGGGGTAGGAATAGTTCTCCTAACTCCGGACTGTGATGTGATGATATTCTCATATCATCCACCAACCATAATAATGAAATGAGGCTCGATTGCTAGTGCAGAGTTAGTCATTACACTATACGTCCAGAGTATCAACATCATTGGGATTCTCAGCTTGTCATCAACCAAATCACATATTTCTACAATGTTCTAAAGCCGAAGCTCCATCATTACCATAAGTACAACATGCAGTTATTGGCTCAAATCCTAGAGGTTATCATCTACAAGATTCCTTGAGGAGAGAACGCAGTAGTAGATGCATTAGCCAAGCTTACCAAAGAGTTTGCATGTATGGAAGAAGAGTTCATTCCAATAAGGGTCCAAAATAGACAAGTCTTATCCCTTGTTGATGTTGAACTCATCGAGAGATTCTCTCTTGAAGGGGAGGTTATCGTTGCCAAAAAGGATGATGAGTCAGATTAGAGGCAATCATTCATGGATTATCTACATATTGGCAAACTACCTCAAGAGAAGTCACTAGCACATCATGGGAAATGAGAGAACTTTCCTATGTTCTTATAGGAGACACCTTGTACCGATGGTCTTTCAATCATATATGGTTACATTGTCTAGAAAAACATGAAGCTCATAGGATCATGACTGAGGTACACTCAGGTTTATGTGGAGCGCATCAATCCGATCCTAAGATGAAAGCCAAGAAAAAGACTAGAATACTACTAGCCTTTGATGATCACAGACTGCATGGATGTGGCTAGGAGATGCCACGAATGTCAGGTACATGGTGTGGTCCTACATCAACCACCCAACATTCTACATCCTACATTGACCTCATGGCCATTTGAGTGTTAGGGTATCAACATAGTTGGTCCGATCGATCCTCCTTCTTCTAAGGATCACCAGTTCATTCTAACTACCACCGACTACTTTTCCAAGTGGGCGAAGGCAATCCCTCTTAGAAGGTCACAACTTAACATATGCTCCAATTTTCTAGGAATCATATCATATATAGGTTCGGGGTACCTCGATGAATTATATCTGATAATGGTTCTACATTCAAGAGCACTACAATCAACAGCTTTGCCCGAAGACACATCAGAGATTATAGATATTCTACCATCTATTACTTGAGGATAAATGGTCTAGTAAAAGCATTCAATAAAACCATTATCCAAATACTAAATAAGACACTCGACGACAACAAGCGACAGTGGCATAAGCTGTTAGTTGAAGCCTTGTGGGATTATCGCACCACATACGGAACTTCAACTCAATCTACCCATTTCTCCTTAGTGTATGGGTCCAAAGCTGTTCAACCATTAGAAGTTCAACTCCCATCATTAAGGCTAGAAGTGGGTAATAAGATCACAATGGAGCAGAATGCCAAGTTGTGATTGGATGTGCTCGAAGGTTTGGAGGAGAGATGCCTCCCAGAATTCCAAAATCTCTAGTTGTACAAGATAAAATGATTCAAGCTCATAACAAGTTGTTCCATCCTAGATCTTTCAAGTAAGAGAGCTTGTTTTAGTTCTAAAGAGACCAAAAGATGAGAGGCAAGTTTGAACCCACTTAGGAAGAACCTTTTTCCATAGAGAAGGCCTACCAAGGAGGATCTTATCAACTTATAAATTGTAATGGAGAGCATCCGATGCTTCCAATCAATGGGCTTTACTTAAAGAAATACTATCCATATACATTGTTTGAAAATAATCATCATTAAAACTTCTTTTCATATCAAATTTTAGCTCTTATGTGATAAAAATATCTTTCACTTGTGAATCTGCCATGACATGTTTAGGGTAAATGTAAGAAAACTTGAACGGCATCCTATCCCTCCACAACACAAACACAAACTAGAAATGATCCTCGAGTGCTACTAGGTTAGGTGTAAGTGAACCCAAGCGGCATCTTATTTTGACTAGTACAACTAAGTTAGGTGTAAGAAAACTCAAGCGGCATCCTTTCTTGGTGGAGTCAAGATTTCCCCTGCGGTGCAATTTCATCCATTCTTCTATGTGTTTAGGGTAGGTGTAAAAGAACCCAAACGACATCATATTCCCTCTTTCACAACACAAATGAACACATATCTTTTATATTGTGCTATTTTGATGTGGGAGCAAGCCCTCTGTGGCACTCACTCATTAGCTTCTCTAGGATGGGCTGAAATGCTTCCTTATTTGTGTGTAACCCTAGTGGCCACTTGTCTGGCAGATGTGAGTCTCTACGCTTTCTTCCTAACTTGACCATTGCAAACCAATGAGTACCTTATCAGTTTGGTAGGCCTTACAGCGTAGCCGATAAGCTACCCCATATTGACTTTGTTTAAGAAGATGTAAGACTACTCACTTTCTTCTTGAACTATCTATCATGCACTGACTAGGTCGAGTATATTTGAGGTTTAGGATAAGTCCCCCAGTGGCTCCTCTCCTCTTGACTACTTGAAGCTTGGGTTTAGTCCTTACATAGGACTCCTCATTGAGTAATCACCCTAGGTTGGATATCTCCTGTCAAGCCAAAGATAGCCTATCCCGATGATCAATTCTGCTTTAGAGAGATGTAAGTCTACACGCCTTCTCTATAGACTGATTATTACAAACAAACGGGCACCTTAGGTTGATTGATTATCGCCATGCTAACGGTGACCCCCAGGCGGATACACCACTCTTAGCAAATGTGAGTCCCCGTGCTTTCTCCTTGAGTTGGCCACCGTACACCTACAGGCTTTCTTTTACATGGTTTTGGATAATGCCCCTAATGGCACCTCCTCTGTAGGAACTCTATTTAGATCACATCCTTAGTGACCCCATTTAGACACTGCCCCAGTTACTCTTGGATTGGATAGTTCCACTTTTCTAGTAGCCACCCTTGTGGTTGGAGAATTTATCTTGGATATGCAAATTCTCCCTTAGTCCAACAATTAAGATAAGACTAGGTTGATATGAGCTCCTTCTCAGTGTGGTCCCTCATAAACCAGCAGGGTCCATGATAACATAACAAACAAACAAAATATATCTTTGCTTGTGGATTAAGAATTCAAGCCCCCAGTGGCCCCTTTTCCCAAGCAGGCATTTTATCTTTATGGCAGTGCCAGCAAATTTGTCTATAGGAATTTCTTGACTACTTTGAGTTAAGATAAGTCCCCTGGTCGGCACTCTCTCAGTAGTCACCCTTAGGTTAGGTTCAACTTATTGTGCCACAAATGAGGCACCTCGACGGTCATCTTTGCTTTAAAATATATAAGTCTTCTACACATTCTTTCCAACACAACTGTCATAAATTGATGGACAATCTTATGTCGGGTTCAATTTGTTGTGCAAGCAACCTGTTACCCCAGTGGTTCTTTCTTTAAGAGGATGTGACTCCTCACACTTTCTTCCTAACTTGACCATTGTACACCAAAAGGCACCCCTTATATTGGTTAGCTCTACACTGCGACCAGTAGACTATCTTTTTGGATTTGTAAATCTAAGATAGGTCTAGGCTAAAAATAGCCCCTTTCTTAGTGGATCCATCACACACTGACAGATCCATTAAATTAAAATAAATTAAATTAAAAAAATTAAATTCAATCAAATGACATTATCTTGATTACTTTTGAGCCAATATAACTCCCCAGTAGCATTCACCCAATAGTTGCCTTAGGTTGGGTTTGATTTGTTGCATCCAACAAATCACCCCAGCGGTTGTCCCTTACTTTTGGAGATGTAAGTCTGCTACACTTTGTCCCCTGCACAGCCATTGTACACTGAAAGGCAACCCCTTAGGTTGGATAGTTCTACCATGTGGCTGGTGGACTACACCTTTGGATTGATAAATCTGAGATAGGCCAAGGTCGACATGGCCCATTCTCAATGCAGTCCATCACAAACTGACAAGGTCCATCTCAAAATGTAAACTTAAAACAAACAATCAAACAACTTCTCCCCAGTGAGGCATCAATCATCCCAACCTCCTTAGTTAAGTCAATTAAATTCAATTCAAACTTGCATTCCCTAATGAATGCAGCTTCGAAATAAATCTCATCAAATCCTTATTCCAAATGGATAACCTAAACCTACTTCCCTAGTGAAAGGTTCATGCATCTGTCCCCGACAGATTATTCATTCTAATCCTCATTGAATACTCTACCCAAATTGTATCTTGCATTCAAATTCAAACCCCTTATCCCTAGTGGGTAACCTAAACCCGCTTCCCTAGTGGAAGGTTCAAATGCATGATCCCTTAGTGGATCCCTTCTTCCTCCCTTATGCCCTTAGCATGAGTGGAGTTGCATTGCACTAAGATCTTGATTCCTTCCACATCTTGGGTTTAGGAGTAGATCATTTCTGTTAGTGTTTGTGATCCTTTGGACGTTGTTGATCATCTTGGTCAACACTAATACGTGCGGTGTGCCTTGTCAGTTACACCACACATATTTGGCACCATTTCTTGACCTCACTTTTATAGTGACCTCTCAACTTCCATATCATAGATCTAGGACTCTCATATAAACTAAGAGTTTCTTAGTCGTAAGACACTACTAGTGATTAAGTGAACACTTAACCTAACCCTAGAGACTTAGAAGAGTTAGCCATAGGGAAAGGTTGTGCCTTATGGATTTAGGAAGACTTGCCTACCTATAGCCCAAATCCACTTTCTTCTTCCAAATCAAATCTCAAATTCAAATCCAAATTCCAAAATCAAACTCAACTATTAAATGATTGAAACCCATGATTAAATTCAAACTCCAAATCCCTTCCTAAGCCCTTTAATTTTATCTTATGGACTTAACCTTAACCAAATTCAAATCAACCCCAATTCAATTATAGAATTCAATCTCCAATCAAATTCCAAATCATAAATCAAATCCAAATGATTGAAACCCAAATTAAATCAATTCCCAAGTTAAGCCCTTTTGACCTACATCGCTAGATTTGGTCAAATTTGCTTCCAAATCACACCAACCTCAAATAATTTTCTCACAACCCATTTATATCTTCATTTATATTCACAAATATAAATGAAATATAAATTCAAAAGGCCAAAACCAAACCCAAGTCAAATCAAATTCCCTATTTTAGCCTTTTTAGCTAAATTCTTGAACTTGGCTAGCTGATACCCAAATCAACTCAAAGCCCATGGATTTCTTCATAATTCAATCACTCCTTAAATCATTACTCTAAATATAAACATAAACTATAATTATCAAATCAAATCCAAGTCAACACAAGTCAAACCCAACCTAGCCCATTTGACTTGAAATATTCAAATGAGTTAAAACTCATTTGAGCCTAAACCAATTGCAATTGACTCTGTGTTAATCTCAAAGTCATATATAAACTCATATAAATCAAACCAACTCAAAATCAAGCCAACTAAGCCCAATTGGCTCACGTGACCCAAAGTGGCCAATTTGACCTACATGAACCAAAATCCAATTCAATTCAAATCAAAGTGAATTAAGCCAATCCAAACTTCATGTCATGATTGTTGATCATCCTAAGTGTGGTAAAATTATTTTTTATCTTCATCTATCTTTGAAAAATAAAGGAGAAAAAAATAATACTTCATGTTGGACACCACGTAGATCTGTAGACGTTCTTATTAGGGTAATAAGGTATGACATTGAGAAATGATGTACTATCTTGAGAGATAGAAGTCACCATCATATAATGGATCTAATCACCTTAATAAGGACTCCTAAAAATAATGGGTCTTCGAATGTACTAGAGATTTTTCCCCTACTTTACATGAAAAATTAAAGTAGGGTTTATTTAAATCGGGTTCATTAAGTTCCCAATGGAGGCAAGCCCCCATAGTTAATTAAATTTTAAGAAATGAGATTCTTAATAATACTCTCGATTAAGGTAAATGATCGTTGTCACAAAGATTTCAAAGATAGGACTATCAATCAATTGGTAATTTTTAGAAGAGCAAATGGGATTGATCAAAAGGAGGGCGTAATTATCAAAACCAAAGGGAGATAAGTATGAGACGCTCACGATGCAAGGAAACCAAGTGAGCATCCCAAACTATCCTATGGTTGTGCTTTATATTTTTGAATTTGAGGAAAATTATTTGTTTGAGTTGAATTTTTATTAGAAATATAGGACTTACAATTCCATGATACAAGATCTTGGAGATGCCTAAGAGGTGATGTTTTATGCTTGTAGCCTGCAGAGGGAAACGTCAACCTCAAATCCAAAATCTAGGGAGCTTTGGTGATGGCCAAGAGCACAACCTCAATCTAAGGCTAAAATGGGTATATGGTTCATCTCCAGAAGAGAGGATAAACTACTAGACTGTTAGACTTATAACCATGTGGGGGTGGCTGCCAACTAACTCCTCCTACGATTTTAAATACATGTAGACAAGTCTTATGCTTTTACAAGATAACTAGGCTGTTGTTTATTTAGAAAGAAGACTAAATCCTTAAACCCACTCCCTAAGAGGCTATATCATGTAGCGCATGAATTCATGACTTAATCTAATGTAAATTTTGTTAGGTTTTTAATTTTATTTTGGACAATTAATTTGACATGGGCTATGGGATTCATATGTCTAATGCATGATAAATTGGTTATGGGCCAAAATTGGCAAGAAGAAGGTGTGTTTTCACCATTTCTCTCAAAGGTCAAGCCGTGTTCTCTAGCAAAGGCGAAAGCCCTCCATAAGCAAGAGTGAAGCAAGATGATTTTATGCATGATGAAACATACAACATCCAGCTAAGGGATTGCTAAATCTTTTATTATCTTAATTTATATCCTAGGCTTTAGGTGAAGTTATGAGTTATTTAATTTTAATCATGAGTTGATTAATTAGATAGAAAATTTATTTTTTTTCTTAGGAGCCTAATTACATCCAGACCATTCATCAAAGCAAGGAAGAAACTAAGAAAAATATGACATCTTAATGCATAAGCTAAACAAACATCAAATAATTTTATAAAGCAAGCGCAAAAGAATAAAAGGCCTTTATGGTTGGGCTCCATTTCATAAACTCAAAAAGAAATATGGGTATCCAAGCTCTACCCATATACAACCAAAATTAAAAATAAATAATTACAACATAGAATGAATTTATGTTATGGGGGTCTTCATTATTCATTTCTTCATTCTTCATTTCTTCACTTTTGATTTGATTCTTTCCTTCCTTTTGACTTGGTTGGAATGTGGTTGCTCCAAAGGCTTCACATGGTACATAAGACATAGTCTTATGATGAATGTTCACCTCCACTTCCCATAACATTTATTTCAAATACTAATTACAATAATTACATGAAAATGGGAAAAGTAAATAAAACTAAAACTTGCAAAATAGAGATTAGCTAAACACACCACACATCTCAAGCATGTATATTAATAAATTAGACTTAGCAGCCCACACATGGGTAACCAAGTCTGTCGGGCTTATTTTTGGAATATGCTTAGGGGTATAAGCAACACATAGCAAAAGGCATTTTTATATTTTTATTACAGTGCCCCTTAAGAAAAATTCTCTGCAGAAGATAATGATTAAGCTAAGATAGTCCTATCATCTAGTCTACTCACATACACCCTAACATCCAGTATAAAATATTACATCACAAAAATAAAATCAAGCATCAAACCATGCACTGCCCAAACATAGGACTAGAAATGGTGACTTAGCCTAATGTGTGTGTCATTTAAAGCTTATGTGACATGTCTTAGCTAGGCTTTAAGGTTCGAGTTTTTAAAGTGTGAAAAGATTCAACTTAGTGGGTGGTTTCATTTTAATTGATTTAATTGATTTTTTTCAATTTTATTTGATGATTTGATTTGGTTTGAATGAACCTATATTTAATTACTAAGTGTTGTAAAGAGAAGAAAAGAGAAGAGAACTTCTCTTTCATTCCTACCTTAAGTAATTTCTAGGGTAGATTCATTAATGATTTTCTTTTAGTAAATATTTTATTATGTGTTTTAATAACCCTAAGTTTATAATTGCTTTAAATAAACTTATTCAATAAGAAAGGTGTCTTAGGATTAATTATGGTGCATTACTATCACATAACACACAACCATTTATTTCTTTCCAACATGTATACCATACATACGAATGATCCTAAGCATAGCTATACATGCCATGAAAACACTTTAGCATACTTTGATGATGAATGCAAAGAGATGTTGTTTAAGAAAATTTTGGGTATTTCATGAATGCATGATTTTTTATGTAGAAAAGAGGGACTTTTCTATCCATTAATCAAATGCACATTTACATGTATGAAAGACATAAGTGAGTATGGCGCCATTATTTTCTACACCAGGGGTGTAAGGTACAAGACCTACTTAGGGCTACTCAAAGTCTCGCAACCCCAGGATGTCCAGACTAATATACCACTTTTCTTAAATACATGTGCATGTACAAAAAGAAATGAATGGAAAAAGAGTCATGCAAAACATTTTTTTTATTTGATTTGGTTATGCAATGTACATATGTACATGTGAAGATCCTTTTTAAGCCATATCATGGAAATGCATAGGGTGGATTTAAGCAAGTGTAATGTTCTTTTCAAATGAACTATACACTTTGCAAATCTTATTCAAATCCATGTTAAGAAATGAGAAGGAAAGATCACATAACACATTTTTGTACTTATAATCACATGCAAGCTCATAAGTATTTATAAGCAGCACACCTTCATTTATAATGTTTGATTGATAGATTTTGAAAATGATTTTTTTTTTAATTTAATTGTGATAACAACCACTCTTGTTCTTACTTCAGCAAAAATATGCAATTTGACATAAAAGAAACATTTCATTTAATTTGATTTCTCGAAAGAGAATGAAAGCATGACTTCACATGACAAACAACATTTAACTCTCCTGTAGGGATGAAAATATGACTCACTAAAGAAAACTAATTTGATTTGTTGATTTACGATTCGGTGCCCCACTAGGGATGAAAATATGAACTCTCCTGTAGGGGAGCAAGTTCAAGTCATCCATTGGGGAAAATAGGTTATGAAATCTGCTGATGGTTTTGAGATCTACTCAGGAACCAAAAAGGCTTGCATCTCACTAAGGAGAACCATAATTATTTGATGTGTTTGATTTGATTTGACTACACTAGGAAGGTTGATTGGATTTGTTTAGATTGTTTAGTTTGACTCCACTGGAGAGGAAGGTTGAATTTGATTCAGATTTTAAATTTTGAATTTTTGAGATGAACCCTGCTAGTTTGCGATGGATCGTACTGAGTAGGGACCATGTTGGCCTTAATCTAGCTCAGATTTACCAATCCATAGGACTATCCAACCAAAGGGATGACCTTTTGATGTGTAGCAGTTGTACTTGGAAGAAAGCATACTAGACTTACATCTTCCAAAGTAGGGATTAGTTGTTGGGGTGATTAATTGGTAACACAATGAGTCTAACCCAACCTAAGGCTGACTACTGAGTGAATGCTGCTGAGGGGACTTAAACCAACTCAAAGGTAGTCAAAATTAGTTTCATTTTTTTAAATAATATTTGATGGATCCCATCGATTTGTGATTTACCATAGATCTAACACAGATTTATCAATCCAAAGGGAGTAGCATCCTGGCTGAGGGGAGAACTATCCAATGAAAGGGGTGTCTTTCAGTTTACAATGACTGATTCAGGGAAGAAAGCATGAAGACTCACATCTTTTCTGAATAGTAGACCACTAGGGTGACACATTAGTGAGGAAACATGTCAGCCCAACCTAGGGCTACCCATCAGTTTGCGACAGTCATGCTAGAAAGAATGTGTAGTAGACTTACATCTTCCAAAGCAAAATGATTGTCGGGTAACCTGTTTGTCGAAAAATAGATTGAAGCTGACCTAAGGGTGACTAATGAGAGATTGAAGACCCAAGGACTTATCTCTACTCAAGAATAGTTCGAAAATTCCTATAGGGAGTTCTACTGGCACTACCCTAAAGATAGGATGCCTGCTTGGGAAAGGGGCCACTAGGGGCTTGAATTCATAATCCATAAGAGAATTATTTATTTATTTTATTTTATTTGTTTATCATGGACCTTGTTTATTTATGAGGGATCATACTAAGAAGGAGCTTATATTAGCTTAGACATTTCTCAAATTTACTGAACCAAGGGAGAATCTGTGCATCCACTGAATGGATTCTCCAACCACAGCGGTGGCTACTAGGAAAGAGGGACTGTCCAATCCAAGAGTAACCTGGGCAGTGTCTAAATGGGGTTGCTAAGGATGTGATCCAAATAGAGTCCCCACAAGGTAGTCGCCATTAAGGGTTTTATCTTGATCCCTAAAAAAGATAATGTCTATAGGTATTCATTGGCCAACTCAAGGAGAAAGCATGGGGACTCATATCTGCCAAGAGTGGTGTATCCACCGGGTGAGTCATTGTCAGCATAGCGAACATCAACCAACCTATGGTGCCCATCAGTTTGCGATAATCATCTTAGGAAGAAAGTATCGGGGACTCACAACCTCTTACAGTGGAACTGATTCCTGAGATAGTCTGTCTTTGTCTTGACAGGTACTATCCAACCTAGGGTGACTTCTGAGTGAATGCCACTAGGGGACCTATATAAACTCAAAAGTAGTCAAGAGGAAATGATCCACTGGGGACTTATCATAGGCCTAAAATATACTCAACCTAGTTAATGCATAATGGCTAGTTCAAGAGGAAAGCATGTAGGCTTACATCTTCTTAAATGAAGTCAACATGAGATAGCTTACTAGCTATTCAGTGAAGCCTACCAAACTAATAAGGCATTCATCAATTTGTAATGGTCAAGTCAGGAAGAAAGCACAGGGACTCACATTCGCCAGACAAGTGACCACTAGGGTGATGTACTAATAAGGTAGTATATTAGCCCGAGCTAGAGCAGCTAATGAGTGAGTGTCACAAGGGATTACTCTCACATAAAAATAGCCTTAGACAAAAGATATGTGTTTGTTTTTGTGTTTTTTTAAAGGGAATAGGACTCCGCTTGGGTTATCTCATGCCTACATTAAAATATGTTAGGAAATTTGATGAAATGGTGCCATGGATGGTAGTTGCAATTCCACTAAGAAAGGATGCCACTTGGGTTCTCTTACACCTAACTTAGTTGTGCTAGACAAAATAGGATGCCTCTTGGGTTCTCTCACACCTATTCTAGTAGCATTGGGGAATTGTGTTCAATTTGTGTTTTTATTATGAAATAAGGATAAGATGCCTCTTGGGTTCTCTTACACCTATCCTAAACACGTCATGGCGAATTCACAAATAAGCAAATAATGTTTCGAAAGAAGAGAATATTTTGATGAATTGGAATAGAATTTTTTTTATGATAGTTATTTTTAAACATGATTTTATGGGTAATATTTCTTCAAATAGAGCCCATTAATTAGAAGCACTGGGTGTTTCCTTACAATCAATAAGCTAATAAGATCCTCCATTGTAGGCCTTCTCTATGGCAAAAGGGCCTTCCCAAGTGGGTTAAAACTTGCCTCCCATCTTTCGACGAGCAATAATTGGTCCCCTTAGAACTATAACAAGTTCTCATACTTGAAAAGTTCTAGGGAGAACCAGCTTGTTGTCAGCCTGAATCATTTTGGCTTTGTATAACTTGAGGTTCTAGCACGTATGTAGGCATCTCTCCTCCAAACCTTCGTGTTCTTCTTACCATAATTTGGCATTATGCTCTGTAGTGATTTTACTACCCAATACTACCCTTAGTGATGGGAGCTGAACTTTTAATAGTATAATAGCTTCAGACCCATGTACTAAGGAAAATGGGGTAGACCTAGTTGGAGTTCTGTATGTAGTGTAGTATGCCCACAATGCTTCAACTACTCATGCCACTGTCGTTTGTTGTCATCCAGAGTCTTCTTTAGTATCTCGATGAGAATTTTGTTGAAACCTTCTACTAGGCCATTCATCCTAGGGTAGTAGATGGAGGAGTATCTATAATCCATACCGTGTCTTCTAGCGAAGCTGTTAATCTTTGAGCTTTTGAATGTAGTACCATTATTAGATATAATTTGTTGAGGTACCCCAAACTTATATACGATATGATTCTTGAAAAATTAGAGCACATGCTGAGATGTGACCTCTCTGAGTGGGATTACCTCTGCTCTCTTAGAATTGTAATCGGTGGAAGCTAAGATGCACCGATGACCCTTAGAAGATGGAGGATCAATCAGACCCACAATGTTGGTACCCCAACACTCAAATGGCCATGAGGCCAATGTAAGATGTAGAATATTTGGTGGTTGATGGAGGACCACACCGTGTACCAGACACTAATGACATCTCCCAGGCACGTTTATGCAGCCTATAATCATCGAAGGCCAATAGTATCCTAGTCTCTTAATCTTTGCTTTCATCTTAGGACTGGATTGATGTGCTCCACATACACGTGAATGTACCTCAGTCATGATCCTATGGGCTTTGTGTTTGTCTAAACAACGTAACCACATTTGATTGGTACAAAGTGCCATCAATGAGAGCATAGAAGAGAGCTCTTTATTTCATCTGAAGGGCTTGTGACTTCTCTTGAGGTTGTTTGCCTCTAGTCAAGCAATCCATGAATGGTTGCCTTCAATCTAGCTCCTTATCCTTTTCAACAATGGAAATCTCCTCTTCAAGAGAAAGTCTCTCAACAAGTTCAACATCAATAAGGGATATGACTTGTCTATTTTGAACCCTTACTAGAATGAACTCATATTTCGAACATGTCAATTCTTTGGTGAGTTTGGCCAAAGATCTACTACTGTGTTCTCTCCTTAAGGGACCTTGTAGATGGTGACCTCAGGGATTTGGGCCAATAGCTTCATGGTGTACTCATGGTAATGATGAATATTGAGTTTCAGAATCTTGTAGGACCCAACAATCTGGTTGATGACCAGTTGAGAATTCCCATAGATGTTGATACTTTTGACACATACTATAATGGCTAACTCCAAGCAGGCAATCAAAGCCTCATACTCAACTTTGTTGTTGGTGCATGGATTGGAAAGATAGTATGAGAATCTCATCACATCATGGTCTAGAGTTAAGAGATTATTCCTACCCCTACCTTTCCTGGAGAGTAGATCGTGGTTCTTCTCCTTTGTGAAAGGAAGCTGCACCATCAAAATACATCTCCCAATAATGATTGTTGACCTCCCCTAAGTTCATGATTTGATCATCAAGGAGATCGTCACTAAGTGGAGAATCAGTAGGAAGTGGGTGAGCTACTAAGAAATCTGCTAGTGCTTGTCCTTTCACTGCACAGAAGGGTACTAATGTGATATTGAATTGTGAGAGAATCATAGACCAACATGCCAACGGTCTGGATAACGTTGTCCATGTCATGACATACTGTAGTGGATTGATTATTGAAATCAAGTTCACTTTATGAGAAAGCATATAATGGTGTCATAGGATGCAAAGATTAAAGCTAGACAATATTTCTAAATAGGTAGGTAGTTCACTTCAGCAGTGATTAGATGATGGTTGAGGTAGTAGAGAGTGTTCTCCTTCTTTTTGTCATTGCTTTGAGCCAACAAAGTGCCAAGGGAGTCATCCAATGCAGTAGTGTAGAGGATGAGTGGCTTACTCGGGATAGGGCCTGCTAGAACTAGCGGCTTCACCAAATACTGCTTGATATCTTCAAAGGCATGCTGACACTTATCATTCCACTTGAACTTGATATCCTTTTTTATAAGTGCTAAAAATGGCTTGCATCTCTCTAATAGATTGGAGATAAAGCATCTTAGATATGCCAACCGCCATTGGAATGATCTGAATTGAGTTTGACTTTAGGGGGTGACATTTCTAAGATAGCTTTGATCTTTTCTGGATCCATTTCTATTCTCGATGTTGGACAACAAACCCAAGGAAATTCTCCAAAGCTACTCTGAATGAACACTTTAGAGGATTCATTTTAAGGTTAAATTATCTTAACCATTCGAAAATTACTCTCAAGTCAAAGAGGTGGTCTTCCTTTTCTTTGCTCTTGACTACTAGATCATCAACATAGCATTCAACTTGATCATGAATGAGTTCATTAAAGATCTGAGTCGTGACCTATTAGTATATAGCACCCGCATTTTTAAGGCTAAAAGGCATGACCTTATAACAATAGATCTCGATCGGGGTTCAAAAAGTAGTGTTTCATTCATCCTCGGGGGCCATCTTGATTTGGTTGTAGCCAAATGACCCATCCATAAAGAAGAATACTGCATGAGATGAGGTGATGTCCACCATTAATTCTGGTATAGGAAGTGGAAATTAATCCTTAAGACATACCTTATTTAAGACTCTGAAATTCACATATATACAAATTTGGCCATTCTTTTTCTTAACTGGTACGACACTGGCTAACCAGGTAGGGTATTTTTCTTCCTTGATGAAACCAGCATTGATCAATTTCTTAACTTTAGAAATGACCTGTTATTCAATTTCTAATCGCATGCGTCTAGGAGCTTGCTTGATAGAGTTGGCATTAGGGTCTATTGATAGTTTGTGGACTGCTACGTTAAGAGATAATCTGGGCTTCTCTTCATAGCTCCATTCAAAGCATTCCTTAAACTCTATCAATAGCCTAACTAAGTCATTAGTTTCTTCTTTGTTCAACAGAGAACTGATATATGTTGAGTGTGGATCTTCTTCCATCCTGAGGTTGGTTTCTTTATGCTTGTTGATTGTTGAATGGATTTTTCTTCAAATTCTACCAGTGCATCCTTGCTTTGAAGGTCATCTAGATCATATGAAGTTTCTTAACACACTTTATCATAAAGTTTGTGTGGTTTGAGAAGAACCTATCAGACTCTAGATGATTGGTGAAAACTAAGCAATAATCATCATCGTCGACTAGACCCACTGCACCAAATTCTAGTCCTGATCTTGATTGTACATCCCTGCCTCTATGTTCCATAGCTTCTCGAACTATTCTGACCTATACTTAGAACATGTAAAAGGAATCAAACCTTTCTTTGCAAGATTAAGAACACAAGGCGAGTACCAATCAAAAGGCAATTCCATTAAATCTTTATATGAATTATCCTCAAGTTTTACATTAGTTTCTGGACTTGAGGATGATGATCCCAATAGAAATCTCTTCGGATTAACATCCATGGAAGACCTAGGGACTTCCTTAACTACTAAACCTTCAGCTTTTTGAGAAGAAAGTGAGGTTAGAGCTAAAGTTCCCAACTGATGCCTAATGGTTTTACATAAACCAAATTTGAATATATTCATGCTTTGCTTGGAGGTCTGATCTTTGTCACTATCTTACTCAAGTGTCACCTCCAATGAAACCCATTGAGGGGGGTTAGCTGGTATGCTAATCACATGAGACTCATCCTCTGAGCTGGATTCCAAGTCTATGTGAATAGTAGGGGTACTCCTGTGAACTAGAACATAACCCTTATCGGCTGGTGGCCAACTAGGGGGTCTTCTACCTCTGGATCTACCTTTGTGTCTGCCTCAGTCTCTGCCTGGTGGAGGTTGAGTCATCCTACTCATATGTCCATATGATGGGATGAACTATAGGTAGAATGTGACATGCGACTCTACTTCTTCCTTGATGTCCTTTTCTTGCTCACTTGTATTTTCTTTCTTATTTTCCTTTTGCTTTTTCTTTTTCTTCTATTTCTTTTTCTTTTGGAATTTGAATTTTGACCAAGTTTATGAGAAAATGTTTTTTGAGGAAGATAGTAGATCACATCTTTATATATCTCAATCTCTCTAACTGAAAATGGTATTTCATCTCCTTTGACATATTATTCAATTACATCCTTCTAAAACTTGATACATTGATGGAGGGAGAACATAATCACCTTATTATGGTGTATCCAAGGCCTACTAAGCAAAGCAGTGAACGAAGTATTCAAATCAATTATGTAGAACTTGGCTTTGATCTTCTAGTCACCTATTTCCAAAGGTAAGACTATGGAGCCTAAATCCCTCTTGCCCTATTCATTGAATCCTCTCAGCGTCATCCAATCTCCTCGAAGTGTAGAGATGTTAATTTTTAAATAAGCAAGGGACTTTAGACTTCATAATATTCACCGATGCACCTAGATCAATCGAAACCCTAGAAAGTCTGAATCTTCCCATGCCACTATGATGTAGAGGGGATGGTTGTGCTCCATGTCCCTCAATAGAAGGTCTTCATCGGTGAAGGTAACTCCCTGGGATTCTCTTGAGTAATGTGCCTCCTCTCCAATAGGGTCAACTGAGCTAAGCATATCTTGGGATAAGAGGGCTGATTCCCTTCATAAGCATATCATGAAGTAGCATCCTGTGGAGGGGCTTCTTGCTCATTAGTACCAATTACTTATTTTCCCTTATCTTGAGGTGCTGCCCTAGGAGGTAGAACCTTACCACAATGGAGGTTAACTTCAGTGATCTCTTATGGCAATTTAGTGGAAGATTATACCTACTCGGCAGGCTCACCTACAACTTCTCCTATAGGACTCTTGGAATTAGATGATTCCAAGTCTATCTCAAGAGATGAACCTGTGTTATTCAATGAAGGAAGTCCATCTCTAAATTAGAAAGAGGAATATCCAAGTTGTTATAATTATTATTTAGGCTTGAAGAGCTTTCTATAAGAGTATAATTAGACAACCCATCAAAAGTGACACAGATGTATCTCAAACTAGCTTTATACCTCAATTTCTTAGATTTAGAAAAAGGTAAATATTAAAAATCTTGTAAGTAAGTGGGGGTGAGGGATTTGATGCCCTCATCCGAAGATACAAGTTGTTTACTAGAAGAAGAGCTAGTTAAAGTAGAAGTGCTAGTTGAAGTACTAGCTGCAATAGTGAACTGAAGGCTGGGCTCGGTAGGTGGTTGCGCAACTTTGCTATCTTGGGCTAGTATGGGCTAATATTAAGCTCCCACTTTCCCCAGGTTATCTTTGGTAATGTACAAACCTTCCTTGATGTTGGAGGTTTGAGCTACCTCAGGCACCTGCAAGGAAAGTTTCTTGATTTTTGAAATAATCTTTTTAAAGGTTCATGATAAAGAGATATCCCAACCTTCTTTGGTTTTGAGAGGATCGCATGTATCCACAAGGATTACCTTAGCAGAACTAGATGGTTATTCCACTAGGTATTCCTTTGGAATAACTATGGTGTCTATCTTGTAGCTATGCTCAAGCTAGTCCTTGAATGTAAAGCAATCCTCCAAAATATGGCCTAGCATGTGGTGGTAGGGGCAAAAGTTAGGATCATTACTCCTGCCCACTTCCTTCGGCTTCATAGGCTTGGGTAGCTGAAAGTCAGGTTTCTTTAAGAGGTTCTTAAAGATTTTTCTAACTACCTCCCTCTTAAATGAATAAGGTTTATTTATTTTATCCAAAAGAGTAGGTAGGTGGAAGCTACCTGCTGGCGGATATGTGTACTACTGCTGCTATGTGTATGATTGAAGAGGAGGTGGTGAAGGCCATGGAGGTTTCTGTGGTGACTGATTGGATGGCCTAGGAGGTGGTAGAGAAGGTGGAAGTGACGACTGTAGAGCTCGAGGTCTCTCATATTGCACTCTGGCCAGTTGCTTTGCCTTCTCCACTGTTATTACTACCCCTACCTTCTTCTCATAAGCTTTCCATGGCTTTAGCTTTGATGATTGATCCGAAAAAAGGCAACTATTTGGCTTCTCCTTGTAATCTAGCCACTGTATTGATTAGCTTCTCAAATGTCTTGATGGTAAAATCTTTGAGCATGAAGGCGACCGGGTCATGAATATTCTTTAGTAGAATTTTAATGGCGTGTTGTTTAGACAGCTACGTTTAATATTTTATACTCAAATTGTACCATCTGAGAATATAATCAATGAGGGACTCACCAGGGTGTTGTTGAGCCACAACAAGATTGCTTACAGTCACCCTTTACTGAGCTCTAGCAAACCTCTTGATGAAGAATTGCTCCAACTCAGCAAAAGTCTTCACTTAACTATTAGGGAGTTCAACGTACCAATCAAAGGCTATGATTGTTAAACTGTTGATAAAAAGTCAGAATAGTAACACATCGCTGCCACTAACATTACAATAGCTGGCCATGAAGTGCACTATGTGCTGACGTGGGTTCCCACTGCCAACAAAACTCTTTAAAGAAGGTGGCACAAAACCCTTAGGATATGACATCAAATTCCTCTAGGTAGGGTCTACCCTTTGGAACTAATGATCCTCCTTGGGCTTATGCCAGCGCTTCTCTCACTAACTATTCAATCATGAGTTTAATATCCTTTTCTTGTATGGTGGTACTATCCACTATCTTTCTATACAAGCTTGTTCTACCCTGCTCTACAGGAGGTAAGCTCTTAGGTTGATCCAAGACATGCAATAACTCAGACTGACCTATTTCTGTAATAGTAGGATGTATTGCCAGGGCTTGGTTCTGAAGTGCCAAGACTACTGCTAATAAATCCTCAAGACTCTTTCCCATTTTATATATCTATTCATCTTTTCATTTAAGTTGTTGAAGGACGTGTGGGTCGAGTGGGCAGTATTGTCCTGCTTGGCCACAGCACCTTCCAAATCCTGTTGATCTCGAAGTAGGGAACCCCTATTATCAACCATGTGCACTCCCATTAAATCCTCTAATAAATCATCTTCATTAAGATCAAACTAACCTTCTCCTCCTCTAAGTCAGACAAGTCATATCCTAGGATCTTCTTCTTCTCAACTAGATACTATGCTACAATATCATCGAGTGAACGGTCCAACTACGCGGGCATAAATATTTGTGACTGACCGGTGATGGGATCAATATCATGAACAAAGAGACATATAACCTCCCTTGCTATTGGAGAGCTAATATTGTGAGGACTACGCTCACTGGAGGATAGATGGTCCTACTACTAGATCTTGGTGGAGTAGTACTCCTAAGAGGATCTATATCCATAGGGATAGTGATACTATCTACTTTCCCCTCTACTGCTGCTATCTCCATGCTATGTTATGGTGGTGGTATTGATGGCACACCTACTATGCTCTGAGGTTGCCATTCGCTCTTCACCATAATTAGGGGCAAAAGGTCAAGCAAGAGAGCTAGGCTTTGCCTCAGTAGGTGGTGTAGATGGAATAGGATCTCTTGGCCATAGCTGGATCACCAGTGGGGCTTTCCTTCCCCTAGATGCTGCCTTCATGGCCTTTGCTAGAACAATGGATGATGGAACTTGTACTGGAGATGGTGGATGTGGAGTAGAGTGGTGTGATGGAGGCGCCACCGACTCTCTCTATGCAAGAGCTCCTCTCATATGGTGGGAAGTACCAGTCAATACAATATTGTCAGAATGATCAACGTGGGTACCACACTAATCAAAAAAATTGATGAGGACTAAGGCTGATGGCTGCCTACTATACCTCTGCCTCTCTCAACTAGTAACCTGTACTAATACATAAGCCTCCCTAGCCCTCTCCTATCTGATGTGCTCCCTTACACTATGGGGATCACTGAACATAAATCAAACTGAACCCCAGACTCTGACAAATCATAAGCCTTGCCAACTTAGCATAGAATTGATCTAAGGCCTACATATGACCTCCTCCTATCTCTGATAGAAGCCTCATACTGTACTATAGGTGGAGGTAAAATTTAGATCCTCCTAATATATTTTTCTCCATCAGATCCAGAGAGAGGGTGAAACTTGTTCTCTATGATAAGAGGAGAAACTATCATGGGTAACTCCTCTACTACAGCTTCAGCAACTACCTCTAGCTACTTGGCTATGCGTACATGATTTCGATTGATCTTGTAGCATTGATTGTGGCATTGAGTCCTGTTAGGAGGAACCACAAGAGAACTAGATACTACCTCGTAGATGGGGGAGACTATCCCTAAAAATAGGGGAGCCTTCCCCTTGGAGGAAGTCAATGAGAGGGTGATAGCCCGTACTAGGGAAGCAAGGGGAACAACTGGATGCACTAAGCAGACATGGCCTGCTTCTACTAAGGAACTGCAGCCTTCCTCTTCAATGAAACTCTCAGGTCAAGCGTCATCTCAATATGGATGATCAACAATCCGCACGTGGTTCTGGTGATTTGTGAGGTGATTCTCATAAATTAGTTCAACCTCGATAAAAATGAATTTGAGAAGGGAACCTTTACTTATTGGGTATATTAAATAAAGTCCAAATGTGTTTTGCATTTTATTTTTGTCTTTGAAAGAGAGGATCTTTACTTAGCAAATTTGTGTATGCTAAATGAAAGAATCCAAATGTGTTTTATTTATTTATTATTTATTATTTTGATTTTTGATAGGAGGATCTTTATTTAGCAATATTTGGGTATGCTAAATAAAGAATCAAAATGTGATTTGTGTTTAGTGATTTTGAAAAGAGGATCTTTACATAGCAAATTTAGGTATGCTAAATAAAGATCCTAATGTGTTTTGTTTCATTTTTTGAAAAGAGGATTCTTTATTTAGTAAATTTGTGTATGCTAAATGAAAGAATTCAAATGTGTTTTGTTTTTTTTTTTTTTTGAAAAGAGGATTATTTACTTAGCAAATTTAGGTATGCTAAATAAAAGAGATCCAAATGTGTTTGATTTTTATGATGTTTTGAAAAGAGGATCTTTACTTAGCAAATTTGGGTATGCTAAATAAAGGATCCATGTGTGTTTTGAGTTTTGATTTTGAACTTTGAAAATGAGAACTTTACTTATCAAATTTCTGTATGTAAATAAGGTTCAAATGTATTTTTGATTTTGATGTTTTGATTTTGAAAGGAGGGATATTTACTTAGCAAATTTGGGTATGCTAAATAAAGGATCCATATATGATTGATTTTGAGATTTTGAAAAGATGATCTTCACCTAGCAAATTTAGGTAGGCTAAATAAAGAGTCCAAATGTGATTGATTTTTAGAATTTTGAAAAGAAGATTTTCATTTAACAAATTTGGGTATGTAAGAATGGAAGTCAATTTTATTTTTGAAAGATGAAATTTTTATGTGTGATTATTGTTTTTTGAAAAGAAGGAAATTCTAACTTAACACATGTGGGATGTGTTGAGTAGAATTTCAAATGTTCTGATTTATCTTGGAAATGAAACCTTCATTCAACATATTTAGATGCATTGAATGGAAAGGCTCATCTTCAAAATTTGTACTTTTTGAA
The DNA here is from genome assembly GCA_021442155.1 of Cymbidium sinense. NCBI lineage: Eukaryota > Viridiplantae > Streptophyta > Magnoliopsida > Asparagales > Orchidaceae > Cymbidium > Cymbidium sinense. Next base: position 130,708,414 of record CM038219.1, read on the forward strand.
AAGAAAGAAATTCTAACTTCAACATATGTGAGATATGTTGAAATGGAATTTCAATGTTATGATGTGATTCTATTTGAAATGAAATCTTCATTCAATAAATTTGGGTAAATTGAATGGGTGTTCATTTTCAAATATGCTTTTGAAAATATGACTTTGGTTTTATTTGAAATGAAATCTTCATTCAATAAATTTGGATATATTGAATGAGGATTTTCTAAGTTCTTTTGAAAAGATGATTGTTGATTTTATTTGAAATTCATTCAATAAATTTGGGTATATTGAATGAGGATTTTCTTTAAGTTCTTTTGAAAGATGATTGTTGATTTTATTTTGAATGAAAATTATTCAATAAATTTGGATATATTGAATGAAGATGTTCATAAGTGCTTTAAAAAAAAAGATGATCTTGATTTATTTTGAAATTGTTTACATGTAACAAAGATTGTTAGATGAAGTGCAAATATTTTATTTTGAGAATTTCTTTTTGAAAGTGCTTTTGGAAAGTGATATTTTTATAAAGGATTTATTTTTTTTGTTGTTATTATTATTATTATTATTTTGGAATGAACCTTTCCTTACCGTAAAATGGTAAGGAGGAAGTCTTTAGTTATTTTATTTTTATTAAATTTTTATTTTCACCTATTGGGAAACCCAACAATGGTTTTAAGACCTACAGGTGAGGTCTGAACCTAAAAGATGTTGATAGCTTAGTTTAAAAAATGAAATAAACTAAGTGCCAAAGAAAAGATACTTGGATTCATATAAAAATACAAACCCACTATATATACTTGGAGACAATGATCATTCACAAAGATGGAGAAGAATTCTACCAAAAAATATGTCATACTTAGATCAGGATGATTCATTGAGGGACATTGAGGAATGATGTACTATCGAGATAAGTCACCATCAACAATGGGCTTATTAATAAGGGCTTGGAAATGGTCTTGAATAAAAGAGATTTTTTACTTTACATGAAAAAAAGTAGGGTTTATTTTAAATCTGGGTTTCTAGTTATTTTCTTTTTATTTTTATGACCTAAATCTAAGGAACTCAGAGTTAAGACATAAACCACACCGTTGGACTTACAACCTTGGGTGGTGCCAACTAACTCCTACTATGATTTTGAATACATGTAGGAAGTCTTATGCTTTTGCAAGATAGCTAGGCTATTATTTATTTAGAAAGAAGACTAAGTCCTGAAACATACTCCCTAAGAGACTAGATCATGTAGGGCATGAACACCCGACTTAATCTAATGTAAATTTTGTTAAGTTTTTAATTTCATTTTTGAACAATTAATTTGACACAGGCTATAGGATTCATATGCCTAATGCATGAAAAATTAGTTATGGGATAAATCAGCAAGAAGGAGGTGTGTTTCCATTTTAGCTCTCAAAGGTCATGCCATGTTCTCTGGCAAAGGTGAAAGCCCTCCATAAGCAAGAGTGAAGTAAGATGATTTTATGCATGACGTGAAACATACAACATCCAGCTAAGGGGATGCTAAATTTTTTAATATCTTAATTTATATCCTAGGCTTTAGGTGAAGTTATGAGTTATTTAATTTTAATCTTGAGTTAATTATCTGAATAGAAAATTTATTTTTCCTATGGGCCTAGTCTCATCTGGGCCATTCATTAAAGCAAAGAAGAAACTAGGAAAAATATGCCATCTTAATGCATAAGCTGTACAAACATCAAACAATTTTATAAAGTTGCGTAAAAGAATAAAAGGCCTTTGTGGTAGGGATCCACCGCACAAACCTGAAAATAAATATGGGTAGCCGATCTCTACTCTTATACAGCCCATATTGCAAATTAATAATTACAACTTAGAAAGAATTTATGTTATGGGGTCTTTTTCTTCATTTCTTCATTATTCATTTCTTCATATTTAATTTGCTTCTTTGCTTCCTTCCTTTTGACTTGGTTGGAATGTGGTTGCTCCCAAGGCTTCACATGGTACATAAGACATAGTCTTATGACCAACATTCACCTCCACTTCCCCATAACATTTATTCCAAATCCTAATTGCAATAATTATATGAAAATGGGAAAAGTAAATCTAACTAAACCTATAAAATAGAGATTAGCTAAACACACCACACATCCTAAGAATGTACATGAATAAATTGGAGTTAGCACCCCACACATGGGTAACTAAGTCTGCCTGGCCTATTTTTGGATTATGCTTACGGGTATAAGTAACCTACATAGCAAAAAGCATTTTTTATATTTTTATTACAACACCCCTTAAACACAATCTCCTATAGAAGAAAATGATTAGGCTAAGATCATCCTATCATCTAGTCTACACACATACACCCTAACATCTAGTCTAAAATATTACATCACAAATCAAATCAAACCATGCACCCCTAACATAGACTAGAAATAGTGACTATGCCTAATGTGTGTGTCATTTAAAGCATATGTGGCATGTCTTAGCTTGGCTTTAAGGTTGGAGTTTTCTAAGTGTGAAAGGATTAAACTTAGAGGGTGGTTTCATTTTAAGTGATGTAATTGATTTGGTCAATTTTATTTGATGATTTTATTTGGTTTGAATGAACCTACATTTAATTACCAAGTGTTATAAAGAGAAGAAAAGAGAAGAGGACTTGTCTTTCATCCCTACCATAAGTAATTTCTAGGGCAGATTCATTAATGATTTGAATATTTTATTATGTGTTTTAATTAACCTTAAGTTTAGATTTAGTCTAAATAAACCTATTCAATAAGAAAGGCATCTTAAGATTAATTAAGGTGAATTACTATCACATAACACACAACCATTTATTTCTTTCCAACATGTATACCATGCATATGAATGATCCTAAGCATAGCTATACATGCAATGCAAACACTTTAGCATACTTTGATGATGAATACAAAGAGATGTTGTTTAAGAAAATTTTGGATATTTCATGAATGCATGATTTTGTTTAAGTAGAAAAGAGGGACTCTTTTATCCATTAATCAAATGCACATTTACATGTATGAAAGACATAAGTGTATGGCGCCATTATTTTCTACACTGGGGTGTAAGGTACAAGACCTACTTGGGGCTACTCAAAAACTCACAACCCCGGGATGTCTGGACTAATATACCACTTTTCTTAAATACATGTGCATGTACAAAAATAAATGAATGTAAAAAGAGTCATGCAAAAGATTTTTATTTTTGTTTGATTTGGTTATGCAATTTACATATGTACATGTGAAGATCCATCTTAAGCCATAGCATGAAAATGCATAGGAATGGATTTAAGCAAGTGTTATGTTCTTTTCAAATGAACTATATACTTTGCAAATCCTATTCAAATATATGTTAAGAAAAGAGAAGGAAAGATCACATAACACATTTTTGTACTTTTAATCACATGCAAGCTCATAAGTATTTATAAGTAGCATACCTTCATTTATAATATTTTATTGATAGGTTTTGAAAATTATTATTTTTAATTTAATAGTAATAATAGCCACTCATATTCTTACTTTATCCAAAACATGTAATTTGACATAAAAGAAACATTTCATTTCATTTGATTTTTAATACATGACTTCACATGACAAACAACATTTAACATGCTTGGAAAGAGATAACATGATGTAAGCATATGATTTCATTCATCCTAATTAATTCCTTAGGATAATCCTATAAGATAAGATTATTCAAAGTGAACCAAAATTATTTAAAGAGATTTTTATTTTAGTTTTGAATTTGTTTTGATTTAGGAAATGTGAAAAGTGTTTGCTGGTCCTAATCCATTTTCCCCATGTGTGAATTGATTTAGTTTAATTTGTAAATGATTTGATTGATTTTTACATTTTATTTAGGTTAAGGTGTAAATTAAATTCATTAATTACCCCTTACCTACACCACTTTAACATAATTAACCTAATAATTATGAGCCAACATATGCTATGCAACCACATGGAATTTAAATCAACAATGCACCTTAAGAAAGAAAGGGATCTAATGCAATTGGCTCACAATTATTGATTAATTCAGCTAAAGGGTTTAGTTAAGTACTTTCATATCTCTCCACACATGTGGGTTGGATAAGATTTCCTTAAAGCCACTTGGGTTATTGAACACCTAAGTATCTACCCAAGAATTAAGATTATTTAGTTCTGAAATGATTTGCTTTTGAATTTTGATTAAGCTAATTAAGAAGATCATTAGTCAATTAATTCTTAATTAGGTTTGGATTAAAGAAGAAAGTGGGTTTAGGGAATAGCTTAGGGAATAATGTTTAATAAACCTCTTATTCACTTAAATAATGTTTAATTATCTCAATGAAGTGATTAAACCACTATTCACATGCTTAATTATCCTTAATTACATTAAGAGTGATTAGAGGTTCATTAATTAATTTCCCTAATTAACTCATTAATAAATTTTAGAAATTGGGGAGTAAGTCATCCCACTAAACATGCTTGAGAAGTTTGAATTAATTAATGAAATAATTAGAGAGTAAGGGTTATTAAGTTTCTAATTAAATAATTAAAAAAAAATTCAATTCAAATTAATTAATTATATTGATTCCCCAATTATCTTTAAAATGAGCCCTCAGTTATATTTTATTGATTTTTCTACATTTAATTATGAATTTAAGAAGTTTCAATGATTAATAGGTAATTAAATAGCCCTAATTATATAACTAATTCCGTTGGTGCCATATGGGCTGCTGATGCAGGGCACACTTTCCATGTGGTGTGATGGGATTATTTATTTAAGTTATCAAATCGGATCAATCCGCTTGCTTCTCAGTCGGATCAAAGAGACGGTCGAGATAAACCATTTCAAAGGGATTAATCAGCAGATCTAATGTGTCTTAATCAAGACTGTCCATCCAACATATGTGAGATGGATGGTCCATGATTCATCCCCGCCTCAATGTGGGAGGCGAGATCCCCATTTTCCATGGCTTGACAGGCTCACTTGAGCTTGAAAGATTCAACCCACACCATCAAAGCATAGAGAAGAAGATCTAATGGAAAATTCAATGGGATTATAATTCCCTTCACAAAAGACTAAATATTTTTCAATGGAGCTTTGCATATTTCAAAGGCTATCACCGGCCTCCAAGTGGGTACTTTTGTCTGGAGACAAAGCCTTGTTGAAAGTTTCATGGTTGAATTTGCAATGGATTTTCAATTGACCAAAGCTTTCTTCAATAGCTTGCAACCTCGATTGAACTCCCCCTTCTCATGGCTTGGAGGCTTGGGAAAAGCTTTGGGTAAGCTCGACTTGGTGCCTTGATGGTGCTTGCAAGAGGAATTGGACTTTAGTTGAGAACTGAGTGAGTTTGAAATCTCCCTCACCTCCCCTATTTTTAGCTTAGGTAAAATAGAGAAAGGGAAATTGGAATGACCTTAGGAATGCTTAGGGAAGCTTGTGGATTCTTTCCTTTGATCCTCTGAGCTCAATCGAATGCAAGTGAAGTGAATTCAAATGGAATGAGGGGGAGTATATATCCCCCTACTTGGATCGAACGGCTGAGAGCCTCCTTGCCATTTTGATCGAATTGCCCTCATGGAATGGGTTGTTTAGGTTCTTTGGAGCTCCATGTGGTTCTAATTTGGCAGAGGATTGGGAGTGTGGAGTTGCACATGCGTTAAAATGAGTGTGGGAGGTGATCCATGTAAAAAATTTTGAATGGAGGGGTCTTTTTTGGTTTTCCGTTAGGTTTGGCTAACCTAAACCCATTGTGTCATGTGCACCACCCTGCTTGGTGTCCAAATGGTCCACTGGGAGGATGCCAAGTGGTCTTGAGTTGGAATATGATCAAATTCCAAGTGAATTTGATCATATGTTACTCTTTGACCTAGAGGTCAAGTTGACCAATTAGTCAAATTGGGTTAAATCATGGGTTAGGTCAAGTTCAAAGAATCATTTTTAGCCTATGGCTGTCATTGGTTTGGTTCAATTTGATTTATATTTGGTTTTAGTTCATTTGAGTTCACTTAGGTAAAATGGGTCAAGTTGACTAATTTGACCCACTTGACCCAATTGGGTTAGGTCATGGGTTAATTTAGGCTTGGTTGATCATTTGAAATGTATTACAAGCTTTGGTTTCAATCAATTTTGGTTTGATTTGATTTTGGCTTGATTGACCTTGGATAAAGTTCATGGTTAATTGGGCTAGTTGGTCTAGTATCAAGGCTTTGGTCAAGTTCAATAAGTGATTTAGAATGAATTTGACTTGGTTGCAATCAATTTGGTTTAGATTAAGATTTGACCTATTTTGACTTTTAGGTCAACTTGGTCAACTTGGGTCTGGCCAATTGGGCTAGGTTTGGGTCAATTGATGGTTTAATCATGTTCAATCATGGTTATGAATTGGTTTAGATCAATGGTTTCAATCAATTTACATGGTGGATTTTGCTAGTTTGGGTTTCATTTGTTGTGTGACTTGGCCAAAGGCTTATTGACTTGGTTTGACCCAATTTGGGTATGATCATCTTAGTTTTGCTCATAATGTGAAGCTTAGATTTATTTCAATCCAATTTGGATTAGAATTTGGCTCAAAAAGGTGCTTTAGGTCACTTTGGGTCAAGTGAGCCTAAATAGGTCAATTGACTTGATCAAGGCTTGATTCAAGTTTGGTTGAACTCACATCTGGACTTATAATTGAAATATAAATCCAATTGGAAGTGATTTAGTGTTAAATGGATTTTGATTCATTTAACAATTTTAAGTTCAAAGGATGAACATGGGCTTGATTTGGGTTAGTTTGATTTTGGTTTAATGATTGAAGTTTGTGTTTATGATTGAACATTGATTGTTTGAATAAAAAAAAAATCCAAAGGTTTAGAGTGATTTGATAATGATTTGGCTAAGTTCAAGAATTTGACTTGAAAGGGTAAAGGATTTAAGTATTTGGGCTTGAGTTTTGAATTTGGTTTTGGTTAACTGAATTTATATTACATTTTTATTTGTGAATATAATTGAGAATATAAATGGGTTATGAGAAAATCTCTTGAGTTTGAAATGATTTGGATTTTATTTGAGCTAAGTCCATAAGATGAAATCAAAGTGACATAGGAAAGATTTTTGGATTTTGGAATCGAGTTTTGATTTTAGTTTTGGTTATTTGAATTATTTCATATATATTAATATAATTGAGAATATAAATATTATGAGAAAATCTTTGAGTTTGAATTGATTTGGTTTGATTTGAGCTCTCATAAGATGACATCAAAATGACTTAGAAAGATTTTAGATTTGATTTAATCATGGATTTCAATCATTTCAATTGATTCATGATTTGGATTGGAATTGATTTGATGATTTGAGAAAATCAATTATTGGAATGATTGAGTTTGAAGTTGATTTGAATTTGAGAAAATCAATTGTTGTTGGAATTGATTTTGATTTGAGTTTGAAGTTGATTTGAATTAAAATATTTTGAATTTGTAGTTGGTTTGAATTTGAAGTTTGACTTGAAAGAAGGAACTAAGGATTTGGTTCAAGCTATATGTTTTCCAATACCCAAGGCATAACCCATTCATGGCTAACTCTTCTAAGTCTCTTAGGTTAAGTATTCACCCAATCAGAAGTGTATTAAGACTAAAGAACTCTTAATGTCTAAGAGAGTCCCATATCTCGATGGGAAGTTAAAAGCTCACCCAAAGTGAGGTCAACATGTTAATCAATTGTCATGAATGGGTCAAACCAAGTCAACTAGCCCATTGACCAAGTCAACCCTTTAACCCATATGAACCAAAACTAGCCAATTTGCTACCTAAACCAAATTGATTGCAAACCAATGGATTCACTCTAAATTGATTATTGAACTTGACCAAAGCCTTAATTGAGCCCAATTTACCAATTGGTCAACCTAACTGTCTTAGCCCAATTTGACCTTAAGGGTCAAATCAACCTAAAATCCAATCAAATCTAAATTGAACTTAACCAAAGCCTATAATATATTCCAAATGATCAACCAAACTCAAACCAAGCTATGATTCAAGTCAATTTGGTCAACTTAGCCCAAATTGACCTAAAGGATCAAATTGGCCAAAATCTAAATTAAATCTAAATTAAACCAAATTCATTGAAACCAATTGAACCAATATACTCCAAATGATCATTTAAACTCCCAACCAATGGTTTGACACAATTTGACCAATTGATCATCCTAACCCATTTTGACCCAAATGGGTCAAATTCAACCCAAATTAAACCAAATGAACTCCAAATGACATGAAGTTTGATCCAACTCACTTTTGACTCATTTCAAATCTGCTCAAATCAAATTTAATGCTAAATGACTACTTTGTCTTTAAGGGCATCCCAAGAAAAGATAGTTGCCCAAGTGGTCATTTCTCTTCCATTAGTCCACATATAACCAAGGACACATTGATCCAAGGAGTTTGGGAATCCATGACTCATGGGGAGGTGAAATCACTTCACCTCTCCCATTGGAACACTTGGCATGAAGGACTTCAACCTCCCCTTTGCTAGGACACCCATTTGTCCTTCATGGTAGCCACTTTCCATGCCTTAGCCAACCAAAATAAGCCACCTAGGATGATTTTATTCCATTCCCAACCACCCCAAGCTAAATGACAACACTTTGGAGCCAAAAATTCAAAGAAAATGTGGATTTTCGACCACATTCAAACCAAGAGAGTTAGAAGTAGGAAAACTCATTCAATTCCTCTCATTTTCATCCCTTGGAGCACCCAAATCAATCATCAATCATTCCTACTTGAGTTTGGGTGAAAAACACCCAAAAAAGTGGATTTTGGTGAGGAAGTAGCAGCGATTAGAGAACGCATCATCCAGAGTGAAAGTGAAGATCTAGGCTCATTCAAGGCTTCCCACTCAAAAGCATTAATCATCATATAAAGCATCATAGGTAATCTTCAAAAATTCATAGCGAGCCTTAGGATTTCTTATGTTTTTGTGATGTTTCCATGAGGTTTTAAGATTTTCCCTTAGAAATCCCTCACATTCATTACTTTATGCAATTTTAATATGAAATAGACATTTTTTAGTGTGAATCGCAGCAAAAATGAGCCCCTTCGGGCAAAAATTCATTAAGATTTTGCATTTTTCCCTTGTTTCATTTAACAACTGAACCATTCTTATTGGGATGCATAGTGATCGCATCAACCAAGATCTTTAATTGCATGCACCTTGATCCGTAGATGGGATTAACGAATGCAATGTATCACTCTATCGTAGTTAATTTGCATGATGACTCAGAATAAATGAAAGAAAGATTAAAAAGGCCACATTGGATCGCATAGTCCAATTGTACGGTGCCACATTGCCACATCGACACATTGTGATAAAATAAAATCCAAATTTTCTGATTTTAAAAATTATTTAAATCACGTGAAACTTCAAAAATTCATGGAAAATAAAATACATAATAAAAAATTGCAAACAATGGCTCATTGGATTCATCTTTTTGAGAGAAGTCCAATAAACAAAAAATCCCCAAATTTATTAAATATTTTGAACTTAATTTGAGTTTTAATAAAAATCAAATTTCATTAAATAAACCAAAATACATATCAAATTAGGTTGAAATTTTCAGAAATTATAATTGAAGTTAAAATACTTCTAACATAAAAATTTCAAGTCAAAAGGATCTTTGGATTAGAAGATATTAAATTTTGAGGTTCAAATGATTTATTTTAATAAAATAAATTAACAAACTTCATGAAAATTATCTTAGTTAACTGAAACTTCTTAAATTCGTAACGAATTGTAGAAAAATTTATAAAACACAAACTCAAGTTCATTTTAAAGATATTTCAGAGTAGAATCTAGAAAAATTATTATTAATTAATTTTGAATAGTAAATTTGGCTTAATTAAAGTTTAATTTGAAATGTAATTAGCATAATTACTCCATAATTAACCATCCAATTAATCTCAAACTTTCTATGTTTATTTATGGGGATGACTTATGCATTCCCTATATTTTTTGGGATTTTATTGGTTAATTAATTAGGGAAATTAATGGATTAATCTTTACTCATCTTCTTAATATAATTAGTGATAATTAAATAATTGAATAGTAAATTAGTTAATCAATCAAGCTTGTTAATCTCTATTAATGATGATGAAGTCCAAGAAAATGGATTAGGACTCCCTCTTCCAATCTTTACGCCTTAATCCCTCTTAAATAATTATTAATAATTTTAAATAATTAATTAAGAAAAACTATAAAGTAGTAAGATTCCTTGCTTAAACTATTAATATGAGCCAATTGCATTACCCCTTTCATTTCTTAGCATTGCAAATTTACTTTCCATGTGGTTGCATATCATGTTGGCTCATTATTAAGTTAATTAACTTAAGGCTTATGTAGTAAGGTTTAATTAATCCATTTAATTCATACCCCAACCTAATTAAATCATAAAATTGACATAATCTTCATTAAACCAAATTAACTTATACATGGGGAATGGGGATTAAATAAAAATTTCATTCACTTCCCTTAACTCAAATCAAACTCAAAATGAAATGACATTAAAGAAACTTTGATTTATTCTAAGTGGCTTTATTTAATATGATTGTCCTAAGGACTTAATTGGATTTAAATGAAATCACATGATTGTATTATTTTATTTCTTTCCACTCATGTTAAATGTTGCTTGTCATATGTAACCATGCATTCATTTCATTTAAAATTAATTAAATGGAATGGTTTTTTATGTCAAATTACATGTTGATTTAAATTAAATAGGCGTGGCTATTATCACTACTAAATCAAATGTTATTTTCAAAATCCTATAAATCAATTATTATGAATGAAGTGATGTCAATACTTATTAGGTTGCATGTGTTGATAATATAAGACATGCAACATGAAGTCCTCTTTCCTTATATTGAATGGGTTTATATAGGATTTGTAAATGTATAGTTCATTTGAAAAGAACACAACATTTGCCTAAATTTATTCTTATACATCTCCATGTCAAAACTTAGGAAGGATTTCAAATTACATATATAAATCATATTAACCAAATTAAACATAATTTCTTGCATGATTTCTTATTCTTCTAGTTCTTTTGTACATTCATATATTTGAGAAAAGTGGTATATTAGTCTGACATCTTGTTCGATAAGTCCTCTTTCCTTATATGCATGGGTTTATATAGATTAAATGTATAGTTCATTTGAAAAGAACACAACATTTGCCTAAATCTATTCTATATATATCTCCATGTCAAGACTTAGAACGATTTCAAATTACATATATAAATCATATAACCAAATTAAACATAATTGCATGATTTCTTATTCTTATGGTTCTTTTGAACATTCATATGTATTGAGAAAATGATATTAGTCTGACATCCTGACTTTTATAGTCAAGTATACATTAGAGAAAACAATGGCACCTCTCTTTAAAACTTTATACATGTATGTGTGATATGGCCAATAAATGAGAATCATAAATTACATAACCAAATCAAATATAATTTCTTGCATGATTTCTTATTCTTGTGATTCTTTTTATACATTCATATGTATTTAAGAAAAGTGGTATAATAGTCTGACATCTTTGGCTAATAAGCTTTAAGTGTTGGGTCTTTGTACCTTACACCCCTAGTGTAGAAAATAATGACATCATACTCACTTAAAACTCATATACATATGCATGTGTGATATGGCCAATGAATAAGAAGTATAAATCAAATGAATCAAATTCAATTTTTCCATGGGCTTTCCTATCCTTATAGTTTCTTATACATTTACATGTATCTAAGAAAGTGGTATATTAGTCTGGACATCCTGGATTTTAACCCTAAGTAGCCTTTTACCTGTAGAAAATAATGGCAATGACTCACTTAAAACTTTTATACATGTTAAAGTGTGTTTGAGATGAAAAGTCCCTCTTTCTATCAAAAGGAATGCATTCATAATTCAATTAAATAAAATATTTGAATTCAAACATACTTTTACATTCATTATTAAATGGTGCTAAGATTTACATTGTAATAAAGGCCTTGATTATTCATATGCATGATATACATGATGAGAATAAATAAATGAACATGTGTTATGTAATTGTAATTCATTCGAATTAATCTTAAGATGTCTTTCTTAATGAATTGAGTCATTTAGTGAATCTAAACTAGATTAATTAAAACATATAATATGTCATTCATTAAAGAAATTGGTTAATTATTGCTTTAGAAGTGATTTTAGGATGAAAGAGATTTTCTCTTTCCTCTCTTTGTAACACTTGGTTATTAAGTGTAAGCCAAATGAAATGAAAGAAAATATTAATTAAAATGTGCAAATTAAATAAATAACTTGATGTGAAACCACTCTTTGTAAATTAAACCCCTCACACTTAGAACATTACAACTCTAAAGCCTAGTTAGGACATACCACACAAGCTTTAATTCACACACATTAGACTAAGTTATCATTTCTAGCTTTAAGTTAGGGTAGTGTATGATTTGATGTATGCTTGTTTTATGATGCATTATTTTAGACTGGATGTTAAGGTGTATGTGAGTAGTCTGGATGTTAGGCCGATATTAGCCTCATTATGTTTTATAAATCCTTTTTTTGTGTAGGTTGCTTAGCCCCTAGCATAACTCAAGTTAGGATAGGTGGGCTTTTTCACTCATGTGTAGGGTGCTAAGTTCAAAATATTCATATAACTACTTGAGTTGTGTGGTGTGTTTAGCTAACATTTTTTAGTAGGTTTTACTTCTTCTCTTTTAATGTAATTTTGCTAGATTAGATGAATGTTATGGGAGAATAGGATGAACATTAGTTATAAGACCAAGTATTATGTACCATGTGATTCCTTTGGAACAACCATATTCCAATCAAGCCAAAATAAATAAAGAAAAGAAGCAAATCAAAATATAAAAATAAAAATGAAGAATGAAGTATGAAGAATGAAGACCCCATAGCATTCATCATTTTTAATTATTCTTTATAATGGGTTCTAAAGGGAGCTGACCCACATTTCTTTTTTGAATGATACCAATGTTGGCCTTTATTCTTTGTGATAGCTTTATAAAATTGTTTCATGATTTGTTTAGTTTGTGCATTAGAAAAGCATGCCTTTCCATAGTTTGTTTATGATTGGTGGTATATGGCAATACTTTAGGATAAAATAAATAAATTTTCTATCCCACTAACCAACTCATAACTAAACTTTTAAAGCAACTCATAACCTCACCTAAAGCTTAGGTTTTAAATAAACATAATAAAATATTTAGTAATTATATGTTGTATGTTTAACAACATGCATATTTATTTAACTGATTAAGAGGCTATCTGTAAGGATAGAGCTTAACCTTTTGTTATGATGGAAGAATGCCTCTTTCTCTTAATTTTCCAATTAATTTCATGCATTTAGGCATACAAAATCCCATAGAGGTCAAAATAAATTGTCCAAGATCAAATAAAATTGGGATAAAAATTTGCATTAAATTTAAGAATTTTCAGCTCTTTAGTGAGCAAGGACTTAGTCTCTTTCTAATTAATAACAACCTAACCATCTTACAAAAGTATAAACTTGCTACATGGTTTGAATCATGGAGGAGTTACCTACCACTCCATGTCGTAATAAGTCTATAATTTGGTTTACTCTCTTTATGGAGGTAAACCATATAATTTTCTTCTTAGATTTAAGTCATATGTTTTCCTTTGTGAGCTACAAGCATAAATCCTCACCTCTTAAGCATTTCCACACTCTTGTATCATGAAATTATAAGCCCTATATTTCTAATAAAATTTCAACTCAAATAATTAAATCTTCTTAATTTCAAATATATATAAAGCCCAACCATAGGATAGATTAGAGTGATCACTAGGTTTTCTAGTATTATGAGCACTCCCTACTCATCTCCTTTGGCATTGATAATAACTCTCTCTTTTTGATCCATCCCACTTGATTTTCTAAAATACAACCAATCCTTTGATAATACTATCTTTGAATTCTTTAGAGACAATAATTGCTTACTTTAATCAAGAGTATTCTTAAGGGATTTACTTTTTCTTAAGATGTAATTAACTATGGAGACTTGCCTCCATAGAGAACTTAATGAACCTGGTTTAAATAAACCCTGCTTTACTTTTTCATGTAAAGTAGAGAAAAAATCTCTCATATATTCAAAGACCCATCATGCCTTAGGGGTCCATATTAGGTGATTAGGTCCATCATAGGGTAGTGAATTATATCTCTCAAGTTAGTACACTATTCTTTGATATCATACCCGATCACCTTAATAAGCATCCTTAGATCTGTGTGGTGTCCCCTCACATATACACACATGAAGGAAACCAAAAATAAACACCATAAAGGTGTATGTAGGGGGAATTTGGTTTTGGTTGAGAGAGGAGGAAGTTCGAATCGGGAAGGTGTTCTATTTTTGCTACACTGGGGAGGAAAAAATCCAAGAGAGGAAGCCTTGGGAAAGCTCTAGGGAGTACTAGGGAGTTTCAAAAATGCCTTAGGAGCTCTCTCAAAATGAATGTGTGCCTTTCTCATAAGATTTGATGGAGTATATCCCTCAATCGTGTGTGATGGATGGATAAGATTACTTCTCAGATTTTGACTGACCAGCCACCGTCAGAGCGCCGGAGGGGTCGCAATCGAGTCCATGTGGCTCAGTTTGAGTGGGTTGATGGCTCTCCCTTGATCCTTTAGTTTCTTGGCTTAGAAGGGAGGTGAGTTAACTCACCTCCCTTTGGTCCATGGAAATCCTATCCCACTTAGGGTGGGCTAGGTGCCTAGGGGATACCCTATTTGGGGTGAGTGAGGGCTGCCAAGTGATAGGAGAAGAAAACTTTGCCAATTTTGGCAAAATCTCACATGCGGAGGCATAACCAAAAGGAATTTGCCTTGTGTTTGATCTAATTGGGTTTGGGCTAATTTTGGGCTGACTTAGGATGGGTTTGGGTTGGGTTAGATCAGGTTGTAGGGTCCCATGGGTTTGTTTCATGGGTTTTGGCTCAATTTGGACAAATGGGTCATTTGGGTCATGTTGGGTTAGGTTGACCAATTGGTCAAATTAGGTCGAACTAAGGCTTGAGTTAGATTTAATTGATGATTTGAAGTTTTTTGGTTCAAGTGGCTTCAATCAATTTGGCCTAAGTTTGATTTTGGCTCATTTGGATTCATATAGGTCAAATGGGCCAAGTTTACTAATTTGATAAAATTGGCCAAATTGGCTTTGGTTGAGTGTTGGTCAAGTTCAATTTATTAATTGAAAATGATTGTAAGCTTTGGTTTGAATAAATTTGAATTTAATTTGGATTTTGGCCAATTTGACTTTAGGTTAATTTGGGCTAAGTTGGTCAATTGGGCTAGGTTGGGTCCAATTGATCAAATTAGAGCTTTGTTCAGGTTCAATAATGAATTTGGAATGGACTTAAGACCTTGGTTGCAATCAATTTGGGTTGGATCATAATTTGACCTATTTTGACCTTTTAGGTTAATTTTGGTCAACTTGAGTCACATGGCTAATTGGGTTTGGTTTGGCTCAATTGGTGGTTTAAGTCATGTTCAATCATTAATTATGAGTTAATGTGAATCAATGGTTTCAATTCATTTAGTGTATGGTGAGTTTTGGTTAATTTGGGTTTCATATGGGCTAAGGGTTGACTTGGTCAAATGGCCAAGTTGACTTAGTTTGACCCAATAGAAGGCAATTGATCATCCTAGGGTGATCAATGATCATGGTATGAGGTATGAGGTTTGGATGGGCTTAGTTCAATCCAATTTGGGTTAAATTATAACTTGGTTCATATGGATTCCTTAGGCCACTTTGGGTCAAGTGGACCTAAATGGGTCAATTGACATATTTTTGGTTTGATTAAGGTTTAGTTAGATTTATATATGGGTTTAGGATTGAAATATAAATCCAACTGCAATCAATTTGGGCTATGATGGGTTTTGATTCATTTGAAATTTTCTAGTCAAAAAGGGCTAAGTTGGGCTTGACTTGAGTTTATTTCAATTTAGCTTGATGATTGTAGATTTTATTTATATTTGAATAGATGATTGAAGCAATGATTGACATAAGAGAAATCCATTGATTTTGGCTTAATTTAGGCGGGTTTGGGTTAAGTCCAAGGAATTGGCTTAAAGGGTTTGAATTCAATTTTGATTTGATTTTAGATTTATTTTTAGCTTTTTGAATTTATATATTCTTTATATTTGTGAATTTAAATGAAGATATAAATGATTTATGAGATAATAACTTGAGTTTAGAGTGATTTGGAAGCAAATTTGACTAAGCTCATGGAAGCCCACGACTGTGGTGATTTTTCTGGATTGGGGTCATAATAGCAAATCGGATGATCGTGCATGTAGTTGTGGTGATTTTCGTGCGGCCTCCGCACGAGATGCGCAGATCATCCGAGTGGGCCCCATGGCTCATGTTTTTCATTCTGAGGCATCCCATCGATGACATTTTCGGAGTCAATTTCCTAGTTCTTCGACATCAATAATAAAATAAAATAAAAATAAAAGGAAATAAAATGGGTGGCATCAATAGATGGTTCAACACGATGACTTTCCAGGAAGTCACCCATCATAGCACTGCTCTCACCCAAGCACGCTTAACCGAAGAGTTCTCATGTCATCTGGTGTGTTGGTGTGGTCACGCCCGCTGGAGATTTGCAGCAAATTATGCTTAAGCAGAACCCGTCTATGCCACAGTAAGGCTTTGAAATAGCCAAAATCAGAGATACGGGTCCTACTAGATGCACGATTAGCACATCTGCGCATCATACGCCCCACAGAGATCTTTCCGGATTGGGGTAATAATGGCAAATCAGACGATCGCGTGAAGTTATAGTGATTTTCGTGCAGCCTCCACACGAGATGCGCGGATCAGCTGCATGGGCCCCACGACTCATGTTTATCTGTCTGAGGTATCCCCATCTACAACGAGATAAGGAAGTGTGTTTCCATAATGGATCTCAAAGGTCAAGCCAAGTTCTCTAGCAAAGGTGGAAGCCCTCTAATCAATAGTGAAATAGTATGCTTTTTATGCATGATGTTAGAAAAGAAAGTACACATCTAGCTAAGGGGTTACTAATTCTTTTATCTTGATTTTTAGCCTAAGCTTTAGGTGAGGTTATGAGTTGTTTATTTTTAATTTTGAGTTGTTTAATTTGGTAGAAGATTTATTTTTTCCTAAGAGCCTAATCGTCATCTATGCCATACATCAAAGCAAGAAAGAAACTAGAAAAATGGTGTCATTTTAATGCATAAGCTAAACAAAACATCAAATATTTTATGAAGCTAACATAAAAGAATAAAAAGCCATTTTTGGTCAGGCTCCACCTCACAAACCCAAACAGAAACTGGGTAGCCAAACTCTACCTTTATACAACTAGGATTACAAATGAACTAATTTATAATCAAGTAAGGAAATTCATATTATGGGGGTCTTCATTTCTTTTTTTGATCTTTCTTCCTTCTTCTTTCTTCTTTCTTCTTTCCTCTTTTAGTTCCTTTTTTTAAATGGTTGGAAGGTGGTTTCTACAAAGGCTTCACATCGTACATAAGATGAAATCTTATAACCAATGCTCATCCTGATCCCCCATAACATTCATTCCAAAATCCTAATTGTAAAAATTACATGAAGAGGAAAAGTAAATCTAAATAACACCTATAAAATAAAGATTAGCTAAATAAACCATATAAATCTCAAGCATGTAAATTGGACTTAACACCCCACACATGGGTAACCAAGTCCACCTGGCTTATTGGATTTTGCTTAGGGGTATAACACACTAAAAGCATTTATATTTTTATTACAGCGTCCCTTAAGTACAATCCCCTATGGAAGACAATGATTAGACTAAATCTTCCTACCATTCATTCTGTGCACATTCTCCTTAAAATCTAGACTATAAATAATACATTATAAAATAAAATCAAACATTAAACCATGCACCGCCCTAACCTGAAGCTAGAAATGGTGACTTAGTCTAATGTGTGTGCTTTAAAAGGTTTGTGTGGTATGCTTAGCTATGGCTTTAAGGCTTAAATTTTCTAAGTGTACAGATGTTTAACTTAGATGGGTGGTTTCATTCAAGTTGATTAGTTGATTTAGTTGACTTTTTTTTGGTGATTTATTTTGATTTAAGTGAATCCTACAATTAATTACTAATTTATAAAGAGAGGGAAAAGAGAAGAGAACTTCTCTTTCCTTCCCTACCTTAAGTAATTTCTAAAGTTGATTCATATTTGATTTTGTTTAGTGAATGTTTTGTTATGTGTTTTAATTAATCCTAAGTTTAGATTTTCCCCAAACAAGCATATTCAAAAGAAAGGCATTTTAAGATTAAGTGAACTAAAATCACAAAACACACATCACTTCATTTCTTTCCCAACATGTATAACATGCATATGAATGAATCCTAAGCATATTTATACATATAAGTGGAAATATTTAGCACACTTTATGATGAATGCAAAGAAATGTTACTTCAAAAAATCGAAATGCTTTATGATGCATGGTTTTCATGAAGTAGAAAAAGGGTATTCTTTTATCCTTTATTCATATGCATATGTGTATGTATGAAAGGCATAAGTGAGTACAGCGCCATTGTTAGCACTAGGGGTGTAAGGTACAAGACCTACTTAGGGCTACTTAAAGCCTTACAATCCCTGGGTTGTCCGGACTAATATACAACTTTCCTTAAATACATATGCATGTACAAAAAAAAATAAATGGAGAAAGAAAGATGCAAAGTTTATGTTTATTTAATTTTTGGTTTGTTTATGCAATTTATATGTGTAAATGTAAAGATCCTTCTTAAGTTATAACATGGAAGAGGATAAGAATAGATTTTAAACAAGTTTTAGGTTTTTTTAAAAGAACTATACACTTTGCAAATCTTTTTCAAATCCATGTTAAGAAGAAAGAAAGGAAGCAAATATAAGATGCATTTTTATATTCACATGTAAGCTTATAAATAAAATATAAGTAACATTTATATGTTTTGAAAATAATTTTCAATTTAATAGTGATAATAGTCATTCATATTTCTACTTTAGTCAGACATTGCAATTTGATATGACGAAAATATTTCACTTTAATTTTGATTTTTAAAAGATATGAATGCATGAATTTCATATGACAAACACATTTAGCATGTTAGGAAAAAATAAAGTGATGAAAGCAATATAAATTCATTCACCCTAATTAATTTCTAAAGACAATCCTATGAAATAAGAAAGTTTAAAGTGAATCAAAGTTTGTTTAATGTGATTTTTATTTTGAATTTGATTTATGTTTGATTTAGGAAATGTGAAAGAATGTTTTCTGGTCCTAACCCATTTCCCCCATGTGTATGGCATTTTAGTTTAATCTTTAGATGATTAGATGATTTTTATATTTTGGTTAGGTTAAGGTATAAATTAAATTGTGTACACTTACATACCACCTTAGCATATTTAAACAAATAATTATGAGCCAATGATATGACATAAAACCACACAAGGAATTTAAATCAGCAATGCACCAAAGAAGAAAAGGGCCTAATGCATTTGGCTTGTGATTAATGATTAATTAAGCTAAGGTGTTTGAGTTATGTAATTTCATAATCCTTCTCACACATGTGAGTTGGATTTTGATTTCCTTAATGTACTTAGGTTATTGAACACCTAAGCATCTACCCAAAGTGAATTAGTTAAGTTCTAAAAGGTTTTAAAATTTTATCAAATTAATTAGGTAGGTAATTAGTGGATTAATCCTTAATTAAGTTTGGATTAAGGAAGAAAGAGGGGGTTTAAGGAATAGCTTTAGGAAAATATCCCAAAATTATTTGCTAAACTTCCTATTCACTTAAAAAAAACCTTAATTAGCTAAATCAAGGGATTAAACCATTGATTACATACTTAATTAGGTTTAATTACATTAAAAAAGTAATTAAGAATGAATCCAACAATTACCCTAATTAAGATATTAATAAATCCCAAGAAAATTAGGGGATGCAGAAGTCATCCCACTAAATATACATGTGAATTTGAGATTAACTAATGGAATAATCAGAGAGTAATTAGCCTAATTACATTCCCAATAAAACTCAAATTTAGAAAATAACATTGTTCAAAATCCAACAAAGTCAATTTTATAATATTTTACATTCAATTTATTTCATACTCTTTTGATTTTTGTACACTTGATATGAATATTTGAAAATTTGATGATTATTTAGGTAATTTAATCCCCTAATTATATAGCTAATCTTATTGGCGCCACGTGGAGGCTAACGTGGCTCGTGCTTTCCACGTGGCACGACAGGAGTGGCTATTTAAATAGTCACATCATAAAGTCGTGTCAGTGGCGGCACTATGTGCTTTCTCCCTATTTGTCTGATCAAGGATTGAACGGCTGAGATCAAGCTCATGGTTCTTAAGAGTTAATCCTTGGATCCTACATGTTTTAATCATGGTCGTCCAACCAAAATGTGCAGATGGACGACCCATGATTTATCCCTGATCTTTCCTATGAGAGATGACCACCGTCCATCTTCTATGGGAAGATTCAAGCTCGATTGAGCTTGGATTGAATCCAAGCTCAACCCACACCATCACCATGCAAGGGAGATCACATCCAATGGCTAGTTTCTCATGAGATGGAAACTCACTTCAGCTCCACACCATGGCTAATCTAAGCTTGATTTAATGGCATACCTCACTAGAGGCTATCATTAGTGCTCGATTCTCTTAAAGTAGCTTCGTCTATGGGAAATGAAGCCTTGTTGAAGGTTTGAGGTGTTAAAATTAGATGGATCTTCCTATGGACCAACTTCACCTTGACTTGAGCTTGGTCTTGTTCAAAGGCACTCCTCCCTTGCTTGGAGAACTTGTGTGAAGCTTGGAGTGAGTTCGATTTGATCCTCTGAGGGTGCTCGAAGGAGGGATTGGGTTGGTTTGAAGTATTGAGTGAGATGGATTTCAAGTGGAGCTCCCCTATTTTCAATCTATGAAAATCGAGAAAATGGAAATTAAAACTCACTCTAGATAGCTTGAGGAGGCTTGCAATGGCTTGCCCTGACTTCCCTAAGCTCAATCGAATTAGAGAATGATGAAATGAATTGAAATTAGGGGGAGTACATCTCCCCCTAGAGCAATTGGATGATCGAGAAGGATCTTACTTTTTTGATATAATTGACCTCATTCCATGGCTTTATTATGATGTTAGGAGTATCCTTGCATTCAGTTTGGCTAGAAAAGTTGAGTAGTGGAGCTCGCATGTGCCTAATTCAAGTGGAGGAGGGATTCCATGTGCTTAGTTTCAAGTGAGGTGGTTGATTTTAGCCTTAGGTCAGGTTGAACTAACCTAAACCCATTGGGTTAGGTGCACCACACTCACTAATGTCCACCTGGTCCACTAAGAGGGTGTCAAGTGGTCATTAAGAGCATTTGACCAAATTCCAAGTGAATTTGGCCAAACTTTACCCTATGGCCTAAAGGTAAAATGGTTATTTGTCTTGGGTTTCAATTTGAATATGTTTGGTATGATTGAAAAATGGGTTAGGCCAAGTTTCATTAAATTTGGAGTTGGTTTGATATGATTTGGCTCATGTTGACCCATTTGGGTCAAAATGGGTTAACTTGGGTCAAGTTGACTAATTGGTCAAATTGGGTCAAATTAAGGGTTGGGTCAAGTTCATATGACCATTTGAAATGTTTTGGTTGCTTTGGTTTGATTCAATTTAGTTTATATTTGGTTTTGATTCAATTGAGTTCATTTAGGTCAAACAGATCAAGTTGACCAAATTGACCTATTTGACCTATTTGGGTTAGGTCATGGGTTGGTTTATGTTTGGTTGGTCATATGAAATGGATTGGTATCTTTGTTTCCAATCAATTTGGTTTATATTTTAGTTTCACTCAATTTGACCTTTTAGGTCTAGTTGGGAACATGGACAATTGGGCTAGGTTAGGTCTAGTTGGCCAATTGAGGCCTTGGTCAAGTTCAACGATCATTTTGGAATGAACTTGACCCATTGGTTTCAATCAATTTGGCTTAGATCAAGTTTTAACACATTTTGACTTTTTAGGTCAAGTTGGGTCAACTTGGGTGAAGTGGTCAATTGGGCTAGGTTAGGCTCAAATGTTGACTTGGTAAAGTTCAAACATTGATCATGAATGTGTTTTGATTAATGACTTCAATCAATTTAGCCTATGGTGGATTTTGGCTAGTTTAAGTTTCATTTTGGCTAAGTGTTGACTTGGTCAACCCTAAGGTTTGACTTGGTTAGACCCAATTTGAGTGATTGATCATCTTATGATGATTGTTGCTCACAATGTGAGGCTTACATGAGCTTAGTTCAATCCAATTTGGTTAGGATTAGAATTTGCCTCATAAGAGCACTTTAGGTTAGTTTGGGTCAAGTGAGCCTAAGTAGGTCAAATGGCATAGTCAAAGCTCGATTGGAGTTTGATTGAACTCACATATGGACTTATGATTGAAATATAAATCCATTTGCAAGTGGTTTGAAGTCAAATGGGTTTTGATTTATTTGATAATTTCAAGTTTAAAAAGGTGAATATGAGCTTGACTTGGGTTTGATTTTTAAATTGAGTTTTAGTTTGGTGATTGAAGTTTATGTTTATTTTGGATTCTTGATTGAAGGATTGATTGAATCATGAAGAAAAATTAAGAGTTTTTCTTGATTTGAAATTAATTTGGCTAAGTTCAAATTTTTGACTTGAAAGGCTTAGGTTGGATTTTGATTGAATTTGAGTTTAATTTTTGGAGTTGGTTTTGGTTGTTTGAATTTATATTTCATTTATATATGTGAATATAAATAAAAATATAAATGGTTTATGAGAAAATTTCATGATTTGAAGTGATTTGAATTTGATTTAGGCTAAGTCCTTAAGAGGGAGTCAAACTGACTTAGGAAAGATTTTTTATTTAGATTTGAATTTTGAATTAGATTTGATTGATTTGAATTTATATTTCATTTATATATGTGAATATAAATGAGAATATAAATGGTTTGTGAGAGAATTTCATGAATTTGAATTGATTTAGATTTGATTTAGGCTAATTCCTTAAGAGGGAATCAAAGGACTTAGGAAATATTTTTAACTTGGAATTTCAATCGTAAGCTTCAATCATTAGTTTCAATCATGGGTTTCAATCATGTGGGATTGATTTGTATTTGGAGGAAATCAATTATGTTGGAATTGATTAAGTTTAACTTGAAGGAAGGAACTGAGGAATTTGGTTCAAGCTATAAGATAGGTAAATTTTCCTAACACCCCCTAAGGCATGACCTATTCCTATGGCTACCTCTTCTAAGTCTCTAGGGTTAGGTTTAGTGTCCACCTAATCACTAGATGTGTCTTAAGACTAAAGAACTCTTAAAGTCTAAGAGAAGCCCTATGTCTAAGATGGAGGGGTTGAGAACTCATCTTAAAAATAAGGTCAACGAGATTTGGGATGGAGTTAAGCTAGTTAGCAACACAGCTCTGGTCTCTGAGCTAGTTGTCCATTAAATGGGTGACTAGCCTGCAGGAAAGCAACATATTCAATTTAGCATATTGAATTTATCATAATACTTATGTCTTGAGTAGCCAATATGTGCTCTAACTACATGAAAAATAACATTTGAAATTAGCCTCAACTAGGAAAGCAACATATTGAATTTAGCATAATACTTATGTAAATACTCATATATATGTGCTCCATAGGTGCTATGGGGTAATAAGTAATGGGTGGATCTATCGGGGCCTTCAGTAAATAGAGTGAAGCCTAAGATCTGAACCAGGTCATGTACTAATCTATAGTTGTCAGTCTATCCTCATCTTTGGAACAAACTTCCCAAAAAATTCTATCAAATTATTGTGTACTATTAGACTGTATTTTGTAGAATATACATGGTATAGTGAAACAAATTGCTTCCATAAAGACGTTGAGAGTCTTATAAGATCTTCCCAACTACCAAAAATTATCTTTATTGCCTTACGCCTAGTATCCTAGGGTTGTCCGTCGGTTTGTGACAGTCATGCTAGAAATAATGTGCCATAGTCTTACATCTTCAAAAGTGGAATGGCCATCGAGGTAACCTGCTTATGGAAATATAGATTGAACCCAACCTTGGTGGACTGGTGATCTGACAGGGATTTATCTTAACTCGTGTCAATTCCTATAGAGTTATCGACACGCCTAAAGACAAGATGCCTGCTTGGGAAAAGGGGCCCTTTGGGGTGCTTGAATTCCTAATCCACAAGAAAATTTATTTATTTATTTATTTAATTTGTTTATCATGGACCCTGCTAGATTACAAGGGATCACATTGAGAAAGATCTTATATCAGCCTAGACCTATCTTAGATTTACTGAATCAAGGGAGAATCTATGCAACTGCTGAACAAATTCTCCAACCACTGGGGTGGTTACTAAGAAATGCAGACTATCTAATCCAAGAGTAACCCAGTTAGTGTCTAAATGGGGTCGCAAAGGACATGATCTAAATAGAATGCCCATAGGGAGAGGGGCCACTAAGGGCTTGATGCAAAACTATGAAGAAGATGACATGGCTAGTCATATATCAAATAGGTATTCGATGGTCAACTCAAAGAGAAAGCATAGAGACTCATATCTGCTAAGAGTGATGTATCCACCAGGTGAGTTGCTGTCATCATAATGAACATCAATCAACCTAAGATGCCCGTCGGTTTGCAACAATCAGTCTAGGAGGAAAACTAAAGGATTCACATTCTCCTGAAGTGGAAGTAATTGCTGGGATAGTCTGTCTTTGGCTCGACAGGTGCCATCTGACCTAGGGCGACTACTGAGTGAATGCCATTAGGGGGCTTACATTGACTCAAATGTAGTCAAGAGGAAAGAAGCCTTTGGGGGACTTATCTTAAACCTCAAATATAATCGACCTAGTTAGATCATGATGATTAGTTCAGAAAGAAAGCTCAAGGACTCACATCCTCTTAAATAAGATCAACATGAGGTAGCTTACTGGCTAGTTAGTGAAGCCTACCATACTAATAAGGCATTCATTGGTTTGCAATGATCAAGCTAGGAAGAAAGCGCAGGGACTCACATCCTTCAACAAATGACCACTGGGGTGACATACTAGTGAGGAAGCACGTAGACTCGACCAAGAGCAGCTAATGAGTGAGTGTCATAGTGGGCTTTCTCCCACATCAAAGTAGCCCAAGACAAAAAATATGTGTTTGTTTTTATGTTAATGTTAAAGGGAATAGGATGCCTCTCGGGTTCTCTCACACCTATTTTAATAGTGCTAGAAGATTGTATTTATGTTGTAAAAGAGGGATAAAATGCTTCTGGGGGATTCTTACACCTATCCTAAAACACATCATTGTGGATTCGAAAGACAAGAAAATAACCCTACAAAAGAAGAGAAGATTTTGGTGAAATGGAATTAGATTTTTATTGATTTGATGATAATTATTTTCAAAACATGATTTTTATGGGTAATATTTCTTCAAATAGAGCTCACTAACTAGAAGCATCGGGTGTTCTCCTTTACAATCAATGAGTTGATAAGATCCTCCTCAGTATGCCTTCTCTATGGCATAGGGACCTTCCCAAGTGGGTTCAAACATGCCTCCCATCTTTTGACGGGCAATAATTGGTCTCCTTAGGACTAACACAAGTTCTCCTACTCGAAAAGACCTAGGGCAGACTAGCTTATTGTGAGCTTGAATCATTTTAGCCTTGTATAACTCGAGGTTCTGGCACGCACGTAGGTGACTCTCCTCCAAATCTTTGAGCTCTTCTAACCACAACTTTGTATTCTGCCCTGTATGATCTTGCTACCCATGCTATCCTTAGTGATGAGAGTTGAACTTCTAAAGGTAGAATAGCTTTGAACCCATACATTAAGGAAAATGGGGTATATTGAGTTGGAGTTCAGTATGTGGTGCGGTAGGCCCACAAGGCTTCGACCAACTGCTCATTCCACTGCTGCTTATTATCATCAAGTGTCTTCATTAGTTTTTGGATTAGAGTTTTGTTGAATGCTTCTGCTAAGCCATTTTCCATGGGGTAGTAGATGGTGGAGTATCTCCAATCTATAACATGTCTTCTGGCAAAGCTGTTGATCTTGGTGCTTTTAAATATTGTACCATTATCGGATATAATTTATCGAGGCACCCTGAATCTATATACGACATGGTTCTTGAAAAATTGAAGCACGTGCTGAGCTGTGACTTCTTTGAGTGGGATTGCCTCTGCCTACTTAGAGAAGTAGTCAGTGGCACCTAAGATGAACCAATGACCCTTGGAAAAAGAAGGATCAATCGAACCCACAATGTCGGTACCCCAACACTCAAATGGCCATGAGACCAATGTAGGATGTAGAATGTTAGGTTGTTGATGTAGGACCTCATCGTGTACCTGACACTAATGGCATCTCCTAACTAAATCTATGCAGTCTCTAATCATCGAAGGCTAGTAGTATCCTAGTCTCTTGATTTTTGTCTTCATCTTCAGACCAAATTGATGTGCTCCGAATAAACCTGAATGTACCACAATTATAATGCCACGGGCTTCATGTTTATCTAAACAATGTAACTACATATGGTCAAAGGATTGACGGTATATGGTGCCATCGACGAGAGCATAGGAGAGAGCTCTTTGTTTCACCTGATGGGCTTATGACTTCTCTTAAGGTAGTTTACCAATGTTCAAATAATCTATGAACAGTTGCCTCCAATCCAACTCATTGTCCTTATAGGCAATGACAACCTCCCATTCAAGAGAAAGTCTCTCGATGAGTTCAACATCAATAAGGATTGGACTTGTCTATTTTGGACCCTTATTGGAATGGACTCATCTCCTGGACATGCCAATTCATTGGCAAGTTTGGCCAAAGCATCAACTACTGGGCTCTCTACTAGGGAAACTTTATAGATGGTGACTTCAGGGATTTGGGCCAATAGCTTCATGGTATACTCATGGTGATGATGAATTTTGGGTTTGAGAATCTCGTAGGACCCGACAATCTGGTTGATGACCAACTGAGAATCCCCAATGATATTGATGCTCTTGACGCTGACTATGATAGATATTCTAGACCGACAATCAAAGCCTCTTACTCAGCTTCATTATTGGTGCAGGGATTGGAAAGATAGTATGAGAATCTCATCACATTGTAATCTGGAGTTAAGAGAACTATTCCTACCCCTTCCTTTCTTGGAAAAGTAGATCATGGTGCTTCTCCTTTATAAAATGAAGTTGCATCATAAAAATACATCTCCCATTGACGGTTGTCAATCTTCTTTAAGTTCATGATTTGTTCATCAAGGAGATCATCACTAAGAGAAGAATCGACAGGATGTGGGTGTCTGCTAAGAAATCTGCTAGTGCTTATCCTTCTACCATACTGAGGGGTACGAATGTGATATCAAACTATGAGAGGATCATGGACCATCATGCCAAATGTTCAAATAGTGTTGGTCGTGTCATGAGATATTGAAGTGGATTGGTTCTGGAAATCAAGTTCACCTTATGAGAAAACATATAGTACCGTAGCTTTAAGGAGGCAAAGACCAAAGCTAAGCAATGTTTCTCAATAGGTGGATAGTTTGCTTTAGTAGGAATTAGACAACGTCTGAGGTAGTAGAGAGCACTCTCTTTCCCTTCATCATTAGCTTGGAAAAATAGAGCACAGAGAGAGTCATCCAATGCAGCAGTGTAGAAGATGAGTGGCCTGCTCGTGATAGGGGCTGTTAGAACTAGCGGCTTTACCAAATACTACTTAATAACCTCAAAGGCATGCTGGCACTTATCATCCCACTTGAACTAGGTGTCCTTTTTAATAAGTGCTGAAAATGGCTTGCATTTCCCCGATAGGTTGGCGATAAAGCGTTTCAAATACACCAACCATCCTTGGAAAGATCTAAGTTGAGTTAAACTCTTAGAAGGTGGCATTTCTATGATAGATTTGATCTTTTTTGGATCTATTTCTATTCCCTGATGTCAGGAAAACCCAAAGAATTTCCCTGAAGCTACTACGAATTCACACTTTAGGGGATTCATTTTGAGGTTATATTATCTTAACCATTTGAAAACTACTCTTAAGTCAAAGAGGTGGTCTTCCTTTTATCTACTCTTGACTATTAGATCATCAACATAACACTCAACCTATTGATGGACGAGTTCATTGAAGATCTGAGTCATGACCCATTGGTATGTAGCACCAGCATTTTTAAGGCCGAAAGGCACCCTATAACAATAGATTCTGATCGAGATTCAAAAAGTAGTGTTTCTTTCATCCTTAGGGGTCATCTTGATTTGGTTGTAGCTAGATGACCCATCCATGAAAATCGCATGAGATGAGGCGATGTCCACCATTAAAACTAGTATAGGAGGAAGAAACTCATCCATAGGGACATGCCTTATTTAATCTCTAAAATTGATGTAAATGTGAATTTGGACATTCTTCTTCTTAACTGAGATGACACTAGCTAACCAGGTAGGGTATTTTCTTTCCTGATGAAACTAGCATTGATCAGTTTCTTGATTTCAGAATTGACATGTTCACTTTTTAATCGCATGCATCTAAGAACTTGGTTGATAGGGTTAGCACTAGGATCTATTGCTAGTTTGTAGACTACTACGTCGGGTGATAATCCGGGCATCTCTTCATAACTCCATGCAAAGCAGTCCTTAAATATAATAAATAGCCTAACTAAGTCATCGGTTTCTTCTTCATTCAACAACGAACTGATATATGTTAGGCATGGATTTTCTTCTATCCTGAGGTTAATTTCTTTAAGCTTGTCAATTGTTGAATGGATCTCCTCTTCAAATTCTGGTGATGCAACTATTATTTAGAGATCATCTGGAGTGTGGAGATGCCAATCCTCAAATAGATAAGGGTCTTTAGACTTATAATATTCACCGATGCACCTAGATTAATGAGAACTATAGCAAGTCTGAATCTTCCCATGTCAACTATAATGTAGAGGGGATGGTTGTGCTCCATGTCCCCTAGAAGAATGTCTTCATCTGTGAAAGTAATATCCTGAGCTTCTTTAGAATAATGTGCCTCCTTAATAATAATGGTCAACTGATCTAAGCATATCTAAGGATCAAGGAGAGCCTTGATTAATGATTTTGTCATCTCTTTGGATAAGACAAGAGCATCGTATATGTTTAGCTTAGATGGCAACTTTCTTAGGTGAGAGAGGACATTGTAGTCCACCTTTGGCTGATCCTCCACAAGCACATCCAAGGGTGGAGCATCCTATGGAGGGGCTTCTTGATCCCTTAAACCAATGACTTGTTTCCCTCTATCTTGAGGTGCTTCCTTAGGAGGTAGAACCTTGCCACTATGGAGGTTGACTTCAGTGATCTCTTGTGGCAAGGTAATGGAAGGTTTTACCTGCATATCAGGCTCACCTACAGCTTCTCCTATGGGACCCTTGGAATCAAATGATTCCAAGTCTATCTCAAGAGGTGAACCAATAGCATTCAGAGTAGGAAAATCTAATGCTGAATCAGAAAGAGGAAGATCAAAATTGTTATAGTTATTTTTAGACTTGAAGAGTTATTAGGAATAGATTTAGACAACCCATTAGAAGTGACACAGATGTAATTCAAGCTAGCTTTATTCATCAATTTCTTGGATTTGATAAGAGGAATAAAGAAAAAATCAAGTAAAGTAAGAGGGGTGAGGGATTTGATGCCCTCATCTACCGATACAAGATGTATACTAGAAGAAGAAGAACTAGCTAAAGTAGTGGTAGTCGCTATTAAGGTAGCTACAACGATGGACTGGAGGCTAGACTCGATCGGTGGTTACGATACTAGGCTATCTCAGGCTGGTACATATTGTTGCTGACCTCACCCTTTCCCTAAGTTGGCTCTGGCAACTTGCAAACTTTCCTTGATGTTGGAGGTTTGAGTTGACTCAGGC
Organism: Cymbidium sinense; assembly: GCA_021442155.1. NCBI lineage: Eukaryota > Viridiplantae > Streptophyta > Magnoliopsida > Asparagales > Orchidaceae > Cymbidium > Cymbidium sinense. The sequence goes on from CM038219.1 coordinate 130,738,301, forward strand.
ACCTGTAAGGAAAGTTTCTTGATCTTCGATACAATTTTTTTATAGATTTTGGATAAGGAGATATCCCAACCTTCTTTAGTTTTGGAAGGATCCCAAGTATCCCCAAGGATTACCCTAATGGAACTGGATGGTTGTTCCACAAGGTATTCCTTCGGGATAATTATAGCACCGGTCTTGAAGCTATGTTCAAGCCAGTCCTTAAATGTGAAATAATCTTCCAAAACATGACCTAGCATACGGTGATAGAGGCAAAAGTTAGGATCATAACTTTTTCCCACTTTCTCTAGTCTCCTAAGTTTAGGTAGCTAAAAATCTAGCTTCTTTAAGATATTCTTAAAGATCTTCTTGATTACCTCCCTCTTAAATGAATAAGGCTTGTTAAGTTTATTCAAAAGAGTAGGTGGACCATAGCTACCTGGTAGAGAGTATGTGTACCATTATTGTTGATGATGTGGTTGTGCAGAAGGCGGTGTAGGCCATAGAGGCTACAGTAGTGGCTAGTAGGGTTGCCATGGATATTCTTAAGCATAATCTCGATGGCATGCTATTGAAATAGCTGTGGTTCACATTTCATACTCAAATTATGCCATCCAAGAATGTAATCAATGAGGGACTTATCAGGATTTTGTTGAGCCACAATGAGATTACCAATAATGACCCTTTGTTGAGCTCCAACAACCCTCTTGATAAGGAGTTGCTCCAACTCAGCAAAATTCTTTACTGAACTATTGGGAAGTTTAACATACCAATCAAAAGCTATCTCTGCTAAGCTACTGATAAAGAGACAGAAGAGTAAACCATCACTAACACCATTGTTGCAACAACTAGCTCTAAAATGTGTGATTGGCTACCTCAGGTTCCCACTGCCATCAAAACTTTTGAAAGAAGGTGTCACAAAACCCTTAGGATATTGGATTGCATCAAATTCCTCCGGGTAGGGTCCACCCTTTGAAACTGATGATTTTCTCAAGCTTGAGCCAATGCTTCTTTTACTTGCTGCTCAACCATGGACTTGATATCTTTTTTCTATATGGAGGTACTATCCACTACCTTCTTATGCATGCTGGTGCCACGTTGCTCTACTAGAGGAAAAGTCTTGGCTGGGTCCAAGACATGCACCAACTCTGGCTGACTTATCTCAGCTATGGTAGGATAAACTATTAGGGATTAGTTCTGCAATGCTAAGACAACTGCTAACAGATCTTTGAGCCTCTTCTCCATCCTATCTATCTTTTTATCTTTCTTCTTTATCTATGCTAGAAGGTGTTGGGTCGAGTGGGTGTGTCTTCTTGGTCGGCCTCAACACCATCCATAGTCTGTTGCTCTCTAAGGAGGGATCCCCTGGTATCTACCATGCAAACCCTTGCTGAGTCTCCCAAAAAATCATCTTCATTAGGATCAAAGTTGATCTTCTCCTCATCAGACCAGTCATATCTTAGGATCTCTTTCCTCTCCATGAAATAATGGGCTACAATATCATCTAGAGAACGATCTATCAGAACTAGTACAAATGACTTTGGCTGACCGGTGGTGGGATCACTACATGTATTGTGAGGCACCGAACCTCCCTTGCTGCTGGAGAGTTAACCCTGTGAGGGCTATACTTACAGAAAGAAATACACTCCTGATTATCACTATCTCTGTATGGGGTTACACTCCTAGGAGGATTTATCATCATAGGTGCAATTGGGTTGTCACCTTCTCCCTCTGCAACTGTAATCTCCATCGTATGTTGTACTGGTGGTGGTGGTCACGAGATAACCATGATACTTCGGGGTCGCCATTCCTTCCATACCATAATTGGGATAGAAGGTTGAGCAGGAGAGCTCGACCTCGCCACAGTAAGCGGTGTAGATGGAATAGGATCCCTTGGCCATAGTCGGATCACCAACGGGGTCCTCTTCTCCCTAGATGTGGCCTTCATGGCCTTTGGCGGAATTGGAGATGCTGAAACATAGATAGATGGCGGTGGCAAGGGGTAGAGCGGTGTGGTGGAGACACTACCGACTCTCTCTGAACAGAAGCTCTACTCATGTGATGGCTAGTCCCAGTGAGCAGGATACTATCAGTATGATCAACGCAGGTAGCATGCTGATCAAGAAAATCAATGAGTGCAGAGGCTCCTGACTGCTAAATAAACCTCCGCCTCTTCCAGCTGGTGATATGAACTGAGGTATGGACCTCCCTGGCCCGCTCTTATCGAATATGCTTCCCCACACTACGGGGGATGATGAATCTCAAATCAAACTGAGCTCCAGACTCAGATTATTTGTAGACTCCCCCAACCTAGCATAAAATTGAATGGAGGTTGGCATATGACCTCTTACTCTGATTGACTGGTGGCTAAAATTAAACCACTGGTGGAGGTGAAGCAGAGATCCTCCTAGCATCCTCTCTGTCAGAACCAGAGAAAGGATGGAATGGATTTGTTGTAATCAGAGGGGAAACTAAAGTGGGAAACTCCTCAACAATAGACCATGTAGCTACCTCTATCTCCCTAGTGATGTGAGTATGGTACCGCTTTATCATGTTGTTCTTGTTCCTCCTTTGGGACTTGTTGGGGTGAACAGAGTAAGAACTAGAGCCAACCTCAAAAGCAAGGAGACAAACTCTGGGATATGGGGAGCCTTCCCCTTGGAAGGTGTTAATGAGTGGGTGTTATCCCTAACTACGGGGCATACAGATGTTATCACTAACACTAGCAATGATACTGGCACTATCACTGTCGCTGTAAGAACTATTACTGCCTTTCTCTTCAGTGAGGGAATATTAGAATCTGATGGTATGTCAACCCAAATGACCGGCCACTGTGCTCCTGTTAACAGTCGTGAGGGGAGTGCCCTCACATGTAATATAGGCCCCCTCGAAACCTCATCCAAAGTGAATGAGGTGGTCGAGCGGTTAGCCCCGAGATCCATCTGGGAAAAAGATAAACACATATCTCTGTGCACCCATTATTATCAACTGGAACTGAAACTGAACTGTAATTGAAACTGATGTTGAACGAAAGTCTATAATGTTGAAAATAAACTTGAATCAGATTCTTGTTGAATCTGAATTTAAATTTAGAATTTGAACCTATACTCAACATCTTGAAAGTGTTAAGTCAGGCTCAAATGATTTAGAATAGATTTTGAGATTTGATTGGTAAGTGGAATTTTTTTGATGTGAATCCACTCTCAACAAATTTGGATATGTTAAAAATGGGTTCAAATATTTTTGAAGAGATGCTTCTATGGCTTCATATTTGAATTTTAATTTTGATTTTGATGACCCTTTATTTAACAAATTTGGGTATGTTAAAGTAAAGGGTCAATTTGCTTTTATTTTGGATTTGTGATTTTTGGAATTTACTCAATTAGCAACTTTGGGTATGCTAAGTAAGATGTTTGAAAAGAGTTTCTTCTTTTTGTATCTTTGTTTGCATTGTTTTGTGAATCATTTGTGATTTGAAAATGTAATTCTCATTTAGCAAATTTGGGTATGCTAAATGAGGGAATCCAAGTTCATTTTATTTTTTGGAAATTTTTTGAAAATATGACTCTTAGCAAATTTGAGTATGCTAATAAAATCCTAATGTGTTTCTTTTATTGTTAGATATTTTGATTTTGAAAAATAGGATCCTTAGCAAATTTGGGTATACTAAGAAAATCCTAATGTGTTTCTTTTAATTTGGAGTTTAATTGAAAATGGAGAATTCACTTTAGCAAATATGGTATGCTAAAAAAATGAAGTTCCAATGTATTTCTTTAATTTTGTGAAATGAAAATTTCACTTAGCAAATTTGAGTATGCTAAATGAAATTCCAAAATATTTTTAAAATTTTTGTGTTTTGATTTTGTTTTGAAAATGAAAACTTCACTTTAGCAAATATAGTATGCTAAAAAATGAAGTTCCAAAAGTGTTTCTTTTAATTTTGTGAAATGGAAATTTCACTTAGCAAATTTGTGTATGCTAAATGAAATTCCAAAAAATGTGTTTAATTTTTTTGTGTTTTTATTTTGTTTCGAAAATGGAAACTTCATTTTAGCAAATATGGTATGCTAGAGAATTAAGTTCCAAAAGTGTTTCTTTAAATTTTGGAAAAGGGAAACTTCATTTTAGCAAATGTTGTATTCTAGAATGAATTCCAAATATGTTTTGAAAAAAAATAATTTGTTTTTGTTGATTTTGAAAAGGGAGATTTTCATTTATCAAATTTGGGTATGTAAGATGGAAATTAATTATGTTTCATTTCCCAAAGATGTATTTTTATGTGTGATTATTGCTCTTTGAAAGAGGAAATCCCAACATAATCATATGTGGAATATGTTAAGTGGAATTTCAAATTAACATTATTTTATTTGGAAATGAAATTTGCATTTAATAAATTTGGGCATATTGAATGGAGATATTCATATGTGATTTTTGAAAATTTATTTTTGATTTTGATTGAAAATGAAACCTCCATTCAATAAATATGGGTATATTGAATGGAGGGGTTTCATATGTGCTTTTTGAAAATGTGAAAGTTCCAAACTAACACATGTGGAATATGTTGAATGAAATTTCAAAGTTCTAATTTTTCTTGAAGATGTAACATCCATCCAACACATTTGGATGTATTGAATGGAAAAGCCCATCTTCAAATTTTATGCTTTTGGAAGCATGATTGTTGGAATTTTATTTTTTAAAATTGAAGTCTTCATCAAAATGAATTGAGTGAAGAAGTTCATTTGTGCTTTTAAAAAATGTCATTGTTGGAATTTTATTTTTTAAAAATGAAGTCTTCATCAAAATGAATTGAGTGAAGAAGTTCATTTGTGATTTTAGAAAATGTGATTGTTGGAATTTAATTTTTTGAAAATGAAGTCTTTATCAAAATGAATTGAGTGAAGAAGTTCATTTGTGCGTTTAGAAAATGTGATTGTTGGAATCTAATTTTTATAAAGATGATCCTAAATATAACAATCATGAAGATTATTAGATGAAGGTGATTTAGAAAATTGTTTTTGCAAAACATTTTATTATGTGCATTTTGAAAGCACGCTTTTTGAAGAGCAAGATTTTTTTTGAAGGATCTATTTTGTCTTTATTAATTTAGAATGAACCTTTTCTTACCATAAAAATGGTAAGGAGGAAGTCTTTGATCATTTTTTTAATTTTTAGTTTTACCCAGTGGGGAACCCAACGGGGGTTTAAGACCAACACGAGGTGAGGTCCTAAAACCTAAAGATGTTGGCTAGCTTAGCTTAAGGATGAAATAAGCCAAGTGTCAACAGAAAGAAAGATAATCTTGGATTCATAAAAAGTACAAACCCACAATCGATACTTTGAGACAATGATCATTTACCAAAGATGGAGAGAGGAACCATCCCCAATGGAGTCGCCAGAAAAATCTATGGTGAAAATTTTTCTCATTTTTCTAAGAGTATACTTCCATATTCAATCTATGTTGATAAAATGAAGATAAAAATAAATTCTTTGCATTTGGATATCACGTAGATCCACAGATGTTCTTATTAGAGTGATCGGGTATGACATTAAGGAGAGGTATACTATCTTGAAAGATAGAAGTCACTACCCTATAATGTACCTAACAACCTCAACAAGAACTCCTAAGGACAATGGGTCTGCATATGTACCAGAGATTCTTCCCCTACTTTACATGAAAAAATAAAGCAGGGTTTATTTTAAACTGAGTTCATTAAGTTTCCTATGGAGGCAAGCCCTCATAGTTAATTACATCCTAAGAAATGAGATTCCTTAGGAATACTCTCGATTAATGCAAATGATCGTTGTCTCCAAATATTTTGAAAAGGTAGGACTATCAATCGATTAGTTAAATTTTTAGAAAGTCAAGTGGGATCGATCAAGAGGAGCGAGTCTTTTATTGAAGCCAAATGGAAAGAAGTAGGGGATGCTTAAGATACTAAGAAGCCTAGTAAGCATCCCAAACTATCCTATGGTTGGGCTTTTCTATTTTTAAAATTTGAATTAATTTATTTGAGTTGAATTTTTATTAGAATGCTAGGGCTTACAATACCATGGTACAAGGCTATGGAAATGCCTAAGAAGTGAGGATTTATACTTATGACCTGCAAAGGGGAGAAGCAACCTTAGAACTTAAATCTAGGGAGCTTTGGCGAGGGCCAAAAGCATGACCTAAATCTAAGGTGAAAATTGTTATTTAGTTTACCTCCACAAGAGAAGATAAACCATTGACTGTTGGACTTACAACCGCTTGGGGGTGGCCTCCAACTAACTCATCCTACAATTTTAAATTTATGTAGGCAAGTCTTATGTTTATGCAAGATAACAAGGTTGTTACTTATTTAGAAAGATATTAAATCCTTAAACACACTCCCTAAGAGACTAGATCATGTAAGGGCATGAACTCATGACTTAAAACTAATACAAATTTTTCATATATTTTATTTTTATTTTGGACAATCATTTGACTGAGGCTATAAGATTCTTTTTGCCTAATGCATGAGAAATTAAGTTATGGGCCAAAATCAACAAGATAAGGAGGTGCGTTCCCACCATGGATTTTAAAGATCAAGACAAGTTCTCTTGCAAAGGTGGAAGCACTCCAATCATGAGTGAAATAGTATGCTTTTTATGCATGATGTTAGAAAAGAAAGTACACATCCAGCTATAGGGTTAATAATTATTTTATCTTGATTTTTAGCCTAAGCTTTAGATGAGGTTATGAGTTGTTTATTTTTAATTTTGAGTTGTTTAATTTTGTAGAAGATCTATTTTTCCCTAAGAGCATAATCGTCATCCAGGTCATACATCAAAGTAGTGAAGAAACTAGGAAATGGGATACATCTTAATACATAAGATAATTAAAACATCAAACATTTTATAAAGCTAATGTATAAGAATAAAAGGTCATTTATGGTCAGGCACCACCGTATAAACCTGAAAATAAATTGGGTATCTGAGCTATACCATTATACAACTAGGATTACAACAACAACAACAACAACAACAACAACAATAATAACAAGCCTTTATCCCACTAAGTGGGGTCGGCTATATAAATCCTTCATCTCCATTATGTTCTATTATGTGCTAAATTCTCATTTAATTCAAGTATACTAAGGTATACAACCCGGATTACAAATGAATTAGTTTACAATCAAGTAATGAAATTCATATTATGGGGATCTTCATTGCTTCTTTTCTTCTTTCTTCTTTCTTCTTTCTTCTTTCTTCTTTTAGTTCCTTCTTTTCGATGGTTGGAAGGTGGTTGCTCCAAAGTCTTCACATGATACATAAGATAAAATCTTATAACCAATGCTCATCCTGATCCCCCATAATATTCATTCCAAAATTCTAATTGCAAAAAATTACATGAAGAGGAAAAGTAAATCTAACTAATACCTGCAAAATAGCGATTAGCTAAATGAACCATACTAATCACAAGCATGTATATTAGACTTAGCACCCCACACATGGGTAACCAAGTCCACCTGGCTTATTGGATTATGCTTAGGGGTATAAGCACCTACACAACAAAAGTATTTATATTTTTATTACAACGCCTCTTAAGCACAATCCCCTGCAGAAGATAATGATTAGAATAAATTACCATACCATTCATTCTATGCACATTCACCCTAACATCCAGACTATAAACAATACATTACAAAATAAAATCAAACATCAAACCATGCACCATCCCAACCTAATGCTAGAAATGGTGACTTAATCTAATGTCTATGCTTTAAAAGGTTTGTGTGGTATGCTTAGCTATGGTTTCAAGGCTTAGATTTTCTATATGTGAAGATGTTCAACTTACATGAGTGGTTTCATTCAAGTTGTTTAGTTGATTTAGTTGATTATTATTTGGTGATTTATTTTAGTTTAAGTGAATCCTACAATTAATTACTAAGTTATAAAGAGAGGGAAAAGAGAAGAGAACTTCTCTTTCCTTCCCTATCTTAAGTAATTTCTAAAGTGGATTCATATTTGATTTTGTTTAGCGAATGTTTTGTTATGTGGTTTAATTAATCCTAAGTTTAGATTTTTCATAAACAAACCTATTCAAAAGATAAAGTGAACTAATATCACAAAACACACATCACTTCATTTCTTTCCCAACATGTATAACATGAATATGAATGAATCCTAAGCATATTTATACATATAAGTGGAAATGTTTAGCACACTTTATGATGAATTCAAAAAAACGTTACTTAGGAAAACTATATGCTTTATGATGCATGATTTTCATTAAGTAGAAAAAGTGGTATTCTTTTATCATTTATTCATATGCATATGTGTATGTATGAAAGGTATAAGAGAGTACGACATCATTGTTAGCACTAGGGGTATAAGCTACAAGACCTACTTAGGGCTACTTAAAGCCTCGCAACCCCAGGGTTGTTTGGACTAATATACCACTTTCCTTAAGTACATATGCACGTACAAAAGAAATAAATAGAGAAAGAAAGATGCAAAGTTTATGTTTATTTAATTTTTGGTTTGTTTATGCAATTTATATGTGTAAATGTAAAGATCCTTCTTAAGTTATAACATGGAAGAGGATAAGAATAGATTTTAAACAAGTGTTATGTTCTTTTAAAAGAGCTATACACTTTGCAAATCTTATTCAAATCCATGTTAAGAAGAAAAAAAGGAAGCAAACATAAGACACATTCTTATATTCACATGCAAGCTTATAAATAAAATATAAGTAGCATACCCTTCAATTTTGATATTTTATTTATACATTTTGAAAATAATTTTGAATTTAATAGTGATAATAACCATTCGTATTTCGACTTTAGCCAAAATATGCAATTTGACATAAAGAAAATATTTCACTTTAATTTTGATTTTTAAAAGATATGAATGCATGAATTTCATATGGCATACACATTTAGCATGCTAGGAAAGAAATAAAGTGATGAAAGCAATATAAATTCATTCACCTTAATTAATTCTTAAAAACAATCCTATGAAATAAGAAAGTTTAAAGTGAATCAAAGTTCGTTTAATGTGATTTTTGTTTTGAGTTTGTTTTATGTTTGATTTAGGAAATATGTAAGAATGTTTGCTTGTCTAACCCATTTCTCCCATGCCCATGGCATTTTAGTTTAATCTTTAGATGATTAGATGACTTTTATATTTTGATTATATTAAGGTATGAATTAAGTGTGTTAATTACCCCTTACCTATACCAAGTTAGCATATTTAACCAAATAATTATGAGCCAATGATATGACATAAAACTATATAAGGAATTTAAATCAGTAATGCACCTACAAAGAAAAGGGCCTAATACATTTGGCTCATGATTAATGATTAATTAAGCTAAAGGGTTTGAGTTAAGTAATTTCATAATCCTTCTCACACATGTGAGTTAGATTTATTGAACACCTAGGCATCTACCTAAAGTGAATTAGTTAAGTTCTGAAAGGTTTTAAAATTTTATCAAATTAATTAGGTAGGTAATTAGTGGATTAATCCTTAATTAAGTTTGAATTAAGGAAGAAAGAGGGGGTTTAAGGAATAGCTTAAGAAAAATATCTCAAAATTATTCCCTAAACCTCCTATTCACTTAAACAAATCTTAATTAACTAAATCATGGGATTAAACCATTGATTACACACTTAATTAGGCTTAATTATATTAGGAGAGTAATTAGGAATGAATCCGGCAATTATCCTAATTAAGATATTAATAAATCTCAAGAAAATTAGGGTAGCCAGAAGTCATCCCACTAAATACACATGAGAAGTTTGAGATTAATTCATGAAATAATCAAAGAGTAATTAGTATAATTACATTCCTAATAAAACCTAAATTCAGAAAATAATACTATTCAAAATCCATCAAAGTCAATTTTATAATATTCTACATTCAATTATCTTTCATATGCAATTCATTTTATATTTTCCTGATTTGTCTACACTTAGATATGAATATTTGAAGTTTCCATGATTAATTAAGTAATTTAATCCCGTAATTATATAGCTAATCTTGTTGGTGCCGCATCGAGGAGGATGCAGCATGCACTTTCCATGTGGTGCGACGGGAGTGGTTATTTAAGTAGTCACATCATAGTGTCGCGTTAGCAGTGGTGCTATGTGCTTTCTCCCTATCTGTCCAATCAAGGATCAGATGGCTGAGATTAAGCGTGCAGTTCTTAAGGGTTAATCTTCGGATCCTACGTGTTTTAATCATGGTCGTCCATCCAAAATATGCGGAGGACTGCCCATGATTCATCCCTGATCTTCCCTGTGAGAGATGGCCACCATCCATTTTCTAAGGGAAGATTCAAGCTCAATTGAGCTTGGATTGAATCAAAACTCAACCCACACCATCACCATGCAAGGGGGATCACATCCAATGACTAGTTTCTCATGAGATGGAAATTTACTTCATAGAGATCCACACCATGCCCAATCTAAGCTCAATTTAATGGCATTCCTTACTAGAGGCTATCACCAACTCTCAATTCCCTTCAAGTAGCTTCGTCTAGTGGAGATGAAGCCTTGTTGAAGGTTTGAGATGTTGAAATTGGATGGATCTTCCTATTGAACAACTTCACTTTCACTTGAGCTCGATCTTGATCAAAGGCACTCCTCCCTTGGTTGGAGAACTTGTGTGAAGCTTGGAGTGAGTTCGATTTGATCCTCTAAGGGTGCTCGAAGGAGGAATTGGGTTGGGTTGGGGTATTGAGTGAGATGGATTTCAAGTGGAGTTCCCCTATTTTCAGTCTATGAAAATTGAGAAAATGGAAATTTAAACTCACTCTAGAAAGATTTGGGAGGCTTGTAATGGCTTGCTCTGACTTCCCTAAGCTCAATCGAATTGGAGAATGATGAAATGAAATGAAATTAGGGGGAGTATATCTCCCCCAGAGCAATCGGATGACCGAAAAGGATCTTATCATTTTGATCCAATTGACCTCAATTCATGGGTTTGTTAGGAGTGTCCTTGCATTTGGTTTAGCTAGAGGAGTGGAGTAGTGGAGCTCCCATGTGCCTAATTCAAGTGGAGGAGGGATTTCATGTGCTTAATTTCAAGTGAGGTGGTCGGTTTTAGCCTTAAGTCAGGTTGGGCTGACCTAAACCCATTGGGTTAGGTGCACTACACTCACTAGTGTCCACTTGGTCCACTAAGAGGATGACATGTGGTCATGAAGAGGATTTGACCAAATTCCAAGTGAATTTGGCCAACATTTACCTTATGGACTAATGGTAAAATGGTCATTTGGCTTGGTTTCAATTTGAATATGTTTAGTATGATTGAAAAATGGGTTAGGCCAAGTTTCATTGAATTTGGAGTTAGTTTGATATGATTTGGCTCATGTTGACCCATTTAGGTCAAAATGGGTCAACTTGGGTCAAGTTGACCAATTGTTCAAACTGGGTCAAACCAAGGATTGGGTCAAGTTCATATGACCATTTGAAATATTTTGGTTGCTTTGGTTTGATTCAATTTGGTTTATATTTGGTTTTGGTTCAATTGAGTTCATTTAGGTCAAATGGGTCAAGTTGACAAAATTGACCCATTTGACCTATTTGGGTTAGGTCATGGGTTAGTTTATGTTTGGTTGGTCATAATGGATTGGTATCTTTGTTTCCAATCAATTTTGTTTATATTTGAGTTTAGCTCAATTTGACCTTTTAGGTCAAGTTTGGTTTATGGTCAATTGTGGGTTAGTTCAATTGGCCGGTGGCTTTGGTCAAGTAAACAATCATTTTAGAATGAACTTGACTCATTGGTTTCAATCAATTTGGCTTAGATCAAGTTTTGACACATTTTGATTTTTTAGGTCAAGTTGGGTCAACTTGGGTCAAGTGGCCAATTAGGTTAGCTCAAATGTTGACTTGGTCAAGTTCAAACACTGATCATGAATGAGTTTTGATCAATGGTTTCAATCAATTTGACCTATGGTGGATTTTGGCTAAGTGTTGACTCAGTCAACCGTTAGGTTTGACTTAGTTTGACCTAATTTCAATGATTGCTCATAATGTCAAGCTTAGATGGGCTTAGTTCAATCCAATTTTGTTAGGATTAGAATTTGGCTCATAAGGGCACTTTAGGTCACTTTGGGTCAAGTGAGCCTAAGTAGGTCAAATGGCTTGGTCAAAGCTTAATTTGAGTTTGATTGAACTCACATATGGACTTATGATTGAAATACTAATCCATTTGCAAGTAGTTTGAAGTCAAATGGGTTTTGATTCATTTGACAATTTCAAGTTTAAAAGGGTTAACATGAGCTTGAGTTGGGTTTGATTTTTTTTAATTGAGTTTTGGTTTGATGATTGAAGTTTATGTTTATATTTGGATTCATGATTGAAGGATTGGTTGAATCATGAAGAAAAATCAAGAGTTTGTCTTGATTTGAAATCTATTTGGCTAAGTTCAAGATTTTGACTTGAAAGGCTTAGGTTGGAATTTGATTGAATTTGAGTTTGATTTTTAGAGTTGGTTTTGGTTGTTTGAATTTATATTTCATTTATATGTCAATATAAACAAAAATATAAATGGGTTATAAGAAAATTTCATGAATTTGAAGTGATCTGAATTTAATTTAGGCTAAGTCCTTAAGAGGGAGTCAAAGTGGCTTGGGAAAGATTTTTTATTTAAATTTGAATTTAGAATTTGATTTGATTGATTTGATTTTATATTTTATTTATATATGTGAATATAAATGAGAATATAAATGGGTTGTGAGAGAATTTCATGAATTTGAATTGATTTAGATTTGATTTAGGCTAAGTCCTTAAGAGAGAATCAAAGGACATAGGAAATATTTTTGACTTGGAAATTCAATCATTAGTTTCAATTATGGGTTTCAATCATGTGGGATTTATTTGGATTTTGAGGAAATCAATTAAGTTGGAATTGATTTAAGTTAGACTTGAAGGAAGGAAGTGAGGAATTTGGTTCAAGCTATAGAGTAGGCAAATTTTTCTAACACCCCCTAAGACGAGACCTATTCGTATGGCTAACTCCTCTAAGTTTGTAGGGCTAGGTTGAGTGTCCACCTAATCACTAGATGTGTCTTAAGACTAAGGAACTCTTAAAGTCTAAGAGAATTCCTATGTCTAAGATGGAGGGGTTGAGAACTCATTCTAAAAATGAGGTCAATGATCATATTTGGGGCGAGATCTAGTGCCTGGTTTGGGCCAACTCAAGAAAATCTTGGATTAAATGGGGCAAGCCTATAGGAATTTTTTTTTAGTAGATTGTTAAGAGGTTTAGGAGAAGTATAGAGTAACTAAGGGGGATCTACATATGATATTTGCTGATTTAGAGAAAGCATGTGATAAAGTTTCAAGAGAAGTATTTTGGAGAGTTGTAAAAAAGAGAGGAGTTAATATTGGGCATACTCAAGTCCTCAAGGATATGTATACTAGAGCTGTTACTTGTGTCCAAACATATGGAGGATTGGCAAAATATTTTCCTATTTCAGTTGGATTACATCAAGGATTGGTTTTAAGCCTTTATCTTTTTTTGCTTTATGTTATGGATTTTCTTACTATGTATGCAATACATTTGTTAAAAGGTTTAATGGAATAATATAAAGGAAGTAAGGAGGATCTAAATATAATATTTGTTGATTTAGAGAAAGCATGTGATAAAGTTTCAAAAGAAGTATTTTGGAGAGTTGTTGAAAAGAGAGGAGTTAATATTGGGCATATTCAAGTCATTAAGGATATGTATACTAGAGCTGTTACTTGTGTCCAAACACTTGGAGCATATTCAAGTCATTAGGGATATGTATACTAGCCTTTATCTTTTTTGCTATTTGTTGATTTTGATAAAGCTTACAATAAAGTTCCAAGATATGTAAGATAACGATACAGAAAAAATGAAACATCTACTATAGTACAATATAAAAAAAAAACATAAGTGGCAGATAACAAAAAAATGAATACATGTACGACACATAGATCACACTATCCTAAGCATACGTCTCAATGCTTGAAATCGCACCACTCATAGATGTATATTGATCAGGTGCACATGGTGGATGATCACGCAGCTGATGGTGGCCCTCCAATGTAGGTTCTTCAGATGTCTGCGTAGGATAGTCTCTGTGTATCTCCAATTTTAATCACGTTAATGGTCATTACGCATAACTTAAATGCCTGCTGAAGCACACTTACGAGCAACCCCTTTGCATGGTGTCGAGGATGATTGTGAAATAATGAACCGTGAATCAAGTAATGCATCTGAGTATAGTGATGCTGAGAATGATGTTTTACTTGGATAGACTAGTTTATGTGACAACAATGCTAGTCATGAACTTATGAGGAATCATTCTTTAAAGAGTTCTACAAATGAAGCTGAAATGATCTGTAACAATTACTATGTTCGGACATGCAAAATCACAAAAGATTGGGATGCATATGTTGTATTTGATGGTCCACCTGGTAGCATAGTTTTTTTCAAATGACATTGAAGTTTCAGTGGAATTATCTAAAGGTATGTGCTTCTCAAATAAGAAGGAGCTTCAGTTTGCAGTTACTAGTTGGTTAATAAGAAATAATTTCTTAACTATTACTTCAAATCAAAAGAATTTCATAATTGTTTGTGCACAACATAATAATCCTAGTGGATCATGTCAATGGTGCATACATTATAGCCGGAGCAAGCAATTGGGAGGTGCTTGGAGAATATCAACTTTAGGTGCTCCACACACATGAATCAGCACTATCATGAGTTCTAGATATCGTCAATGTACATCTAAGTTTATCAGTTATTTCATAATACCTATTATAAGAACTCGAATAGACTTGAAATCGAGAGAGATTATTGGCCAGATGGAATCAAAGTTTAATATTAAAGTATCTTATATGAAGGCATGGGATGCGTGGTGTAAGAGTATAAGAGCAATATTTAGGAGTTGGGAGGACTCGTACTGCTCTCTTAGCCTATTCATGGTGTCATTATGTTCTGCTTTGTCAGGCACTATTTATAGGCTTCAGTCAACAACTACACACATGTTTCAAAGATAATTTTGGGCATTTGAACCATCAATAGCATTTGGATCCAAATTAAAAAGTTCCATGGGAATGCCCTGATTGGGTTCAATACCATCAGCTTCATAGCTATTTAGGAAGCGGATAGATCTCATTGTCCATGTCGATGTTGATGAGGATAGACAATAAAACCGCTACATGTTATGGTTTGTTTGGGCTTGTAGTACTGAAAAGCAGATCCATCAATGACATACTATCCCAAAGCACCTACCAAGCGAGCCTATGTAAGTTAGTAGTAGCTACTGCAAATTTATTTAAGTACATACATTTAAAATTTTGACTTTAACATCTACTCATTTGGTTAATATAGGTGGAGCATATCTTGGTGACTAAAGATATCTTCCAGCCTTTCCTTGGACGTGCCAGTGACTTGGACTTAAGATGGCTGTAAATAGATATGAGAAGATATGTTGAGATTTGTTATGCATTAGCGACCATCGGTTCAAACGTCACAACAGAGGATATGCCACATGAGTACGCTCGCTGACTAGGTGCACATGGGGATGCAGCCATACTTATCGACAGAGCCTTTAACTTATCGAGCTCTCTCATACAAAGTTGCACCTTCACGATTGGTGCCTCTAGGAGAACCACAGTTGGGTTCAAATGTTAGAGGCCAAGATCAGGGACCACATGGAGTCTCTCATTAGGCTGCGATGTTCATTACCACATGCACTACACTCGAGGTCTTTGCGATAGCTGATCATCGTAGGGATAGTTTTTGGGATGTTTATTTTAATATCTCTATTATACTTGTAACCTTGATCTATTTATACATGAATGGAGATTCATAGTTGTACTTATAACATTTCTTAAAATGACTATTGACCATTGAATTTTATTTTAGTAAAATACTCACTTATGCTACTAATTATTAAAAAAACTTCACTTAATTTCACCGGTTGCATTCACTTAAAATCTCACTTAGTCAATGACTCCAATGCCTCGTCTTGGTGTGACTTCCGGAGATTTCATCTCGGCAAAAGCACTTATGTCATTCCACTTGATTTACACCCATGGAAGCCATGGCCATGTCGCAAGATGAACTTTCTCTCCTTCTTCAATGGATGAAAGACAAACGGAACACTCATGAACCCCTTCATCCTTGCTATGCTAGACCACCCATTGCTCACACTTCATGGATCTTGAGGGAGGCGAGGGCAAAATTGATGGATGGGAGGCGGAACCTAGCAAGGAGGTAGTAAAGGCTCAACATTGTTAGATAAACTCCGATGAAAATTACGACGGTGATGAGGAGAGAAGTCCAAACCATGGTTGTTGGCTCCAGAGCTGGACCTCCACTCCTCTGATTTCGATTTGGAAGAATTTTGAGATCAGTAGATTGATGCAGATTAACTCTATTAATAGTTTGCCGGTTATCTTTTTATATAAATTTTAGCATGTTATGACTTTTTATATATGCATTCAAATAATTTAATTTCACCATAAATTATTTTTAAAAAAATATAAGTTCATTTTTAAATATAATTATTACATAATTTATTTTTTATTTACTCTAATGCTTATCATTCTTATTTTTATCACATTCAACTTAAATATTAATATTTTTCTTATAAGGCAATATTATAAATTACACAACATTACTAATTTAACTATAATTTTATAAAATTTATTTATATTTTGTTGGAAAGATCCTAGTGAAGATAACCATAACTATTTATAAAAAAAATAAATGTAACTTGTTATGAGAAAATAATTTTTTAAAGTTATTGTAAAAATCATAAAATTCTTTTATTTTTAAAAACTAAAAATAAATTTATTATAATTGTGACATTCTAATAAATTTTATTATTAAAAAGGAGAGAGATCAATATCTAGGTATCATCTAATAATTAAATAGTGAAAAATCACCCCAAATTGTGCCTAAAAGTCTATTTGAGATCATTTAAAAAACATTTATTTAATGTATTTTTATTTATTTTTATTATTTTTAAGAAATAAATCAAGTTATCAATTAAAAAAGTGTAAAATAAATTTTAAATATTTTAATTAATTTATTGTTTTTTGAAAATATCATCTTCAAACATCACTATCATTTTCATTAGTGTTGACAATCACCATCACTATTGATGGATAATTATCATCATTATCTCAATATGCCCAATCAAGATCATCATTATCATCACATAAAAATAAAATTAACATATTTTTAAAATGTCAAATATATTTATATTTAATATTAAAATATAAATAACATAAATAAAAAAATAAAAGTTAGCCAAAACAACCTCTCATTGCCCATAATATTCTCAAACCCATCCCATAATCATTCATTTATTTTAACAATTCAATTCAAACTTCAAAAATCATATTTTTTTTATTAATAAATTCAAAATGTCCAAATCCATCGAACTCATCTAATAATACATTGAAATCTAACTATAATTCCAGGCCTTGTTTAATCACTTATATTATTAAGTAATTAATTATTTAAAATGCCAACATGAGCTAGTCTGATTTTTATTTTATTTTATAAAAAAGCTCTATAAGACAGTTGCTCCAAGGCAAGAATAAGTTCTTAGGGGTGTAAGATAAAACAATTGAGAGGAAAGGTTTCTAATCAACATGATGTTATCGATACAAAAGAAAAAAATATTAACATAACAAAACACACGATTCTCTCAAAAATGAACCTAATGGTGTTTTAGCACCTTATCAACATGGCTAAAATAAAAGGTTGAGGTTTTGCTTCTTCTTTTTTTAAACCAAAAAGAAAATAAATAATAAAGATATGCGAAAAAAGGATAAAAATTACGTTCTATGATCGAAAGAGGAGTTGAGGTTTTGTTTTTTTAAAACTAAAAGAAAATTTTATTGCACTAAAGAAAAAGGATACAAAGTCCTTAAAGGGACAACTCAAAATCTAATGCTCAATGAGCTACAAGATAACTAAAGAAAAGTCCCCAACTAAGTATAATAAAAAAACTAAAGGTGTGGTGTTTATTTTTTGTATATGGGGACACTATGGTCGAGGTGTACTTATTGAAGTGATCGAGTATGACATTGAGGTATAGTGTACTATCTCAAAAGATAGAGACATCACCCTTCAATGGACTTAATCACCTAATAAGGACTCCTAATGCATGATGGGTCTTCAAATATACCAGAGAATTTTTCCTACTTTACATTGATGAATAAAGTAAGGTTTATAGTTCTAAGTTCCCCGGAGCAAGCCCCCCATAGTTAATTACATCCTAAAAGGAGTTCCTTAGGAATACTCGATTAAAGTAGTAATTGTTGTCTCCAAGGGTAAGACTATCAATAAATTGGCTATGTTTGAAAAATCAATTGGGAAAAATCAAAAGGAGAGACTTATTATCAAAACCAAAGGATATGAGTAGTGAATGCTCATGATACTAGGAAACCTAGTGAGCATTCTAATCTAATATATGCTTGGATTTTATATGTTTGGAATTGAGGATATTTACTTATTTAAGTTGAAATTTTATTAGAAATTCAGGACTTATAATCCCACAACATAAGATTGTGGAAATTCCCGAGAGGTGAGGATTTATGCTTATAGCAGGAAATAGCCACCTCAAATCCTGAATCTAGGGAGCTTTAGTAAGAGCTAACACATGGCCTAAGTCTAAGAGAAAATGGGCATAAGTTTTACCTCGATAAGAGAAGGGTACACCACCATACTATTGGACTTATAACTGCTTGTAGTGACAACCGACTAACTCCTCCTATGCTTTAAAACCATGTAGGCAAGTCATATGATTTTGCAAGATAGTTGGGTTGTTATTATTTAGAAAGAGATTAAAGTCCTTAAACCCAATCTCTAAGAGACTAGAGCATGAGTTGTATGAGTAATGACTTAGTCTAATGCAAATCTTTTCAAAATTTATTTGATTTTGGACCCTTCATTTTGACAAAGGTCATAGGATTTTTGTATGCCTAAATACATTTTAAAATAAGTTATGGGCTAAATCAGAGAGAAAGAAGTATTTTCCACTATAGAGGGACCTTCCCCTATCGTGCAAGGATTGAAACCCTCTCTTTGCAAGAGTGAAGAAATATGAATGCATGATATTAAGCATACAATATTTAGCTAAGGAGTTGTTAAATCTTTTAATAATCTTGTTTTAATGCCTAGGCTTTATATGAGGTTATGAGTTATTTAGAAAATTTAGTTATGAGTTGTAGTTGGGATAAAATATTAATTTTTCCCTGAGTTCCTAATCGAATCCAGACGACACATCAAATTACCATTCATAAAGGAACTAGAAAAAGGCATTATGTTTCTATTATACAATTTAAACATAATATCAAGTATTTTATAAATCTAATGCAAAAGAATAAAAGGCCGGTTGTGGTGCCAGTATAACCCAAAGAAAAATTGGTAGGCTCTACCCTTATACAACCCAGTATATGAAAGAATAATTATAATTTATAAATGAATAAATGCTATGGGGGTCTTCTTATCTTCATTCTTCATATCTCCTTCATTTCATCATTTGGATGTGCTTGCTTCAAAGGCATCATAGGGCCTCTCAGGATAAAGCATTCTAGCCACTGCTCATCTTAATCTCCCATAATATTAATCTTAATTTCTAATGTAAAATTACATTAAAAATAGGAAAAATAAATCTAACTATACCTGCAAAATAAGTGTTAGCTAAATACACTATACAACCTAAGCAATTATATGAATAATTTAGACTTAGCATCCTGCACATGGGTAACTAAGTCCACCTGTCCTAATTTAGATTATACTTAGGGTTTAAGCAACCTATAAAAGAGAGCATTTATATTTATTTTAAGCACCTCTTAAGCACAATATCCTGCATAAAATATGATTAAGCTTCACAGCCTACCATCCAGTCTATGAAGTATACACTCTAATGTCCACTCTCCAATAATACATTATAAAACCAAACATGCATCACTCCATGCACCGTACAAACATAAAGTTAGAAGTAGTAACTTACTTCTAAAGTGTGTGTATTAAGGCTTGTGTGGTATACCTTAACTAAGCTTTGTTATAATTTTCTAAGTATGAAAGGATGTTTTGTCATAAGAAGTTAATTTTATTTTAAGTGATTTAATTGATTTGAAAATTTTACTTAGTATTTTCTTTTGTTTCATTTGACTTACACCTAACAACTAAGTGCTATAAAGAGAAGAAAATAGAGGATTACTCTCTTTATCCCTACCTTAAGTCACTTCTAAAGCAAATTAATTAGACTTAGTTCTCTTTAGTGAATGGCTTATTATATATTTTAAATTAATCCTAAGTTTAGGTTTACTTTAAATACTCTCATTCAATAAGAAAGGCATCTTAAGATTAATTGGAATTAATTATTATCACATGACACATATTCATTTATTTCTTTCCATCATATGTAACATGCACATGATCAAATCCTAAGCATACCTATACATGCAACATATTGTTAGCTCACTTAAATGAAAGATGCATAAATGAATTTTGTAGAAAATGGAATTTTCACTCATTAGCTAAATACACATTCAAATGTATAAAAGTTTTAAGCAAGTACTTTGCCACTCTGAGCTAGGGGAGTGAGGTAAAAATCTCTTTGGGGCTACTTAAAGCCGTGCATCCCCGGAATGTCCAGACTAGATATGCCCGCTATTCTTAAATACATATGGATGTAAAAATAACTACGAGTGGAAAGTCATGCTAAAGTTGCATTATTTTGAAATATTTATGTATATGGAATAAAGTCAAAATGGGAAGACTTTCATTCATTATACAAATGCACACACAAGTGTATGAAAGTTATAAGCAAGTAATTCACCATTATTAACCAGAGGAGTGAAGTAAAGACCTCCTTGGGGCTACTTAAAGTCATGTGCCTCCAGAATGTCCAAACTAAATATACCCACTATTCTTAGATACACATGAATGTACAAATAACTACAAGAATGGATGAATCATGTTAAATTTCTACTTTTGAAATATTTATGCATATTGAACAAAGTCTTATCTAAATTTCAGTATTGAAGTATATAAGAATGAAATCAAATGGAGTACATGCCATTGTTAAATCAGGAAAGTGAGGTAATCAGATGACTTCCTTGGGGCTAACTAAAGCCTCGTATTCTCAGGATGTCCAAGCTATATGCCCATTAACATTCTTACTTACATAAATCAATGCATGAATAAAAGAAAAGAAACTTCACTTCATACACTTAAGCTATAATCACATACATCTCCTATGTATTTATAACTAGCATTCATAGCATATATATAATCATTCATTTATAAGTTTTGAAAAAAAATATTTGTATTTAATAATGATAATATCCACACATATATTAATTTAAATCAACACATGCAAGCTTGACATAAAAGAAACCATTTAATTTAATTGATTTTGCAAGAAATGAATGCCTGAATCAGTTTACATACTATATTTAATATGATTGGAAAGAAATAAAGGGACATAAGCACATGATTTCATTCAATCTAATTAACTCTTAAGGACAATCATAAATAAGCTCATTTAAAATAAACAAAAATTTCTTAATGTCATTTTCAATTTCATGGATTTGATTTAAGATGGTGAGAAGAAGGTTTGCTAATCCTAATCCCATTTCCCATGTGTGAGTTAATTTGATTTAATGAGAAGTAATTAAGTTGATTTTATAGACTAATTAGGTTAATGTATGAATTAAATCAATTAATTAAGCCTTTACCTATGTTACCTTAAGATAATTAATCAAATGATTATGAGCCAATATAATATGCAAATGAATTGAAAAGTAAATAGCAATGTTCTATGAAATGAAAGGGCCTAATGCACTTAGCTCACAATCATTAATTAATTAAGCTTAAGGAACTTACTTAATTACTTTCATGATTTTCTCACACATGTGAGCTAACCATAATTTGATTAATCCTCTTTAGCTTATTGAACACCTAAAGCTCTACCCATGGATCAATTAAAGAAAATTAGAATCAATTACCCTTTTAATTAGGTTAATCAAGTCATTAATACATTAATCCATTTCTCTTTACTTAATTACCAAATTTAATTGATTATCCTTTAAAATGAAATGGGCTAAAGGGGAAAATTTTGGGAAAGAGGTCCCAACCTAATTTCATAAGTCTCTTACTTAATCAAACATGATTTGGTATGATTTGAGTTTCAGTTTAACTAATTAAGGGTTAATTAAATTAATTAGCCTTTTGGTTGAAAAGAAAAGGAAACTTAAGGGAAATATTAAGAGGGAGGTTCCAATCCAATTCCCTAAGTCTCCACACTATTAAACAGTGATTAAAGGGTCCAATTTGTTGATTAATTACTATTTATATGCTTAATTATTAGATAAGTAAGTTAAAAAGGTAATTGGGGCTTAAATAATTAATTAGCCAATAAATTGCAAGAAAAATAGGGGAGGTAGAGGTCATCCCCCTAAACATTCTTAGAAAGTTTTAAATTGATTAGTTAATTAATTAGAGATTAATTAAGCTAATTAAAATTTTAATTAACCTATAATTATTTTTCAAACATAATTAAAGATAATTTTAATGGATTGCCCTCTAAAATACCTTTAAAATGAGCCATTGTTTATATTTTTTAGATTTTTCTATAATTAGTTATGAATTATAGAAGTTTCAACTTTAAAAACACCTTAATTAACCTAATTAAAGCCTTAATCTCGTCGACGCTACATGGCGTGCTGATGCGGCGCGCTTTCCACATGGCACCATGGGATTGGTTATTAAAGTATTCACATCTGCATGATGAGTCAACTAGCGGCAAACTCGGTTTTGATCGCCACCATCTGATCTCAGATCGGATGACATAGATCAATCCCACGATGTAAAGGGAGAAAATATAGGAGATCTAAAGTGATTTGATCAGTGGTCATTCTAATCGGGTAGAATGATGGCTTGTGATCTCTTCTATGAGTGATGAATGACGGTGATATGGATTGCTCAATCAGCTCACGAGCTGATTAACTCCAAAATCAACCCACACCTTCATGTAAGGGCTCCACAAGAATCCAACGACTAGGATGGGCTCACATGCAAATTCTCTTCACAAAAGATGATGAAAAATTTTCTATTTCTATAGTTTTGAGAAATTACCTAGCCTAAGCTCAAGACCGGTGGTGGGATCGACAGAGATAGCTTTGTCTAGTAGAGACTAGGCCCTATTGAGTAGCACACAAGTCAATTCCCCTTAGTTCACGATGGATCAACTTCCATCAATTTGGAGCTCAATGGTGATCAAACTCCTATCTCCAATGGGTCAAGAACTCAAAGGAAGCTTTGGGTAGCCTCGACAAAGTATGTGGAAGGTGTGCGTAAGAAGAATTGAAGTTTGGTTGAGAAATGAAGAAGTTGGAATTAGGATTGGGCTCCCCTATTTCAATTTCACACAGGAAGGCAAAATGCTGAAGGAGGAAAGCTTGGAATCATTCTGGGAATTGCAAGGAGGCTCGAATTTTCCTTTGGATCAGATGATTCAAACGAATTGATTTCCCATGCGAATTGAGGGGGTATACCCGCCAGTTTGTTAAGGTGGGCGGATTGCTTCATATTTTTAGTCGGTCAGCCATCCCCAGAGTGTCGGAGTGGTCACCATCATGTCCTTGTGGCTTGGTTTGGTTGGAGGAATGCTTGAGAGGTTTCTCAAGGTTTGATCTTGGCTCATCTCTTTTCTTGGATCCTTTGGTTTCTCAGTTTGCATGGGAGGTAAGTTAACTTACCTCCCTTTGGTCTAAGGTAAGTCTTAGCACACTTAGGGTGGGCTAGGATGTTTAGGAATGCTCCATTTAGAAGTTTGATGGCTTTTAAGGATGAGACGAGAGTGGACTTTACCATTAGAGGAATGAATCTAATGTGGGAGAGGATCCATTGATGATTTGCATTGGACTTGGCTCCAAATGGGTTTAGGCTGATTTTGGGCTGACCTAGGATGGATTTGGGTTGGGTTAGGTCAACCTCCAAAG
This sequence comes from Cymbidium sinense, assembly GCA_021442155.1. NCBI lineage: Eukaryota > Viridiplantae > Streptophyta > Magnoliopsida > Asparagales > Orchidaceae > Cymbidium > Cymbidium sinense. The sequence continues at coordinate 130,762,252 of CM038219.1, forward strand.
TCCCTGGGTTGGTGTTATGGGTTTTGTCTCAACTGGGTTATATGGTCTCAATTTAGGCCATGTTGGGTTGGGTTGACCAATTGGTCACATTGGGAAAAATAAATGCTTAGGTTAGGTTCAAATGATGATTTGAAGAGTTTTGGTTCAAGTGGTTTTAATCAATTTGGCCTAGGTTTGATTTTGGTTCATTTGAAATCAAATGGGTCAAAAGAGTTAAGTTGACCAAATTGACCAAATCGATCAAATTGGGTTGGGTTAGGTGTTGGTTCACGCTTAATTTGTTAATTGAAATGATTGTAGGCTTTAGTTTGAGTTAATCTGTATTTAATTTGGATTTTGGCTAATTTGATCATTTAGGTTAATTGGGGCTAGGTTGGGTCAAGTTGGGCTCAATTATACCTTTGTTCAAGTTCAATAATCAATTTTGAATGAACTTGAGCCATTGGTTGTAATCAATTTGGGTTAGATTTGACCCATTTTTTTGGCCTTTAGGCCAATTTGGGTCAACTTGGGTCAAATGGCCAATTGGGTTTGGTTTGGCTCAATTGATGGTCAAGTCATGTTCAAACAGTGATTATGAGTTGGTGTGAATCAATGGTTTCAATCAATTTAGTGTGAGTTGAATTTTGGCTTGTTTGAGTTTTATTTGGGCTAAAGGTTGACTTAGTCAAATGACCAAGTTACATTATTTTGACCTAATTCAAGGTGATTGATCATCCTAGGGTGATTGTTGATCATGATATGAGGCTTAGATGGGCTTGGTTCAATCCAATTTGGGTTGGATTAGAACTTGGCTCAAAAAGGTTCTTTAGGCCACTTTGGGTCAAGTGGACCTAAATGGGTTAATTGACTTGGTTTTGGCTTGATTCAAGTTTAGTTAAACTTATATATGAGCCTATGATTGAAATATAAATTCAACTGCAATCAATTTGGAGTCCAATGGACTTTGGCTCATTTGAAATTTTCAAGTTAAAAGGGGTAACTTGGGCTTGACTTGGGTTGATTTCAATTTGGCTAGATAATTGTAGGTTTCATTTATATTTGGATAGATGATTGAAGGAATGATTGGTTCAAGAAAAAATTCATTGATTTTGGCTTGGTTTAGGTGGATTTTGGTTAAGTCCAAGAAATTGGCTTAAAAGGAATAAATTGGATTTTGGTTTGATTTTGGATTTGGTTTTAGTTATTTAAATTTATATTTTATTTATATTTGGGAATATAAATGAAGATATAAATGATTCATGAGAAAATCACTTGAGTTTGGAGTGATTTGGAAGCAAATTTGACCAAACTCATGGATGTAGGTCGAAAGGGCTTAGAAGGAAATTAATTTAGTTTGATTTATTTTTAGTGATTGGAAGGTGAGTTTCATTTATTTTTATGAATATAATTGAAGGTGTAATTGATTTATAAGGAAATCAATTGATTTTGGGTTAGTTTGGGTCAAGATTTGGTTAAGCTTATGGAGGTAGGTCTATGTGGCTTAAGAATGGTCTTGGTTTGGTTTGATTTGGTTTTGATCATTTTAGTGTGAATTTCATTTATATTTGTGAACATTAATGAATGAATAATTGATTTATAAAGAAATCAATTAAGTTTGGGATAACTTAGGTGGAGATTTGGCTAAGCTTATGAGAATGGGTCATATGGCTTTGGAAGGAATTTTGGAACTTGGATTTGATTTTGGGTTTCAATCATTTGGAACTAATTTTGGATTTGGATTTGATAAATGATTGAGGGATTGAATTAATCTTTGAGAAAATCAATTGAATTGGAATTGAATTGGACTTGGCTAAGGTTAAGGCCATGGGATTCAATCATAAGGTTTAAGGAGAATTTTGCACTTGGATTTGATCATGGGATTGATTAAGAGTTTGAAAATTGATTTGGGTTAGTTTTGAGAAAGAAAGCATGGATTGTGTTTAGGTTATAGGGTATGCAAGTCTCCCTAAGTCCCTAAGCATGACCTATCCTTATGGCTAACCATTCTAAGTCTCTAGGCTTAGGTTAAGTGTTCACCTAATCACTAGAAGTGTCTTAAGGTTAAGGAGCTCTTAGTGTCTATAAGAGTCCTAGATCTATGATAAGGAAGTTGAAAACTCACTCCAAAAGTGAGGTTAACAAAAGGACCCCCAATATATGTGGTGTAACTAACAAGATACACCGCACGTATTAGCATTAACTAAGATGATTAACAACATCCAAAGGATCACAAGTGTTAATTAAAATGATCTATTACTAAACTCGAGATGTAAAAAAAATCATGATCTTAGTGCAATGCAACTAAACTTATGCCAAGGGCATAAGAGAGGGAGGAGGAATCTGCTAAGGGATTAAGTATATGACCTTACACTAGGGAAGTAGGTTCAGATTATCTACTATGGACAAGGGCTTGAGTTTGATTACAAATATGATTTAAGGAGAGAAGATCCACTGGGGATTAGGATTTTTAATCTACTGGGGAAGGGTGAATGAACCTTCCACTAGGGAAGCAAGTTCGGATTATCCGCTAGGGATAAGAATTTTATTTGGTTTCAAAGATTCATTTAAGCAAGTATCCGCTGGAGATAACAATTTGGTTTGATTTGATTTGATTTGTGATTATGGGGCTCCACTGGGGAGAGGTTATGATTTGGTTTAAGGTGCAGTCGAGAGTATATCTACTGGAGACGTGAGCTTGGATTCGCTGGGGAATAAGGTGGATTTAATTTATGGATTTTTTTTGTTTGCTTAGGGAAGTATCCTCTAAAGATAAGAGTGGATTTGATATATGAACCCTGTTGGTGTGTGATGGATCTACTGAGAAGGGGCTATATCAGTCTTGGATTATCTCAAATTTACAAATCCAAAGGAAAGGTTTATCGACCATAGGTAGGACTAACTAACCTAAGGGTGACTACTGAGAAAGTACCGCTAAGGACTTACCTCAACTCGAAAATAGTCAGAAATATCATTTTAATTTAATGGACCCTATCAGTGTATAATGGATACACTAAGTACGAGCTATATTAGCCTTGGCCTATCTCAGATTTACAAATCCAAAGGAAAAGTCTATCAACAAGAGGGTAGGACTAACCAACCTAAGGGTGACTACTGAGAGAGTGCCGCTAGGGACTTACCTCAACTTGAAAATAGTCAGAAATATCATTTTAATTTAATGGACACTATCAGTGTGCGATGGATTCACTAAGAAGGGGCTTTATCAATCTTGTCCTATTTTAGATTTCCAAATCCAATGGGATTGTCTACCAGTCGCGGGATAGAGCTAACCAACCTAAGGAGTGCCTTTCGGTGTGCAATGACTGTGCTAGGAAGAAAGTGTGTAGACTTACATCTTCCAAAGTGGGAGCAACCACTAGGGTGATCAGTTGGTAGCACAACAACTAACGACCATCTTGTCCTTCAATGTGAACGATCATCAGGAATAATCTTTACATCTTTCAGTGAGGAAAACTATGGATAACTTGGTATGAGTTGGGACCCTGATATTTGCTGGAGAAGTCCTTGGGAGTTGAGGTTTTTTTATATGTTTGCATAGACCCTATTGGGGTGCAAGGGACCACATTGAGAAGGAGCTTATATCACAGTCTATCTTGACTTATTGGACTAAGGGAGAATCTGCATATTCGCAAGACTGATTCTCCAACCATAAGAGTGGCTACTAGGAAAGGGGGACTATCCAATCTAAGAGTAACCCAGGTACTGTCTAGATGGGGTTACTAAGGATGTGATCAAAATAGAGTACCCACAGGGGAGGTGCTGCTAGGGGCTTTATCTTTGACCCTATAAAAGAAATCCTATAGGTGTACGATGGCAAACTCTAGGAGAAAGCTTGTAGACTTACTTTTTCCATGAGTGGTGTATCCAACAGGTGGGTCACTGTTAGCATAGCGAAGACCAACTAGCTTAAGGCGCTCATCAGTGTGCAATGATCAATCTAAGAAGATGGCTTGTAGACTTACAACTTCTTAAATGAAAATGATCAACGAGATTGTCTGTCATCGGTGGGGCATATGCTATCCGACCTAGGATGACTACTAAGCGGGGAGTGTCATGTAAGGATGGGACCCAGACTTGAAATAGTTAGGAGGAAAGGATCCACTAGGGGACTTATCCTAAACTTCAAATATACTCGACCTAGTCAATGTATAATGGCTAGTTAAAAAAAAGTGTGTAGACTTAAATCCTATGAAACAAAGTCAACATGAAGTAGTTTTCCAACCACAATAAGACCTACCAAACTAACAAGGCGCTCATCGGTTTGCAATGGTCAAGTTAAGAAGAAATCTTGTAGACTTTCATCCTATAAACAAGGAACCACTGGGGTGACACAATAGTAAGGTAGCATGTTAGCTCAACCTAGAGCAGTTAAAGAGAGAGTGTCACATGGGGCTTTATCCCACATCAAAGTAGCCTAAGATAAAAGATATGTGTTTATTTTATATGTGGTTATATGTAGTTTGTGTTGGTGTTGTGTTGACCAAGGATAAGACACCACTTGTGTTCCTACAATGACCGTAAACACATTGTAGTGGATTTCCAAGTAAATATATTTTCAAAATATGAAGAGATGGGATTTCAGATGAAAATTTTCATTAATAATTATTTTTAAAAATATTTATGGATAATATTTCTTTAGGTTGAGCCCATTAATTGGAAGCATTGGGTGCTCTCCCTTATAATTTATTAGCTAATAAGATCCTCCTTGGTAGGTCTTCTTTATGGCAAAAAAGCATTCCCAAGTGGGTTCAAACTTACCTCCCATCTTGCGACGGGTAATAATTGGTCTCCTTAGAACTAAAACAAGCTCTCCTACTTGAAAAGCTCTATGACAGACCAACTTGTTATGAGCTAAATCATTTTGGCTTTGTATAACTCGAGGTTCTGGCATGCCCATAGGTATCTCTACTCTAAACTTTTGAGCTCTTCTAACCGTAGCTTGGCATTTTTCTCTTTGTGATCTTACTACCCACAGCTATCCTTAGTGATGGGAGTTAGACTTGTAATGGTAGAATGACTTCAAACCCATACACTAAGGTGAAAGGGATAGACTGAGTTAGAGTTTTCTATGTGGTGTGGTAAGCCCACAATACTTCAACTAACTACTTATGCTACTATCGCTTTTTGTCAGAGAGTGTATTTTTTAATATTTTGATGAGAGTTTTATTGAAAGCTTATTCTAAACCATTTGCCCTTAGGTAATAGATGGTATAGTATCTCTAATCTATATTGTGTCTTCGGGCAAAGCTATTAATTTTGGTGCTCTTGAATGCAAGATCATTATCAGATATAATTTGTCGAGACATTTTGAACCTATATATGAGATGGTTCCTAAAAAACTAGAGAACATGCTGAGTTATGACCTCTCTGAGTGGGATTGCCTCTGCCCACTTGGAAAAGTAGTCGGTGGCAGCTGAATAAACTGATGACTCTTGGAAGAAGGAGGATCGATCAAACCCACTATGTTGATACCCCCAACATTCAAATGATCATGAGGCCGAGGTTGGGTGGGTGGCTGGTGTAAGACCACACCGTGCACTTGACATTGGTAGAATCTCCTAGCTAAGTCCATACAGTCTGTGATCATCAAAAGCCAATAGTATCCTAGTTCTTTGATCTTGGATTTCATCTTTAGACTGAATTAATGTGCTTTGCATAAACTTGAGTGTACATCAATCACAATCTTATGGGCTTCAAGTTTGTACAAATAATGTAACCACATATGATCAAAAGACCACCGGTACAAGGTGCCATCTATAAGAGTGTAGAAAAGGGCTCTCTGCTTCACCTGATGTTCTAGTGACTTCTCTTGAGGCAGTTTGCCTATATTTATATAATCCATGAATGGTTTTCTCTAATCTAACTCGTTGTCTTTTTTGGCAATGACAACCTCCCCTTCAAGAGAGAGTCTCTTGATGAGTTCAACGTCAATAAGGGATAAAACTTATCTATTTTGGACCCTTATTGGTATGAACTCATCTTCCATCCATGCCAACTCTTTGGTAAGCTTGGCTAAAGCATCTACTATGGAATTCTCTCATCGAGGAATCTTGTAAATAGTAAACTTTGGGATTTGAGCCAATAACTCCATAGTGTACTTATGGTAGTGATGGAGCTCAGGCTTTAGAACCTTATAGGACCCAACAATTTGGTTGATAACTAACTAAGAATCCTTAAACATATTAATATCCTAGATGCATGGCTAACTCCAAACTGGAAATCAGAGCCTCATATTCAACTTTGTTGTTAGTGCATGGATTGGATAGATGATATGAGAATCTCATCACATCGTGGTCCAGAGTTAGGAGAACTATTCCTACTCTTATCATCCCTAGAAGAGTAGATCATGGTTCTTCTCCCTTTTGAAAGGAAGCTGCATCATCAAAATACATCTCCTAGTGGCAAATGCTAGTGTCCCCTAAGTTTATGATTTTTTCATCAAGGAGGTCATCAATAATCAGGGAGTCTGCACGAAGTGGGTGTGTTGCTAGAAAATTCACTAGTGCTTATCCTTTCACAGCACAAAGGGGTACGAAAGTAATATAAAATTGTGATAAAATCATGGACCATCATGCCAAACATCTGGATAATGTTGGCTATGTCATGAAATATTACAGTGATTTGATCTTACAGATCAGGTTCTCCTTATGAGAAAGCATGTAATGACATAGCTTTGAGAATGCAAAGATTAAAGCTAGGGAGTTCTTTTCAATGGGTGGATAATTTACCTCAGCAAAGATTAGATGACGACTGAGATAGTAGAGTGCATTCTCTTTCCCTTCATTAATGGCTTGGACCAACAAAGTGCCAAGGGAGTCATCTAATGCAGTAGCATATAGTATCAATGGCTTGCCTGAGATAGGGGCTGCTAGAACTGGCAGCATCATCAAGTAGTGCTTGATGTCTTCGAAGGCATGTTGATAATTATCATCCCACTTGAACTTAGCATCCTTTTTGACAAGTGTTGAAAATGACTGGCATCTTTCAGATAAGTTGGAAATGAAGCATCTTAGATACAACAATCACCCTTGAAATTATCTGAGTTGAGTTAGACTTTTAGGGGGTGACATTTCTAATATTGCTTGTCGTACAATAAACCTAAGGAATTTCCCTTAAGCTACTTCGAATGCACACTTCTGGGGATTCATTTTGAGGTTAAATTATCTTAACCATTTGAAAACTACTCTCAAGTTAAAGAGATGGTCTTTTTTTCCTCTACTCTTAACTACAAGATCATCGATGTAGTATTTGACTTGATGATGAATGAGTTCATCAAAGATCTAATTCATGGCCCGCTGGTAGGTAGCATCGACATTTTTAAGGTCGAAAGGCATGACCCTATCGCAAAAGATTCTGATTGGGGTTCAAAAAGTGATGCTCCTTTCATCCTCGGGGGCCATCTTTATTTGGTTATAACTATATGAGCCATCCATGAAAGAGAAAACTGCATGAGAAGAGGTAATGTCCACCATCAATTCTAGTATTGGTAGTGGAAATTCATCTTTTGGGCATGCCTTATTTGATCCCTAAAATCAACACATATGTAAATTTGACCATTCTTTTTCTTAGCTGGGATGACACTAGCCAATCAGGTAGGATATTTTTCTTTCCTGATGAAGCCAACATTGATCATTTTCTTAATTTTAGAAATGATCTGCTATTCAATGTCTAATCATATGTGTCTAGGTGCTTACTTCATAGGGTTAATGGTAGGCTCTATTACTAGTTTGTGGACTGCTATGTCAGGCATTAAATTAGGTATCTTTTCATAACTCCATGTGAAGCATTTCTTAAACTCAGTCAATAGCCTAACTAAGTCATTGGTTTTAGTATCATTCAACAAAGAACTGATATATGTCGGACGTGGATTGTATTCAGTTCCTAAGTTGATTTCTTTGAGCTCGTCGATGGTTGATCTGATCTCATCTTCAAACTCTGAAAGTGCATCCTTGACTTCAAAGTCATCTAAATCATTTGAAGTTTCTAAACACACCTTCTCATAAGAGTTATCATGATTTGAAAAGAACCTATCAGATTTGAAATGATTGGTGATGATAATCATCATCATTGGTAACCTATACTAAATCCTAGTCCAGTTTGATTGAGGAATACTTTGGTTGTCTCATAACCTTTCAAAGTAGTCTAACTTATGTTTAGACCAAGTATATTAATCCCTTCTTTTAGATTAAGAACACAAGGTGAGTACCAATCAAAAGATAATTGTATTAAATCTTTATATGAATCATCCTCAAACTCTACATCAACTTCCTAAATTGAGAATGATGCTCCCAAAAAGAATCTCTAGTTCTTCCCATCTGTGGATGACTTAGGGGCTTCCTTAACTACCAAATCCTCAATGTTTTGTGAAGAAAGTGGTGTTAGAGCTAAAGTTTCCAACTGATGCCTCACTATTTCATATGCAAACTTGGATACATTTATGCTTTGCTTTAGAGCCTGGTCTTCATCAGTATCTTGCTCAAGTGTTACCTTTAAAGGGATCTGCTATTGAGAAGAGCTGGCTAGTGTGCTAACCACATAAGACTCATCATCTGAACTAGATTCTAAGTCTATGGATAGAAGGTGTACTGTCCGGTGCTACATACCTCATTGGGTGGCCAACAAAGAGGCTTTCCACCTAGGGCTGTCCTCTTCCTCTACTAGTGGAGGTGGGTCATCTACCCATATCCGAATGGAGTGTGGGTGGGTGGAATCTAATGTATATCTTTCCTAAGTCCATGTCTCATTCTCTTTTGTCTTCTTTTTCTTTCTCCTTTTTCATTTCATTTTCTATTTCTTTTTTTTCTTTTCTTTCTTTTTATCCCTCATAGGGATCTTGAGTAAGCTCACAAGAATGGATTTGTTGGTTTTGAGAGAGAAAATAAGCTACATCCTCATATATCCTGACCTCATGAACTGTGAATGCCTTGAGATCTTCTTTGATGCAATACTCAATCCCACCTCTCATGAACTTCTTGATGTAGAGGATGGAACTATGTTACTTTCATGTATCCATGGTCTCCCAAGCAAAGCATTAAAATATGTCTTCAAGTATATGATATGAAACTTAACTTCAGTCTTCCAATCATCTATCTCTAATGACAACACTACTTGGAGCCTTCTCCTTGTTATTAAATCCTCTTAACATTATCCTCTCTTTTGGAGTTTGGAGATGTTGATTCTCAAGTAGAAATGGTTCTTAGACTCATAATGGTGATGCACCTTGGTGGTCAGAACTCTTGATGATATATGCCAACATCCTTACTACTAAGAGGCGTTGTGCTTCATCATCCCTAGAAGCAAGTCTTCATCACTGAATGTAACTTATAAGATATCCTTTGAGCTATGTGCCTCCTCTTCAATAGTGGTCAATTGAGCTAAGCATATCTCTAGATGAAGAAGAGCCTTGATTAGAGATTCCCTCATCTCTTTGGATAAGATAAGAGCATCATATATGCTTAGCATAGCTGTCAGCTTTCTAAGATGTGTTAGGACATTGTAATCAACTCTGACTTGGTCCTCCATAAGCATATCCATAGGCGAAGCATCATGTGGAGGGGTTATCTGCTCACTGGAACAAATGACTTGTTTACCCTTATCCTAAGGTGCTACCCTAAGAGGAACTTTGCCACTACGCAAGTTGACTTCAGTGACCTCTTGGAATGATGAACTTTATGGAGTCTACCTTCTCAGGCATACCTACAACTTCTCCTTGGGATCCTTGAGTCAATTGACTCCAAGTCAATCTCAAAGGTGAATCCAATTGATTGAGGAAAGTGTGATTTTAAATTAGAAGAGGGGATCGAATGACTAGAGCTATTATTTTTATTTTAAAGTTTTCAACATAAATAAAATCTAGAGTATCAGAAGTGGATAAGATATAAGTAAAATCTTTCTTCATTGATTTCTTTTTGGGTAGAGGTACATGATAGAAATCCAATAAAGTAAGCGGATTAAGGGATTTAAAGCCATTTTCCATTGATACAATGCTCTTACTAGTAGAAAGGAAGCTAGTAGAGGAAGAAGTCGTAGCTGCAACTATGGATGGAGTGCTCAATTCTAATGGTGATTGCGCTATTGAACTATCTCGGGCTAGTAGGGTGAGCTACTGCTGATGCTGCTAGTTGTCACTTTCTTTAAATTATTTTTAGTAACTTACAAACCTTTCTTGATGTTCGAGCTTTGAGCTACCTTAGGCACCTGTAAAGAGAGTTTCTTTATTTTAGAAACTACTTTTTTGGTTTAGTGCAATACCCAACTTAAGAGGATCGTATCCCCAATTACCTAAAATTGGATGGTTGTTCTAATAAGTATTCTTGGGGATAACTACTGACATAGACTTGTACATCAAATCAGTCCTTAAAAGTGATACATCTTAAGACATGACTAATCATGTGGTGCTAGGGCAATAGTTAGATCATTACTCTTGCCCACTTCCTCACCTCTTGGGTAATTAAAAGTCAAGTTTCTTTAAGAGATTTTAGAGATTTTTACCTCCCTCTTGAATGAATATGGTTTATTTAATATATTAGCAAGAGTAGGTGGATAATAGCTACCTGGCAGTGGATAGGAGTATCGCTGCTAGGTATGCTACTGAGGTGGTGGAAATGGTCATTATGTTGGCTAATATGATGGCCGAGGTGGTGACAAAGGAGGTCTGGGGTCTCATTGGACTCTAGCTTTCCCTTTATCCCGACACCCCCTCTTCTTCTCAACACCTTGTGAGATGGTAGAAAAGACTGTTTGGCCTCTTGCAGGCTAGTCACCTTGTTGATTAGTTTCTCAAATGTCCGATGGTAAATAAGCTTGAAGGTGGGCCATGAATATTCTTGAGAAGAATCTCGATGAATGATTCAAATACTTCGCTCATTTTCATGTTGCCACCTAGAGTATAGTCAACAAGGGACTCATTGGGAGCTTTTGCTACAACAAGGTTGTATAGTCACTCTTTACTCTATTTATTTTTTGGTTGGTTTTATTGTGTGTTGGTGGGGGGGACACCATGTGTCTAAGTGTACTATTGAGTGATCAGTATGAGAGGAATTATCTCAAAAGATAGAAATCACTACCCTATAATGGACTTGATCACCTAATAAGTACTCATAAGGCATGATAGGTCTTCCAATATACCAATTTTTCCCTACCTTACATGGATGAATAAAGTAGGGATTTAAATACAAGTTCAAGTTCCATAGGCAAGCCCCTATAAGTAATTACATAAAAGTGAATCCCTTAAGAATACTCTCAATTAAAGTAGGTGATTATTGTCTCAAAAGAATTCAATGATAGGACTATCAATAAATTGGTTATATTTTAGAAAATCAAGTGGGATGGATCAAGAGGAGAGACTTATTATTGAAGCCAAAGGAGATAAGTAGGGAATGTTCATGATACTAGGAAGCTTAGTGAGCATTCCAATCTATCCTATGATTGGGCTTTATATTTTTGAAATTGAAGAAATTTTATATGTTTGAGTTAACATTTCATTAGAAAGCTAGGACTTATACTCTAACAACACAAGATTTTTAGGATGCCTAGGATGTGAGGATTTATGCTAGTAGCCTAAAGAAAAATAATGACCTCATCCTTAAATCTAGGTAGCTTTTTGGGCCAAAGCACCTAAATCTAAGGTGAAAATGGGTATATTTTTACCTCACAAAGAGAGTAAACCACCACTCGCTGGACTTATTAGAGTGGCGACAATTAACTCCTCTTTAAATCCATGTAGGTAAGTCTTATTGTTTACAAGATGGTTAGGTTGTTATTATTTAGAAAAAGAAACTAAGTCCTTAAACTCACTCCCTAAGAGACTAGAGCATGAGTGACATCAATAATGACTTAATCGAATGCAAATTTTTATCAAATTTTTTGGACTCTTTATTTCAACCCAAGCTATAGGATTTTATATGCCTAAATGCATGGAAAAATTGATTATGGGCCAAATCGAAAGAGAAAGAGTTGTTCTTTCATCATAGGATCTCAAAGGTTAAGCCCTTACTATCTGGCAAAGATGGAAGCCCTTTCTTAGCAAGTGTGAATTAACATGATATGCATGATATTAAACATACAACATCCAGCTAAGGTGTTGCTAAATCTTTTATTATCTTGATTTAATACCTAGGCTTTATGTGAGGTTATGAGTTGTTTAAAAAATTTAATTATGAGTGATTAGTTGGGATAGAAAATTTAATTTTTTTCATCTTAAGAGCCTAATTGCATCTAGGCCATACAAAAATCATGAATCATAAATAAACTATAAAAAGACATGTTATTTAATGCATAAGCTAAATACAAAGCATCAAATAATTTTAAAGCTAAAGAATAAAAGGTAGGTGAGGTCATCATAACCTAAAAAGATAAATGTGGGGTCTACCCACATCCTAATATATAAAAGAATAATTATAGATTACAAATTATAAGTGTTATGGGGGTCTTCATTCTTTATTCTTCATTCTTCCTTCTTTATTTGATTTCTTTTGATTTGGTAGGCTCACATCACATGGTGCATAAGATTTGGTCTTTTAACCAATGCTCATCCTAATCCCCATAACACTTATTCTAATCTAATGCAAAATTATATTAAAAGAAGAAAAGTAAATCTAGCTACACCTATATTAAATGTTACAACATACAACAATAGCGTTATATGAATAATTTGGACTTAGCACCCACACATGGTCAAGCCCACCTATCCTAATGTGGGTTATGCTAAAGGGTTAAGCAACCCATAAAAAAGTATTTATATTTTTTATTACATGATAAGCAACCCTCGAGAAAATATGATTAAAATATCACTAACATCCAACTATACACCCTAATATCTAGTCTAAAATATAACATCACAAAACAAAATATACATCGAACCATACACCACCCTAACATAAAGTTAGAAGTGGTGAATTAATTCTTATGTGTGTGTTAAGGCTTGTGTGGTATGTCATAACTAGGCTTTAAAGTTAAAATTTTATAAGTGTAGAAAGATTCAATTTAAAGGGTGATTTCACTTTAAGTTGTTTAGTTAATTTGCAAGTTTTAATTAATGTTTTCTTTTATTTCATTTGTTTTACATATAATAACTAAGTGTTATAAAGAGAAGAGAGAGAGGGGACCCCTCTTTCATCCCTACCTTAAGTCACTTCTAAGGCAAATTAATTAGCTTGATTCTCTTTGGTGAATGGCTTATTACATATTTCAATTAACCCTAAGTTTAGGTTCACTCTAAATGGCCTTATTTAATAAGAAAGGCATCTTAAGATTAATTAGAATGGATTACTATCACATAATACATGTTTATTCATTTTTTCCATCATGTATATCATGCATATGATTAAATCCTAAGTATACCTATACATACAATGTATGTCTTAGCATACTTAAATGATGAATGCAAAGAAGTGTGTTTGGAATTTAAATATTTCATTTGATTGAATTATGAATGCATGTCTTTTTAATAAAAATGGATTTTTTATCCATTAGCTAAGTACACATTCACATGTATAAGAGTTTTAAGTGATGTCACCATTGTTCTACACCGTGGTACAAGACCTACTTAGGGCTACCCTCTTAGCTCTGGATGTCTAGACTAATATACCACTTTCTTATATATACATAGATGTATAAGCAATTATGAATAGGAAAAATTCATACAAAAGTTGTATTTGATTTATTTGATTCATGCTTCTTATTCATTGGTTATATCATACATACATATTTATAAGAGTTTTAAGTGAGTACAATACCATTGCTCTACATAAGAAGCATAAGGTACAAAATCTACTTAGGGCTACTTAAAGCCTCGCAGCCCTGAGATGTCCAAACTAATATACCACTTTTCTTATATACATATGAATGTACAAAAAGAACCACAAGAATGAGAAGTCATGCAAGAAGTCATATTTGATTTGATTCTATGATTTACATATGTGATATGAAATTCTTCCTAAGTCTTAAAAAGGAGATACATAGAAATAGAGTTAGACAAATGTTGTGTTTTTTCAAATGAACTATACATTTGTAAATCCTATGTGAATCCATGTAAGATAAGGAAAAAGAGCTTCATATTGCATATATTATATTATCAACACATGAAAACTTATAGATACTTGTAATTAACATCACTCCATATATAATAATTGATTTATGGGCTTTTGAAGATAAACTTTGATTTAATAGTAATAATAGCCACGCCTATTTTAAATTTAAGTCAACACATGCACTTTGACATAAAAGAAACCATTTCATTTAGTTAATTTTAAAAGAAATGAATGCATGGTTACAAATGGCAAACAACATTTAACATGATTGGAAAGAAATAAAGGAACATAAGCACATCAACTCATTCATCCTAATTAATTCCTAAGACAATCATACTAAATAAGGCTATTTAAGAAAAACCAAAGTTCTTTAATGACATTTTTAATCTTTTAGTTTGATTTGATTTAGTAAATGAAAGAGGTTTGCTAATCCTATTCTCATTCCCCATATGTGAGTTTTAATGAAGAATATTTAGGTTGATTTTATGTCTTTACTTATTTTAAGGTATGGATTAAGTGAATTAATTAACCCTTATTTAAAGCACATTAAGTTAATTAACTAAATAATGATGAACTAATATAAGATGCAACCACATGAAAAGTAAATTAGAAATGCTCCTAAGAAATGAAAGGGGCCTAATACAATTGGCTCATGATTAATAGTTAATTAGGCTTAAGTGATTTAATTAATTACTTTTATGGTTTTCTTACACATGTAAGCTAACCATAATTTTATTAAATTCCTTTAGAATATTAAACATCTAAAGGCCTACACAAAATTTATTAGGTTATTTAAAGGTGATTTGGATTTTAAAATAATTTTAAGCCATTAATTGATTAATTAAAACCTTTGAATATCTTTAATTAAGAAGATGAGGATAAGAGAGGTCTTTAAAGCTCTTAAATAGCTCACATCCTAAGTTAGTTAATCAAAAGGTTTATTAATTACTTAATCCTTAATTAATTGAAATTAAATGAAGAGGCTTAATGAAATGGTCACAAGAAATGAACCCAAACCATTTACCTAAGACCCTTGACTATTAATAGAGGGTAATAAGATTAATTAGTAGATTAAGTTACTATTCATTTACTTAATTAGCATTAATTAAGATAAAAGAGTAATTAAGGATTAATCGATCAATTTATCTAATTAACTATCCAATAAGTTTTAAAAAATTGGGGAGGTAGAGGTTATCCCCCTAAACATCTCGAAAAATTTTGAAATTAAATGGATAATTAATCGGAGAGTAACTAGGCTAATTATGTTTTAAATTAAACCTTAATTAAATATAAATTATTGTTCAAAATTAATTAAAAATAATTTTATTGGATTCTCCTCTAAAGTACCTTTAAAATGAGCCACCATTTGTATTTTTTTGATTTTTTTTAGGATTAGTTATGAATTTCCAAATTTTCAGCTAATTTAACCCAATTTTATAAGGTATATTGATTTATTTAATTAAAATAGACCATTTGAACTTCGAAATTCAATATCTTTTAATCCAGCCTTAATTTTATCTTGAAATGTTTATGGTAGATTTTAAGGCTAATTTTAATATTTAAAAATTTCACCTCAATTCAATTTGTATTTTTAGAGTACTTAATGAAATTTGATTTTCACTAAAACTTACATTAAGCTCACAATACTTAGCCAAAATTATGGATTTTTGGTTCATTGGATTCCTCTGCGAAAGACAAATCCAACAAGCCCTTATTTATAACTTTTGAGGGTATTTTATTTTTTATGAATTTTTAAAGTTTTAGGTAGTTTAAATAATTTTTAAAATCCAAAAATCTTGAATTTCTTACTTAAGATAGTCAGCACCGTGCATAGTGCTAACGTGGCAACACGGTGCCACGTGATTGACCGGTGCAGTGCCGTGTGGCACGTAGTTCCATGCAGTGTTGTACGATTGGCCGACATGATGCTAACGCGGTGCCAAGTGGTGCGCGCCCATTGGCCCCACAGAAAAAATGAGCGGGAACGTCCTGTAATGCGCTGATGGAAGATCTGACTATTCGATCATGCGATCGGATGGTCCAGATCACACCGGATGATCTTGGCACTAAAATCACATAATTTTGATGCAGAATCTGGACCGTCTGATCCCCTGAACTTAGGATCGGACTGTGGCTACTCTTCTTCCCTGAAATTGGTGAACTAGAGCATGAAAATAGTAAAGAAAGCTATAAAACACCTGATTTGGGCTATTTGGGCTCGATTTACCGGCGATCTTCATCAAAAAATATCCCAAAATGTGTGGGGATGATGTAAGATGAAAAATACAGGAGGAATCTAAGGATAATTCTTAAAATTGTGCACAAATTTGATCAAATAGAAGATCCTATGACCAACCAAAGTTTTGAAGAAATTACCTCACCAGGGATAGTTTCCGGTGGTGGTGAAGATCCGAGCGAACTCCTAGGTGTGAGAGAAAGCTTTGAAATGAGTTTGAACCCTTGCCTCCCTTTGGAACGTCATCCTCACGAATTGTTGTCACCTCCTCATCAGAAAAGCTTTAGTTTTGTGTTTTTTTAGCTCAAAACTCACTCAAAGAAGGTGGGGAAGGGATGCTCTTTGCTTGGGGAAGCTCTTGGGAGCTGAATGAACTCATGATAGCATGAAATAAGGCTTTTTCTCTCATTTCAAGGGGATGGCCGAATTTTTTAAAACCAATGATGGGATTCATCAGCCCTAGCCTCCATGGAGTGGGCTAAGAAGCTAGGTAGGTCCCTATTGAGGTGATAGATGGCTGCCAAACGTGATGGGAGAGTGGACTTGGCTCTCTTTTGGGTACAATCACATGTGTGATGGCATTTCCAAGAGGGGTCACCTTGGGTTTGGCTCTAAATGGGTTTGTGTTGATTTTGGGTTGATCCCAAGTGGGTTTAAGATGGGTTGGGTTAGGTTGCAATGAGCTTTGGCTTGATTCAAATGGGTTTGACTCAACCTGACCTATGTAGGTCAAATTGGGCTAGGTCGGGTTGAGTTGACCAATTGGTCAAATTGGGTCAAACCAAGGCTTGGATTAGGTTCAAATGATGGTTTGAAGTGTTTTGGCTCAATTGGTTTTGATTAATTTGACTTAGGTTTGAATTTGACTCATTTGGATTCAAAAGGGGCAAATGGGTCAAGTTGACCAATTTGACCAAATTGGGTTGGGTTAGGAGTTGAGTCAAGTTCAATTGGTTGATTTAAAATGATTGTAGGCTTTGGTTTGGTTTAATTTGATTTAATTTGAATTTTGGCCGATTTGACCCTTTAGGTCAATTTGGGCTAGGTTGGGTCAAGTTGACCAATGGGTCAAATTGGGCTCAATCGTTGCTTTAGCCAAGTTCAATAAGTGATTTGGAATGAACTTGAGCGAATGGTTGCAATCAATTTGAATCAAATCATGATTTGACCCATTTTGGTTTTTTAGGCCAATTTGGGTCAACTTGGGTCAAATGGCCAATTGGACTTGGTTTGGCTCTATTAATGATTTGGTTATGTCAATCATTGATCATGAGTGGGTTTGAGTCAATGGTTTCAATCAATTTGGCATATGGTGGGTTTTGGCTAGTTTGGTTTTCATTTGGGTGAAGGGTTGATTTGGTCAAAGGATCAAGTTGATTTGGTTTGACCCAATTCAAGATAGTTTATCAACCTGGGATGATTGTTGATCATGATATGAGGTTTAGATGGGTTTAGTTCAATCCAATTTGAGTTGAATTAGAACTTGGCTCAAAAAGGTCTTTTAGGTCACTTTGGGTCAAGTAGACCTAAATGGGTTAATTGGCTTGATCATGGCTTGATTCAAGTTTAGTTATATTGATAAATGGGTTTGAGATGGAGATATAGATTCAATTGCAAATGGTTTGAAGCAATATGGATTTTGGTTCATATGATAATTTTAAGTCAAAAGGGCTAACTTGGGTTTGACTTGGGTTAGCTTGGATTTGGTTTGATAATTATAGTTTATGTTATATTTGGAACAATAATTGAAGGAGTGATTGAATCATGAAGAAATCCATGGGTTTTGAGTTGATTTGGATAGGATTTGACCAAGTTCAAGGAATTGGTTCAAAGGTATAAATTGGATTTTGGTTTGATTTTGGATTTAGTTTTGTTCATTTGAATTTATATTTCATTTATATTTGGGAATACAAATGAAGATATAAATGATTCATGAGAAAATCACTTGAGTTTGGAGAGATTTGGAAGCAAATTTTGAATGGAGGTAGGTCAAAAGGGCTTAAGTAGGATACTTGGTTGAGATCATGGGATTGAATCATTTGAAGTTGATTTGAATTTTGATAGTTTGATTGAAAGATTGAATTGATATTTGACAAAATAAATTGAATTGGGATTTGAATTTGGTTAAGGCTAAGTCCATAAGATGACATCAAAGGGCTTAGAAAGTTTTTTTTAATTTGAATTTGAATTTCGTCATGAGTTTGAATCATTTAATTTGGAATTGATTTATGGTTTGGATTTGAATTTGAATTTGAATTTGAATTTGGTTTGAGAAGGAAAACATGGATTGGGTTTAGGCCATAGGTAGGTAAGTTTTCTAAGCTCAAAGGCATAACCTATTCTATGGCTAACCAAGTCTCTTAAGAGGTTAAGTGTTCCTAATCACTAGAAGTGTCTTATGACTAAAGAAGTCTTAGTGTCTAGAAGACTCTTAAGTCTAAGAAGAGGAAGTTGAGAACTCACTCTAAAAGTGAGGTCAACAAAAGGCCCAATAGGTGTGGTAACGACAAGGCACATGTATGTTGACCAGATGATCAACAATGTCGGAAGGATTACAAGCTAGCAAATGATCTACCCCTAAACTGAGATGCGATGGAAATCAAGATCTTAATGCAATGCAACTCAACTTATGTCAAGGGCATGAGAGAGGAAGGAAGAATCCACTAAGGGATTAGGTATGCGAATCTTCCGCTAAAGAAGCATGATCATATTATCCATGGAGAGGATAAGAGTTTGAGTTGGTTTGATATGATTTGGGGAGAAAAGGTCCACTGGGGATGAGTGCATGAAACTTCCACTAGGAAGGTTCATCATCCAGGGATAGAATTTGATTTGGTTTGATTTTTTGAGGGCTCTACGAGAGAGAAGAAATGATTTGCATCTCGCTGGGGAGAAATTTGATTTGAATTAATTGGTGGGTATCCACTGGGGATGAGAATTTTATTTCATTATGATTCAGGGCTCCACTGAAGAGAGGATATGATTTTGTTTTGAGGGCACATCTGCTAGAGATGTGAGCTTCAGATGGGGATAAGGTGGATGAACCTTCCACTAGGGAAGCAGGTTCAGATTATCTAGTAGGGATAAGAGTGGATGGATTTAATTTGGGCTCCACTAGAGGGAGGATGATGGATTTGATGAAATGGACCCTATTAGTGTGTGATGGATCCACTAAGAAGCAACTAATATCAGTCTCACGGGGAGAACCCTCCTCAGCTACATGGGAGGCAGCATCGAGCTCCCATTGCTGGTCGCTTGACCTTCCTATTTTTATTTGCGGCATTGAGTGCGGGTGAGCAAAGCATGAGAGCTTGAACCTACTAAGGTATGGGAGACTCTGAGGCCAAGATAGCCTTCCCCTTTGGGGTGACCAAAGAAGAGGTTGTAGCTCGAGCTATGATGGGAACCCGGCTGAACCTGCTAAAGTAGGCAATGCACACACTAATGAGTGTGGGAACCATGGAAGCCTTCCTCTTCAATGAGGGAAACTCAGAGTCATATGGAATGTCAAAGTAGATAAGTGGTGTCTATCTTGCCATCTCCTCCCTACTAATAGTTGTGAGGGATGTCCCATCACAAGTAACTCTAACTCCCTCAAAACTACGACCAAAGTAAATAGATGTATGGTGGCAGTCATGGTGAGATTGGCCTGATCCAAAGCTAGATCTACACCAAGGGAAAGGAGAAAAAAACTTGCCAAAAGCCATAATCACTACACTGATTGTGCTGAAATCACTGTATTTGTTGAAACATAATTGAGTCAGACCCTTGCTTTAATATTTTTCTTCAATCATTGACTTCTAAACTTGATTTGAAATTTGAACCCACACTTAATAAATTTAGGTATGTTAAGTGGGGTTCATTAAATTTTGAGAGATTTTGACAATTTGGAGGAGACTTTACCATATGATTTTGATTTAGAACTCATACTCAACAAATTTAAGTATGTTGGGGTTCAAATATTTGGAGAGACTTTATATATATATATATATATATATTATATATATATATATATATATATATATATATATATATATATATATATATATATATATATATATATATATATATATATATATATATATGTTGTTATATGTATTATTTGAAAATTTAATTTGAAAAATTTTTACTTAGCAAATTTAGGTATGCTTAATAAGGTTTTCAATTATATGATTACAAAATTTGTGAAAACATCTTATTTATGATGATTTGTTATATGTGTGTTATATATTGATTTGATTTGAAAAATGGGGCCTTCACTTAGCAAAATTGGTATGTGAAGTAGAATGTGTTTATATGTGATTTGAAAATGAGACTCTACTTAACAAATTTGGCATGTTAAGTAGGAGTCAAGTGTATTATGATTTGAAAATGAGGCTCTTACATAAAAATTTGGTATGTTAAGTAGGAGTCAAATGTATTTATGATTTGAAAATGAGGCTCTTCCTTAACGAATTTGGTACGTTAAGTAGGAGACAAGTGTATTTATGATTTGAAAATGAGGCTCTTACTTAACAAATTTGGTATGTTAAGTAGGAGCCAAGTGTATTTATGATTTAAAAATGAGGCTTTACTTAACAAATTTGGTATGTTAAGTAGGAGCCAAGTGTATTTATGATTTGAAAATGAGGCTCCTACTTAACAAATTTGGTATGTTAAGTAGAAGCCAAGTGTATTTACGATTTGAAAATGTGGCTCTTAGCAAATTTGGTATGTTAAGTAGGAGTCAAGTGTATTCATGATTTGAAAATGAGGCTCTTACTTAACAAATTTGGTATGTTAAGTAGGAGCCAAGTGTATTTATGATGATTTTTTTAGAAAGAGAAAATTTTATTTAACAAATTTAGGTATGGTAAATAGTGTTCAATTTATTTTTGTGATTTTTGAAAATGTGACTCTCATTTGACAAATTTTGGCATGTCAAATGGAGTCCAAATGTGTTTTGATGTTCAAGACTTTGGAAAAGAAAAATTCTATTTAACAAATGTGGGTATATTAAATAGAATTCAATTTGCTTTGATTTTGCAAAAGAAAAGGGAACTCCCATTTGACAAATTTAGGTATGTCAAATGGGGGTTCAAAATGTCTTAATTTTTGTGTGTGATTTCTTTCTTTTAAAAAGAGGGAAACTCTAACTCTAATACATATGGAATATGTTAAGTGGCATTTCAATTTTATGTCATGACTTAAAAATAGAATCTTCATTCAACAAATTTGGGTATATTGAATGGAAATAACTATTTTATAAATTGTGCTTTTTGAAAAAAAAAAAAAGGATTTCAAACCTATTTGATTTTAATTTTCAAAAGAACCTCCTTGTAGCAATTGTGAGAATTATTAAATGAATATGGTTATATGAATTTTGTGCTTTTTGAAAAACCTCTTATGAATTTTGTGCAAAACTTTTTTCATGTGAATTTTGAAAAAGTACTTTTGAAAAGTGCTATTTTGCAAAAGAGGTTATTTTCTTAAATATAAGGTGAACCTTGCCTCACCAAGCTAGTGGTAAAGAGGTTCTAAATTTTTAGTCCTCTTCTTTCATTTGTTAATTTAAATCTTCTACTTATTTGGGGACCTAGTAGGGGCTTCAAGACCTACATGGATTGAGGTGCTAAAACCCAAGGGATGTTGGTTAGCTTTACTTAAGAATGAATTAAGTTAAGTGCTAATGGAAGGAAAGATAGTCTTGAACTGATATGAAATATAAGTCCACTATCGATTCTTGGAGACAATAATTATCTACTAGAGATGGAGAGGGGAACCATCTCTAGTGGAGTCGCTAGAAAAATCTATGGTGTTTATTTTTGGTTGTGTATATGAGGGACACCATGTAGATCTGAGAGTACACTTATTGAAGTGATCGGGTATGACATTGAGGTATGATGTACTATCTCAAAAGATAGAGGCATCACCCTTCAATGGACCTAATCACCTAATAAGGACTCCTAAGGCATGATGGGTCTTCGAATATACTAGAGATTTTTCTCCTACTTTATATATAAAGTAGGGTTTATATTAAACCGGGTTTCAAAGTTCTCTATGACGGAAAGCCCCCTGTTGACCTCACTTTTGGAGTGAGTTCACAACTCCATCATCATAGATCTAGGACTCTTATAGACACTAAAAGTTTCTAAGTCTTAAGACACTCATAGTGATTAGGTGAACACTTAACCTAAGCATAGAGACTTAGAAGGGTTAGCCATAGGAACAGGTTATGCCTTAGAGACTTAGGAAAACCTACCTCCCCTATAGCCTAAACCCAACCCATGCTTTCCTTCTCAAACCAAACCTCAAATTCATACCAAACCAAATTTCCAAGACTTATAATCATTCCCACGATCAAATTCAAATTCAAGATTTCCCCAAAAAACCTCATGATTAAATCCAAAACACCATTCCTAAGCCCTTTGATTTCATCATATCGATTTAGCCTTAACCAATCAAATTCAAATAAACCCTAATTCAGTTGACTTTCTTAAATATCCATGAAATCTCCAATCAAATTTCAAATCAAATCCAAATCTAAATGATTGAAACCCAAAATCAAATTCAAATTATAAAATCCCTTCCTAAGCCATATGAACCACCTTCATATGCTTAGCCAAAACCTCCTTTAAACCAAATCAAACTTGGTTGATTTCTTTATAAATCAATCATTCCTTCATTTATATTCACAAATATAAATGAAATACAAATTCAAATTATCCAAATCAAATCAAACTAAATCAAACAAAATTAAGATCCTTTCTTAAGCCCTATGGACTTACCTCCATAAGCTTAATCAAATCTCAATCCAAATTAACCTAAACTCAATTGATTTCTTTATAAATCAATTATTCTTTCATTTATATTCACAAATATAAATGAAACCCACCCTCCAATGACCGAAAATAAATCAAACTAAATCAATTCCTTATTTAAGTCCTTTTAACTTGCATTCTTAAGCTTGGTCAAACTTGCTTCCAAATCACTCCAAACTCAGGTGATTTTCTCATGAATCATTTATACCTTAATTTATATTTACAAATATTAAATGAAATATGAATACAAATAGCCAAAACCAAACCCAAATCAAATCAAATCTCCAATTTTATTCTTTTAAGATAATTTCTTGAACTTGGCCAAATGATATCCAAATCAATTCAAAACTCATGAATTTCTTCAGGAATCAATCATTTCTTCAATCACTCACCCAAATAAAAATATAAACTACAATTATCAAACCAAACTTAAGTCAACACAAGTCAAGCCCAAGCTAGCCTTTTTGACTTGAAAACATCAAATAAGCCAAAATCCATTACACTCCAAATTGATAGTTGTTGGATTTATATTTCGATTGTAGGCTCATATATGAGTTCAACTAAACTTGAATCAAATCAAAACCAAACCAATTGACCCATTTAGGCCCAGTTGACCCAAAGTAACCTAAAAGACCTTTTTAAGGCAAGTTCTAATCCAACCCTAATTGGATTAAACAAAGCCCCTCCAAACCTCATATCATGATCAACAATCATCTTAGGGTGATCAACTACCTTGGGTCAAACCAAGTCAACCTTTAGTCAACCAAATGAAACCCAAACTAGAGAAACTCACCATATACCAAATTAATTGAAACCATTTATTCAAACTCATTCATAATCAATGATTAAACATGGTCAAACCTTCAATTGAAACCAAGCCCAATTGGCCATTTGACCTAAGTTGACCGAAATTGGCCTAAAAAGCTAAAATGGGTCAAATCATGATTTAACCCAAATTGATTGCAACCAATGGCTTAAGTTCATTCCAAATCATTTATTGAACTTGATCGAAACCACAATTGAGCCCAATTTGACCAATTGGTCAACTTGACCCAACCTAGCCCAAATTGACCTAAAAGGTCAAATTGACCAAAATACAAATTAAACCCAAATCAAATCAAACAAAAGCCTACAATCATTTTCAAGTAACCAATTGAACACGAACCAACACCTAACCCAACCCAATTTGGTCAAATTGGTCAACTTAGCCCATTCAACCTATTTGAATCCTAATGAGCCAAAATCATACTTAAGCCAAATTAATCAAAACCACTTGAACTAAAACTCTTCAAATCATGATTTAAAACTAACCCAAATCTTGGTTTGACCCAATTTGACCAATTGGTCAACCAAACCCAACATGAACTCATATGAACTCATTTGACCAAATAAAGCTAAAGCACCCAAAACCAACCCATGGGACCCTATTGGCTAACCAAACCCGACCCAAATTGGTCCTAGGTTAGCCTAGAATCATCCCAAAAATTAAGTGGACCCCACCTAAGAGAATTCACCATTTGACACACCTCGTTTGCATTGGATTCTTTCCATAAGATGCAAAGTTTACTCTCCCATCAATTGGGAAGCCATCTAATTACCATATGGAGCATACATAAGCTTCCTAGCCCACCCTAGAATAACTAGGACTCACCATGGACCAAAGAGAGGCGAACCAAGTCACCTCCCTTCATACTCGAGCACACAGAGGAATAAGCAAACTCAATTCCCCCATATCTTGCCTTAGGCTGCCTGCCATAGCTTCCTGCACTCCTAGCGTGCCATGTGGAGTCGATGGCGATCCCTTCGGGGCTAAAGGCGATGAACTAGCCAAAAATCAAGAACCAATCTCATCCATCCATTAAGCCCAATTGAGGGTATACTCCCTCAATTCTCACATGGATTATCACCATTCGAACTCACTGAGCTTCCCAAGTGTTTTCAAAATCCTAGAGTGCCTCCCTAAGCCTTCCTGAGTTTTTCTTGGCTGGAATTATCTATTCCCATGAGTAGCTAAAATAGTACATATCTCCTTTGATTCAAACTCATCCATCTCTCAGCCAAACTTCAATTAAACTCACACACACCATCCTCATGTGTCATCGAAGCCATTCAAACCTTTTCTCGAGCTCCAAATCCACTCTAAACATAAGTTCAATCAAGACTGAATGCTCAAAGGGAGGATCTTGGCCTCTAGACCAATCCACTCCAAGCTCGTGTCGCTCAACAAGGCTTCGTTTCTACCAAATGAAGCTTCCTCAATCATTGGAACTGTTGGTCACAAGCTCTAGTGAGATATGCCATTAAAATGGATCCTTGTATGAAAATAGTTTGGAGCTTTATTAAGGAAACTTGTATTTGAGCCCATCCTAACCGTTGGATCCTTGTAGATCCTTTACACGAAGGTGTGGGTTCAATTTTGAGTGGATCCTAGCTCGGGTGATCTTGGACCGAGCGATCAATGGCGACAAGCTTCATCATTTGTCGCTCGTAGGAGATAGATCATAGGTCATCCATTCTGTGTGATCAAAATAGCTTCGATTAGATCATGCTTAGATCCCCTCTATTTTCTCTCTTAACTTAGATTTAATCATGGTCATCATCTTAGATCGCATCCATGAAAAGCGCTCCTCCGATTAACTCAATCGTGTGATGTGATAACTTAAATAACCAATCTCATCATTCCACATGGAAAGCGCCATGTTAGCAATTGGCGCAGACCATGGCTTAGATTAGAGTTAATTAATCAATTTTTTAAGGCTAAAACTTCCAAAATTCATAACTAATTATAGAAAAATCTAAAAAATATAAATGAGGCTTATTTTAAAGGAATTTTAGAGGGGAATCTATTAAAAATGTCATTAATTTATTTTGAATAGTGATTTTAGCTTAATTTGAGTTTAATTTTAAAGGTAATTAGCATAATTACTCTCTAATTAAGCATCTAATTAACTCTGAAGTTTCAAAGCATGTTTAGGGGGATGACCTCTGCCTCCCCCATTTTTCTTGGACTTTATTAGATGCTTAAAGAGGGAAATTGGTTAATTGAACCTTAATTACCCTCTTAATTAAATTCATGATTAATTAAGTAAATGAATAGTAAATTAATCCACTAATTAAGCTTATTTCCATCTGTTAACAGTGAAAAGTCTTAGGGAAATGGTTTAGGTTTACTCCTTATGACCATTTCATTAAGCCTCTTCATTTGTTTCAAATTAAATTAGAGTTTAAGTAATTATTTAGCCACTTAATTAATCAATTAAAAGGAAAGGGAGTCTAATTATTTTAGAGCCTAATTGGTTGTTGAAATGACTTAGGGATTGGGATTGAGGCCTCTTCCTTAATCTCTTTCCCTAAGTTAACTTCATCATCCTAATTAAAATATAATCAAAGGATTTAATTAACCAATTAAGGGCTTAATTAATTTAAAAATCTAATTCATTCCTAACTTTGATTAATCAACCTTGGGTAGTTCTTTAGATGTTTAATAGTCTAAAGAAATTTAATGAAATTATGATTAGCTTACATGTGTGAGAAAATCATAAAAGTAATTGAACAAATCCCTTAAGCTTAATTAACTATTAATTATGAGCCAATTATATTAGGCCTCTTTCATTTCTTAGGAGCATTTGTAATTTACTTTTCTATATGGTTTCATCTCATGTTGGCTCATCATTATTCAGTTCATTAACTTAAGGTGATATATGTGAGGGTTTAATTAATTGATTTAATTCATACCTCAACCTAATTAAACCATTAAATAAATTTAATTACTTTTAATTAGATCAAATTAACTTACACATGGGGAATGGGATTAGGATTAGCAAACCTCTTTCACTTCCCTTAAATCAAATCAAATATGAAATCAAAAATGGCTTTAAGAAACTATGGTTTATTTTAAATAAGCTTGTTTAATGTGATTATCCTTAGGAATTAGTTAGATTGAATAAAATTACATGCTTGTGTTGCTTTATTTCTTTCAAATCATGTTAAAATGTTGTATGCCACTTATAGTCATTCATTCATTTCTTTCAAAGATTAATTAAATAAAATGATTTCCTTTATGTTAAATTTTGCATGTGTTGACTTAATTAGAAATATGTGTGGCTATTATTACTATTAAATCTCAAATGTATTTTCTAAAGCTTATTAATGAATAATAATATATATTGTGACTTTAGTTACATATACATAGGAGGTGCATGTGAATATAAGCTTAGTGTATGAAGTGAAGTCTCTTTCTTACATTCATATGTTGATTTACATAAGTTTGAATGTTAATGGGTATATTAGTTTGGACATTTCAGGTACACATGGATTTAATTAGCCCCAAGGAGGTTCTTACCTCACTCCCCTAGTGCAGAATAATGGCGACGTACCTATTTGATTTCATTCTTATACATCTTAACATTACAATTAGGATAGAGCTTTAATTCATTTAGATAAATTAAATAAATTGAATTCTACTTTTGCATGAATTTTTTCTATTCTTATAGTTTTTCATACCTCCATATGTATTTAAGAATAGCAGGTATATTAGTCTAGACATTCCGAGGATGCCCAGCTTTAAGTAGCCCCAAGGAGGTCCCTACCTCACTCTCCTAGTGTAGAACAATGGCGACATACTTGCTTAAGACTTTCATACATTTGAATGTGTTTTTAGCTAATGAATGAACCACCTCCCTCTCTCTTCTTTCTATTAAAAGGACATGCATTCATATTTTTTTTCAAGTGGTTGGATTGATTAGTCATAGGATTTAGAGTTCTTTTGTTATGCTTTTGTATAAGAATTTAGATAGAGCTTTAAATTAATATGACAAAATAATTCAACCAAATGAAACATAAATTCCATGTACATTTACTTACATTCATCATTTAAGTGTGCTAAGATATAAATTGCATGTATAGTTATGTTTAGGGCTTAATCATATGTATGCTATAGATGATGGAAAGAAATGAACAAACATGTGTTATGTGATAATAATTAATTTGATTAATCCTAAGATGCTTTTCTTATTGAATGAGATTATTTAAAGTGAACCTAAACTTAGGATTAAATTAAAATATGTAATAAGCCATTAATTAAAGAGAATCCACTCAATTAACTTGATTTAGATGTGGCTTAAGGTAGGGATAAAAGAGAGTGATCCTCTCTTTCCTTCTCTTTATAACATTTAGTTGTTTAATGTAAATTAAATAAAATAAAAGAAAACATTAAGTAAAGCATACAAATCAATTAAACCACTTAAAGTGAGATCACCCTTTCTAATTAAATGTCCTTCATACTTAAAGAATGATAACTCTAATGCCAAGTTAGAACATACCACACAAGCCTTAATACATCCACATTAGATTAAGTCACCATTTCTAACTTTATGTTAGGGTGATGCATGGTTTGATGTATGTTTAGTTTTGTTGTATTATTGTAGACTGGATGTTATGATGTATATTTTGTAGACTGGATGTTAGTCCGTGATTAGCTTAATCATATTTTATGCAGGAGATTGTGCTTAAGGGGTTGTGGTGTTTAGTTTTTTTTTATTTTTTTTGGTTTGGTGTGCTTTGTGTGTATATTTAAGGGGACACCATGCAGATCTATGGATGTACTTATTAAGGTGATCGGGTATGACATTAAGTAATGGTGTACTATCTTGAGAGATAGAAGTAACTACCCTATAATGGACCCAATCACTTAATATGGACTCCTAAGGTATGATGGGACTTCGAATATACCAGAGATTTTTTCCCCAACTTTACATGAAAATGTAAAGCATGATTTATTTAAACCAAGTTCATTAAGTTCCCTATAGAGGCAAGCCTCCATAGTTAATTTCATCTTAAGAAAAATGATTCCCTTAAGAATACTCTCGATTAAATTAGGCAATTATTGTCTCCAAAGAATTCAAAGATAGGACTATCAAAGGATTAGTTGTATTTTTAAAAATCAAGTGTGAGAGGTCAAAAGGGAAGAGTTCTTATCAAAACTAAGGGAGATGAGTAGGTGCTCGTGATATTAGGAATCCTAGTGAGCACTCTAATTTATCTTATGGTTAAGCTTTATATATTTGAATTTAAAGAGATTTATTTATTTGAGTGGAAATTTTATTAGATATCTAGGACTTATATTTCCACAATACAAGATTGTGGAAATGCTTAGGAAGGGAGGATTTATGATTATAGCTCACAAAGGGAAACAACAACCTCAGATCCTAAATCTAAGGAGCTTTGGCTAGAGCTAAAACATGACCTAAATCTAAGGTGAAAGTGGGTATATGGTTTACCTCCACAAAAGAGAGTAAGCCATCCGACTACTATGTTATTCGCTTGAGTGGTAACTCCTCCTATAAATCCATGTAGGCAAGGGCATATTCTTTTGCAAG
>CM038219.1:130791794-130975177 GCA_021442155.1 Cymbidium sinense
CTCATCGATAGACTCTCTTTTGAAGGGGAGATTGTTGTTGCCAAAAAGGATGATGAGTCAGATTGGTGGAAACCATTCATGGATTATCTAAATATAGACAAAATATTTTAAGATAAGTCATTAGCTCATCAGGTGAAGCAGAGAGCTCTCTCATACACTCTCGTGGATGGCACTATATACCAACAGTCCTTCGGTCATACGTGGTTACATTGTTTGGACAACCATGAAGCCCGTAAGATTGTGACTGAGGTACACTCAGGTTTATGCAGAGCTCAGTAATCTGGTCCTAAAATGAATGCCAAGATCAAGAGACTAGGATACTACTAGCCTTCAATGATCACAGACTGCATGGACATAGCTAGGAGATGCTACCAATGTCAGGTGCATAGTGTGGTCTTACACCAACCACCCAATATTCTGCATCCTACATTGGCCTCATGGCCATTCGACTGTTGGGATACCGACATAGTGGGCCCGATCGATCCACTTTCCTCCAAGGGTCACTGGTTCATTCTAGCTACACCAACTACTTTTCCAAGTGGTGGAGGCAATCCCACTCAGATAGGTCACAGCTTAGCATGTGCTCCAATTTTTTAGGAACCATATCGTATATAGGTTCGGGGCGCCTCGATTAATTATATTCGATAATGGTACTGCATTCAAGAGCACTAAAATCAATAACTTTGCCCTGAGACACAACATAGATTTGAGATATTCCACCATCTATTACCCAAGGGAAAATGGCTTAGTAGAAGCCTTCAACAAAACTCTCATCCATATATTAAAGAAGATAATGGACCACAACAAGCGGTAATGGCATGAGTAGCTAGTTGAAGCCTTGTGGGCTTACCGCACCACATACAGGACCCCAACTCAATCTATCCCATTTTTCTTAGTGTATGGGTCTGAAGCAGTTCTACCATTAGAAGTCCAACTCCCATCATTAAGGATAGCTATGGGTAGAAAAATCACAATGAAGCAGAACACCAAGTTGCGGTTAGAAGTGCTTGAAGGTTTGGAGGAGAGACGCCTCCGGGCATGCCAGAACCTCGAGTTGTATAAAGCCAAAATGATTTAAACTCATAACAAGTTGGTCCACCCTAGAGCTTTTCAACTAGGAGAGTTTGTTTTAGTTCTAAGGAGACTAATTGTTGCCCATCGAAAGATGGGATGTAAGTTTGAACCCACTTGGGAAGGCCCTTTCTCCATAGAAAATGCCTACCAAGGAGGATCCTATCAGCTTATAAATTATAAAGAAGAGCGCCCTATGCTTCCAATCAATGGGCTCTACCTAAAGAAATATTATCCATAAATCTTGCTTGAAAATAATTATCAATAAAACTTCTTTTCATTTCAAATTCCATCTCTTTATATTGGTAAGAAAAACCTTTTCTTGTGAATTTTTCATGATGTGTTTATGGTAGGTGTAAGGAACCCAAGCGGCATCCTATCCTTTAGCAACACAACACCAACACAAACTACACATAACCACATATAAAATAAACACATATCTTTTATCTCAGGCTATTTTAATGGGGGATAATGTCTCTTGTGGCACTCACTCATTAGTTGCTCTAAGTTGGGATGACATGCTACCTTGATAGTGTGTCACCCTAGTGGTTACTTGTCTGATTGATGTAAGTGTACATGCTTTCTTCCTAACTTGACCATTGCACACCGACGAGCGCCTTGTTAGTTTGGTAAACCTTACTGTGCAACCAATAAGCTACCCCACGATGACTTTGTTTAAGAGGATGTAAGCCTACACACTTTCTTCTTGAACTGTCCATCGTGCACTGACTGGGTCGAGTATATTTGAGGCTTAGGATAGTCCCCTAGTGGCTCTACTTCAATTCTAGGTCCAGACCTTACACGGGACTCCCTACTTGGTAGTCACCCTAGGTCGGATAGCACCTATCGAGCCTTAGATAGACTATCCTAGCAATCAGTTC
This sequence comes from Cymbidium sinense, assembly GCA_021442155.1. Taxonomy (NCBI): domain Eukaryota; kingdom Viridiplantae; phylum Streptophyta; class Magnoliopsida; order Asparagales; family Orchidaceae; genus Cymbidium; species Cymbidium sinense. The sequence continues at coordinate 130,793,747 of CM038219.1, forward strand.
CACTTTAGAGAGATGTAAGTCTACAAGTATTCTTTCTAGACTGATTGTTGCACACCGACGGGCACCTTAGGTTGGCTGGTTATCGCCATGCTGATGGTGACCCACTTAGTGGATACACCACTCGTGGTAGATGTAAATCTACAAGAATTCTCTAGGAGTTGGCCACCGTATACTGTTGACCTCATTTTTAGAATGAGCTCTCAACCCCTCCATCTTAGACATAGGACTCCTCTTAGACTTTAGGAGTTCCTTAGTCTTAAGACACATCTAGTGATTAGGTGGACACCAAGCCTAGCCCTAGAAGACTTAGAAGGTTTAGCTATAGGAATGGGTCATGCCTTAGAGGTGTTAGGAAATTCCCTACCCTTAGCTTAAACCATTCCTCACTTTCCTTATTTAAAGTCAAACTCCAAATCAATTCTATTTGATTTTCTCCAAACTCAAATCAATTCCATGATTGAAATCTAGTATTGAATCCCATGACCAAATTCCATCAAAAATTCCTAAGTCCAAATTTTGCTTATGCCCTTAATCTTCCCTTAAAGACTTAACCAAAATCTTGATCAAAACTATATCAAATCTTTGAGATTTTGTCATAATTCATTTATATTCTCATTTATGTTCACATATATAAATGAAATATAAATTCAAATCAATCAAACTAAACTCAAAATTTCAAATCAATTCATGAAATTTTCCTAAATCCCATAATTTTCCATTAATAGACTTAGCCTTTAATCAAACCATTTCAAATCCTTGGGATTTTCTCAAAACTCATTTATATTCTCATTTATATTCACATATATAAATGAAATATAAATATCAATCAATCAAATCAAAGGCAAAAATAAAATTCTAAATTTAAGATTCATGAAAATCTCCTTAAGTCCCTTAATTTTCCATTAATGGACTTAGCCTAAAACTCGATCAAATCATTTCAAATTCATGGGATTTTTTCAAAACTCATTTATATTCACAAATATAAATGAAATATAAATATAAATCAATCAAATAAAAGGCAAAAATTAAATTCCCAATTCAAAACCTCCTTAAGTCATTAATTTTCCATTAATGAACTTATCCAAGATCTTGATCAAACAATGTTAAAGTCATGGGATTTTCTCATACTTCATTTATATTTTCATTTATATTCACATATATAAATGAAATATAAATATAAATCAATCAAACCAAATTCAAAAATTCAAATCCCTACTCTAATTTTTCCTAAGTCCTTTAAAATCCTTCTTAATGGACTTAGCTGAAATCATGATTAAACCCTTTCAAATTATTGAAATTTTCTCATGATCCATTTATATTCTCATTTATATTCATATATATATATATATATATATATATATATATATATATATATATATATATATATATATCAATATAATCAAACAATCAAAACTTATTCCAAAAATCAAACCCAAATCAACTCAAAATTCAATCTAAGCCTTTCAAGTCAAAATCTTGAACTTAGCCAAATCATTTTCAAATCAAGCCAATCCCTTGATTTTCTCTCATAGTTCAATCAACCCTACAATCATGAGCTCATACACAAATCCAAATTTCAATCACTCAATCAAAACCTAGTTCAAAAATCAAACCCAAAACCCCTTCATATTCTCCTTTTGAATATGAAATTTTCAAATGGATCAAAACCCATTTGACTTCAAACCACTTGTAAATGGATTTATATTTCAATCATAAGTCCATATACAAGATCAACTTCAAATCAAGCTTTGACCAAGCCATTTGACCCACTTAGGCTCACTTGACCCAAAGTGACCTAAAGTACCCTTATGAGCCAAATTCTAATCCTAACCAAATTGGATTGAACCAAACTCATATATCTCTCTCATTATGATCAACAATCATCATGGGATGATCAATCAATCAAATTGGATCAAACCAAGTCAAACCTAAGGGTTGACTAAGTCAACACTTAACCCAAAATGAAACCTAATATAGCCAAATTCCATCATAGGCCAATTTGATTGAAACCATTGATTTAAGTTCACTCATGACCTATGTTTGAACTTGACCAAGCCAACATTTCAGCCTAACCTGGCCCACTTGACCCAAGTTGACCCATTTTGACCTAAAGGGTCAAAATGTGTCAAAACTTGATCTAAGCCAAATTGATTGGAATCAATGGGTCAAGTCCATTCAAAATCACTTGTCAAACTTGACCAAAGACTCAATTGGCCAACTAGACCTGACCTAGCCCAATTGACCTTAGACCCAACATGACCTAAAGGGGTCATGTTGAGCCAAAATTGAACTTAACCCAAATTGATTGGAAACAAAGATACCAATCCACTCCATATAACTAACCTAACCTAACCTACCTACCTCAAATAGGTCAAATGTGTCAAATAGGTCAACTTGACCCATTTGACCTAAATGAAGTCATATGAGCCATATTCAAAACTAATCCAAATTGAACCAAACCAAAGACACCAAAATATCATTTCAAATGGTCATATGAACTTGACCCAACCCTTGGTTTGACCCAATTTGACCTATTGGTCAATTTGACTGTTGACCCATTTTGACCTAAATGGGTCAACATGAGCCAAACCTATCAAATGAATTCCAAATCAATGAAACTTGGTCAAACCTAGTTTCTCCACATACCCAACATGTCCAAATTGGAAAAATAGTAAAATGGCCATCCTACCCTTAGGCCATAGAACAAATTTTGGCTTAATGCATGGGTAATTTGGTCATACCATCTTCACATTCACTTGAAGCTTTCCTAAAAGCTCAAGGGACCTAGGGGAAAGTGGCACACCATACCTAATGGATTTGGGTCAGCCCATTTGGTCCCTAGACCAAACCTAACCCTATGGGTCAAAATGCACATTTCAAACTCCCTCTCAAGCTCAAATTCAAGCACATGGGAGGTTGGCAATCCACTCCTTGACTCAAACCGACCATGTGCACTCTTCACTGATCAAACAGCCCTTAGCCTATGATCAATTGGATCAAAATAGCTTGTCCATTGGCGGCCATCCAATCCTTCAAGGGGGAGATATACTCCCCCTAACTCACTTCTATTTTGATTCACTCAAGGTCGATTGAAAGGTAGGAAGCCAGAGGAGCCATTGGAGATTGATCCTAAGCCTCCTAGAGCTCTTCCCATTTCTTTTTCTTGACTTTTGAATAATGAAAAATAGGGGAGGTAGAGAGAAATTCAAACTTCTTCTACAATCCATTTGAATCTAATTGCACTTGCACACTCCATCAGAGGGTCAAGTCGAGCTTGCCTAAGCTCTCTCTGAAGTTTTAAAGGCAAGGGGAGATTGAATTGGATCAAAGCCGAGGCTCAAGCAAGGAGGAATTGGTCTATACATTGATCTACTCAACCTCAAGTGCTCATACTCTCAGCAAGGCTTCGTCTCAACCAGATGAAGCTTCTCTAAGGGAATAGAGTGTCGGTGATCACCTCCGGTGAGGTATGGGATTTTCCAACCATTAAACTCAATGTGGTATGGAACTTTATGAAAGAAATTTTCACCCCATCAATTTTTGATCGTTAGATTTGTCGCTCTCTATCTTTAGATGGTGTGATTGAATTTGGTTTGATTCTATGATAGATCAAGCTTGGATCTTCTCATTGATTATGGACGGTCTTTATTGATAAAGGGGAAGAAATTGGATGATCTCAGTCATCCATCCTCCATTTTAGATGGACGATTGAGATTATTTAGCACGTTAAAAAATCTTTTTACCCATTTTAAAATGTGGGGAGATCCTTGGCCGTCTGATCTTTGATCAGACGACAGAGGATGATAGCGCGTGTGCCACCAGCCGTCCCCATGACATGACAACTTAAGTTATCCCCTCATAGCATGACGCATGTAAAGCGCACTGACCACCGCCGCCACGCATCACACCGTGAGTCAGAGATTAGCCAGGGATTAGTTAAATGCATTAATTAATTCCTAATTAACCTAGATATCTTCTAAAATGCATAACTCTCTCTATACAATTCAAAAAAATATGAAATAAAATCCAATGGATAGGTAATTAAACCTAGAACATTTTAAAATTAATTTTGTTATGTTTTGATTATGATTTTCCCTGAATTTAGGTTTTATTAGAAAGAATATTTTGCTAATTACTCTTTAATTAGGCCTGTGATTAATCCCAAATTTCTTGGGTAAGTTTTAGGGGATGACTTCTGCCACCTCTAATTTTCTTGGGATTTATTGAAGGCTTGATTAGAATAATTGCATATGGTTTTCTTAATTACCCTCCTTATATAATTAATCATGATTAGGGTAGGATTAGTGGTTTTAACCTATGATTAGGGTTGATTAAGGTTAGATACAGTAAGTAGGAGGTTTATGAAATAATTTTGGGGCATTTCCCTTAAGCTATTCCCTAAACCCCCTCATCTCCACTTAATCTTCTCTTAATTAAGGGTTAATTCATTAATTATCCCTTAATCAAATTCTAAAAATTATAAAAAAAGTTCTAGAGCTTAATTAATCTGCCTTGGGTAAATTTTTAGGTGTTTAATAGCCTAAGTTCAATTAAGGAAATCAAAACCCCACTCATAAGTATGAAAGGGTGTTTTGAAATTACTTAAGCTAAACCCATTAGCTTAATTAACTTTTAATTGTGAGCCAAATTGCATTAGGCATTTTCATTATTAGGTGCATTGAAAATTTAAATTCCTTATAGGTTTTATGTCATCTCATTGGCCCATAATTATTTAGTTAATTCTTCTAAGGTGGTGTAGGTAAGGATTAATTAAGCTACTTAATTCATACCTAAACCTAATCAATATATAAAAATGGATCTAATTCTCTAAAAATTAAACAAAAATACAAAACACATGTGGGAATGGGTTAGGAATAGCAAACTAATCTCACCATTTCAAAATTAAATCAAACTTCAAACAAAACAAGATTCACTTTGAAATTCACTTTGATTTATTCTAAATTTTCTTATTCCTTAAGGATGTCTATAGGATTTAAGTGAAGTGAGTTTGTTTACATGCTTTCATTACTTTGGATCTTTACCCAACATGTTAAGTTGTATGTCATGTAATATCATGCTTTCATAGTTTTGAAATTCAAATTTTAAAATGAAATTATTTACTTTATGTCAAATTTGCATGTGTTGGCTAAAGTAGAAATATGAGTGGCTATAATCAGTACTAAATTCAAATTATTTTTAAAACATATAAATCCAATAGAAAATCTAAAAGTATGTTATTTATATTTTAATTATAAGCTTGCATGTGATAGATTGTAAAGCCATGCTTAATATAGGTTTCCTTTCTTTCTTATGTTAGCATAGTTTTGAATAGGAGTTGCTAAGATGTAGGGTTCATTTGAAAAGAACCCAACACTTACATAATTCTATACCCTATTCCTCCCTTTGTTATCACCTAAAAAGGGCTGCCTATACTTGCATGTATAAATTGCATAAACAAAAATGAATCCACTAAACACCTTTTGCATTTTCCTTTTCTATTTCATTTCTTTTGTATACATGTTTGTATTTAAGGAAAGTGGTATATTAGACTGGACAACCCCAAGGTTATGAGGCTTTAAGTAGCCCTAAGTAGGTCTTGTACCTTACACCTCCGGTTAACAATGGCGCTGTGCTCACTTGTGCCTTTCTTACTTTCATGTATGTATGTGAAAATTTAGATAAAGAAAACTCTTTCTACTTTAGAAAAATCATGCGTATTCAACTCCTAAATTTCTTTAAATGGATTGTTTAGCATGCATCATAAGGTGTGCCTAATACTTTCATTTGTATGTATAGATATGCTTAGGGACCATCCATATGCATGTTATGTATGTTGGGGAAAGAAATGAAGTAATGTGTGTTATGTGAATTTTGATTCATTTTATTTAATCTTGAAATGCCTTTCTTTTTGGATAGGTTTTTTTAGAGTTTATCTAAACTTACGATTAATTAAAAGATTTAATCAAAACATTCACCTAAATGAAACTAAAATATGAATCTACTTTAGAAATTACTTAGGTTAGGGAAGAGAAGTTCCCTTCTCTTTCCTCTCTTCATAACCTAGTAATTAATTGTAGGATCAACTTAAACTAAATCAAAACATGAAATAAAATTAACCCAAAATGATTAAGCAACTTAAATGAAACCCTCCTCTAAGTTGAACACGTTCTTCACACTTAGAAATTTTGAACCTAAAGTCACAGCTAAGCATACCACACAAGCCTTCAAAGCACACACATTAGCCTAAGTCACCACCTCTAGCCTTAGGTTAGGTCACTACATGATTTGATGTTTGTTTTATTTTGTGATATATATTTTAGACTGGATGTTAGGGTGTATACTCATATAATGAATGGTAGGACATTATTAGCCTAACAATTCTTTTTTGTAGGAGATTATGCTTAAGGGGAGCTATCATAAATAAAAATATAAATGCTTTTGCTTGGAGATACTTTATACCTCTAAGCATAACCCATAGGCCAGGAGGACTTAGTCACCCATGTGTGGGGTGATAAGTCCAATATACATGATTGGGATTTGTGTAGTGTGTTTTAAGTAACCTTTATTTTGCAGGTGTTAGTTAGATTTCCATTTTTCTTTTTCATGTAAATTTGTGCAATTAGGATTTTGGAATGATTGTTATGGAGATTAGGATAAACATTCATCATAAGATCCTATCTTATGCACCATGTAAATCCTTGGAGCATCTACCATCCAACCATCCAAAGGAAGGAACCAAAAGATGAAAGAAAGAAGGAAAGAAGAAAGAAGAATAAAGCTTGAAGACCCCCATAACAATGAATTCCTTGCTTAGTTGTAATTTAATTCATTTGTAATCCGGGTTATATAAGGTAGAGCTCGGCTGATATTTTTAGGTTTTTGAGGTGGTGCCCGACCACAATGGCCATTTATTCTTTTTGTGGTTAGCTTTATAAATTGGTTGATGATTTGTTTAGCTTTTGCATTAAGTGGCATGATTTTCCTAGTTTCTTTCTTACTTTATGTATGGCCTAGATGTGGATTAGGCTCTTTAGGAAAAATAAATCTTTTACCCAACCTAACAACTCAAAATAAAATTAAACAACTCATAACCTCACCTAAAGCTTAGGTTTAAAATCAAGATAAAAGAATTAGCAACCCCTTAGCTGGGTGAGCATTTATTTATAATATCATGCACAAATGCATCTTATTTCACTCTTGATTTGGAGAGATTCCACCTTTGCCAGAGAACTTGGCTTAACATGTGAGAGCCATGGTGGAAACTCACCTCCTCCCTTCCCACTAATTTTATCCAATAATCTTCTTTCTCATGCATTAGTCATATAAATCCTATTAGCCTGAGGCAAAATAATTGTCCAAAAATGAAAATAAAATGAAATTTGAATTGCATTACATTTAGGTCATTTGAAGCAGGTCCTTTTACATGATCTAGTCTCTTTAGGGAGTGAGTTTTATGACTTAGTCTCTTTCTAAATAAATAACAGCCTAGCTATCTTTCCAAAATCAACAATCATATTTGAAAACTTTTCAAAACACATTTGGAATTTCACTTAACATACCCAAATTTGTTAAATAAAGCTTTCAAATCCTAAATCAAAAACAACGATCACATTTTAAAATTTTCAAACACATACTTGGAACTTCATTTAGCATACTCAAATTTGCTAAGTAAAGTTTTCAAGTCAAAATCAAAAAAATTTCAAACATACTTTGGAACTTCATTTAGCATACTCAAATTTGCTAAGTGAAGTTTCCAAATCCAAAATCCAAAAAATTTCAAACACATTTGGAATTTCATTTAACATACCTAAATTTGTTAAGTGAAGTCTCCAAATTCAAAATCCAAAAAAATTTCAAACATACTTTGGAACTTCATTTAGCATACTCAAACTTGTTAAGTGAAGTCTCCAAATTCAAATTTCAAAATTTTCAAAAATACTCTTTTTAAAACCTCATTTAGCATACTCAAATTTTCCAAGTAAAGTCTCCAAATCCAAATTCAAAAAAAAATTCAAATATTTTTGGAACTTCATTTAGCATAATCAAATTTGCTAAGTAAAGTTTCCAAATCCAAAACTAAAAATTTTCAAAACACATTTTGGAATTTCATTTAACATACCCAAATTTGTTAAGTGAAGTTTCCAAATCAGAAATTCAAAACTTTCAAACACATTTGGAACGTCACTTAACATACCCAAAATTTGTTAAGTGGAGTCTCCAAATCCCATAATTCAAAATTTTAAAACACCTTTGGAACCTCACTTAACATACCCAAATTTGTTAAGTGAAATCTCCAAATCCCAAAATTCAAAATTTCCAAACACATTTTGGAACTTCATTTAACATACCCAAATTTGTTAAGTGAAGTCTCCAAATCCAAAATCAAAAAATTTTCAAAGCACATTTGGAAATTCATTTAACATACCTAAATTTATTAAGTGAAGTCTCCAAATTCAAAATCCAAAAAATTTTCAAACACATATTTGGAATTTTATTTAGCATATTCAAATTTTCTAAGTGAGATTTCCAAACTCAAAATCAAATATTTTTCAAATACACTTGGAGCCTCGCCTAGCATACTCAAATTTGCTAAGGGGAGTTTCCAAAGTCAAAATAAAATTTCTCAAACACCTTTGGAACTTCTTTCCTTAGCATACCAAATTTGCTATGGAGAAGTTTCCATTTTCAAAACCAAAATGAAATCAAAAATTTTGAACACACCATTTGGAATTTCATTTAGCATATCCAAATTTGCTAAGTGAAATTTCCACTTCATAAAATTAAGTGGGACTTCATGTTTAGCATACCAAATTTGCTAAAGTTAAGTCTCCACTTTCAAAAATACATCAAAATAAAATGAAACACCTTAGGATCCCCTTAGCATACCAAATTTGCTAAGGATCCTACCCCTTTTCAAAATCAAAACATCAAAACAAAAATAAGACACTTAGGATTTCCTTAGCATACCTAAATTTGCTAAGTGTCCTATTTTCAAAAATTAAACAAAACACAATTAGATTCTTCCCTTAGTATACCTAAATTTGTTAAGTGAAGAATTCCAAGTTTTCTAAAACAAAACAAAATTCACAAAAAGAAACAATCACTTTCACTCCACTTAACATACCTAAATTTTCTAAGTAAGTGAGATTCTGAAACAATCAGACAAAAACAAAATCAATTTGACCCTTACTTTAACATGCCCAAATTTTTTAAAGGAAAGGGTCCTCAAAATCACAAATTTAAATTCAAAACAAAATGAACCTATGGAAGCATCCTTATCAAAAATTTTGAATCCATATTTCAACATACCTAAATTTGTTAAAGTTGGGTTCAGATTCAAATTCTTCTTTCAATCAATCTTCTCAAATCCATTTGAACCCCACTTAACACTTCCAAGTTGTTGGGTGTGGGTTCAAAATTTCAAATTTTAAAATTTAAAATCTATGGAGATAGAAATCTGATATAAATTTATTTCTCATTGCAGATTCTTTACAGTCAGTACAGTACAGTTTAGTTTCTATTTACTATAGTTTTTGGAAATGGCTGATTCTCAAAAGTTTGTCTTCGCCTTCCCCCATGGTATGGATATAGCTTTAGATCAGGCTGACTTCCCCCATTTGGACCATACCCACCTAATTCACTTTGGCCGGGGATTTGAGGGGGCCAGGATCACTTGTGAGGGCATTCCCCTCACCACAATTAGCAGGACCAAGGTGACCGGGCAGAAGCCGGTCATCAGGATAGACTTACCTTATGATTCTGATACCTCTTCACTGAAGAGGAAAGCTATGGTAGTACCATAGACTTTAAATTTATTACATTGCAGTATTATGGTTCCACTCAATGCGGTTCATCTCAGAGTTGGTTATGTTTCCCTAATGCGGGCTAGTACCCTACCATCTGCACCCTCCAAGGGTAAGGCTCCCCTAGTTTTAGGGCTTGCCTCCCTGACATTTGAGTATGGGTCTAGTTCGCACTCCTCCCATCCTACCTATACCCAGCATAGGAATAAGAACCGTATGATCAAACGGTTCCACACTCGGATAGCTAGGGAGCTAGAGGCAATAGCTTGATCAGCCATGGATGAGCCTCCCATTATCACATCACCACTGGTTATAGAAAACTAGTTTCATCCTCTCTCTGGATCAGATAGAGAGGATGCTAGGAGGATCTGTTCATCACCTCCTCCAGTGGTGCACTTGTAGCCAGTAGTTTCTAGGAGTAGGAGGTCGTATGTCAGCCTCCAATCTATTTTATGCTAGGTGGAGCATACAGACGCTCAGAGTCTGGGACATAGTTTGACCTTCGATCTGTTATCCCCCACAGCTAGAGAGGCAGATTCATAGAGAGGGCCCATGAGGCCCATACATCACACATTACTAGTAGAGAGTGACGAAGGTTCGTCAGGTTGATCCACTTTTGGTTAATTTTTTTGCTCGTGCTACACTGCCATATTGATAGTATTCTTCTCATTGGGACCAGCCACCATAGGAGGGTAATTCTTTTGCACAAAGAGTTGGTGGTTTCTCCACCCCACCATTCTACCCCTCATCCATCATTGCCAGTACAGGTTACAGCATCTCCCATTCCATCTAAGGTCATGAAGGTGAATCACCGTTGGTGATCCGGCTATGCCAAGGATCTACCTCCTTCATGACCCATTGTGGTAGAGCCGAGCTCTCCAGTTCAACCTTCTACCCTAGTGGTGGTGCGGAAGGAGTGGCGACCTCGAAGCATCGTGGTCATTCCTTCACCAACTCCGCCCATACAGCCGGATGTGGAGATGGTGATAGTTATTACAGGTATTTCAGATGATAGTTCAGTTGCAGCAGTGGTAGAGGATCATCCTAAGATTGTTACCCCTCTTACAGCTAGTAGCAGTCAGGAGTATCATTCATCTAGTGAGTACAGTCTGCACAGGATTGACTATTTAGTTACAGGTGAGGTTCGGTGCCTCTCAATACATGACAGTGATCACACCGGTCAGCCTAAACTATTTGTACCTACTGAGTTAGATCATTCCTTAGATGAGATAGTTGCACATTATTTCATGGAGAAGAAGGAGATCTTGGGGTACGCTTGGTCAGATGAGGAGAAGGTCAATTTTGACCCTGATGAGGATGACTTGTTAGGAGATTCAGCTGGAGTCTGCATGGTTGACACTAGAGGATCTCTCCCAGGAACAACGGCCATGGAAGGTGATGAGGTTGATCAAGAAGAGGATAAGAATCACCCAACACCTTGTTATGGCGAAGGATGGCATTGATAGGATGGCAAGTCAGTTATAGGACTTGTTAGCGGTAGTGTCAGTGCTTCAGAAATAAGCCCCTTCGATTCATCTTATTATAGTCGATGTTAGTCAGCTTGAGTTAGTGCATGTCTTGGACCCAGCCAAGACTCTACCTCCTGTTAAGCAAGGTAGCACTAGCATGTATAGGAAGGTAGTGGATAGTACCTCCATACAAGAAAAAGATCTAAAATACATGGTTAAGCAGTAGGTGAAGGAAGCTTTGGCTTAAGCTCGGGGAGGATCATCAGTTCCAAAAGGTAGACCCTACCTAGAGGAATTTGAAGTTATCTAGTATCCCAAGGGTTTCATGCCTACTTCCTTCAAAAGCTTTGATGGCAGTGGAAACCCAAGGCAACACATAGCACACTGAGCATTGTTGCAACGTGGCGCGACACTTTACTAGACTCTTTGTTAGTAGCCTAGGTATTGCTTTTGATTGGTGTCTTTGAATGTCCAACGATTGATAAAGATATTTCTTGAAGAGCTCTTCATCAAGAGATTTCTTTGGAGCTCATCAAAGGGTTACTTAGGTGATCTCGTTGTAGCACACTACCCCGTGAGTCACTTATTGATTATATTCTCATAACCACAGTATGAAGTGAAACTATTTGAATATGCCATTAAGATTCTCTTGAAGAATATCCATCCATCGTAGCCTTCATGCTTAAGGGCTTCACTATCAAGATTTGAGAAGCTAATCAGCAACAGCTAGTCTACAAGGAGAGGCCAAATAGTTTCCTTTTTAAGATCGGTTTACTAGCGAAGCAAGGTTTATGAAAAGAAGCCGGGGTGTAGCGATGGTTGACAAGGGAAATAGTTAGATAGAGATCGGTCGAGAGACCATGACCTCGGTAGCCTCCACCTCCTTTTTCCACCCACAGGAAACCCCGGCCTCCACCAGACTACCACGCCTCACCATACCACCACCAGAATGGCATGCATATCCCCGTAGCTATGGTCCATCTACTCTTTAGATAAGTTAAACAAACCTTATTCTTTTAAGAGGGAGGTAATCAGGAAGATCTTTAAGAATCTCTTAAAGAAACTTGATTTTTAGCTACCCGAGCCTAGGAGACTGGAGGAAGTAAGCAAAAGTCATGATCCAAACTTTTGCCCTTACCGCTGTATGCTAGGCCACATTTTGGAGGATTGCTTCACATACAAGGACTAGCTTGAACACAGTTTCAAGATCGGTGTTGTAGTTATCCCAAAGGAATACCTTGTGGAACAACCTTCTAGTTCTATTAGGGTAATCCTTGGGGATACATATGATCCTACCAAAACTAAAGAAGGTTGGGACATTTCTTTGTCTAAAACCTTTAAGAAAAACATTCATAAGATCAAGAAGCTTTCCTTGCAGGTTCCTGAGTCAGCTCAAACTTTCAACACCAAGGAAGGTTTGCAAGTTTGTGCTCTAGGAAAGTGGGAGCAGCAAAGCATGTGTCGACTGGGATAGCCCTTTAATATAATCATGTCGACCTCCAGCCTTTTGCTTCCATACCAGTGACTTCTTCCATTTCAACTAGCTCATCTGTTTCTTCTACTAGTATAACTCTTGTATCAGTGGATAAGGGCATCAAATCCCTTACTCCACTCACTCTACTTGACTTATACTTTATACCTCCAAATAATTCTAAGAAATTAAAGAACAAATCTAGTTTGAATTATATATATGTTTCTTCTGATGAGCTATCTTCTTCTATTCCTAACGATAACTCTTCAAGTCTAATTAATTATAAAAATTTTGATCTTCCTCTTTCTCATTCAGAGTTGGACTTTCTAACTCTGAATACTATGGGTTCACCTCTTGAGATAGACTTGGAATCATCCAATTTTGAGAGTCCTATAAGAGAAGTTGTAAGTGAGCCTGAAGTGCAGGAAGAACCTTCCATCACCTTGCCTCAAGAGGTTATCGAAGTCAACCTCCATAGTGGCAAGGTTCTACCTCCTAGGGCATCACCTCTAGATAGAGGGAAACAAGTCATTACTACTGAAGATCAGGAAGCCCTTCCACAAGATGCTCCACCCTTGGATATTCTTGTGAAAGACCAACTGAAGAAGGACTACAACGTCCTTTCTCATCTAAGAAATTTTCCATCTAAGTTAAGCATATATGATGCCCTTGTCTTATCCAAAGAGATAAGAGTCACTGATCAAGGCCCTCCTTGATCCTAAAATATATGCTCAGTGGCTAGGTGAGGCACATATGCAAAGAAGTTCAAGGGATCACCTTCACAGATGAAGACCTTCTTCTAGGGGACTTGGAGCACAACTATCCCCTATACATCATAGTTGACATGGACAGGTTCAGACTCACTAAATTTCTCATGGATTCAGGTGTATCATGAACATTATGAGTCTAAAGAACCTTGTCTATTTGAAGATTGGCATCTCTACACTCTGAGGAGATGGGATGATGTTGAGAGGAATCAATGATCAAGGTAAGCGGGCTTTAGGTTCTATAGTGTTACCATTGGAGATAGGTGACTCGAAGACTGAAGCCAAGTTCTACATCATCGATTTGAATACTTCATTCACTACTTTGCTTGGTAGGCCTTGGATACATCGAACAAGATCATTCCATCCTCTTCATCATTGCATTCATTAAGTTCAAAAGATGGAATTGTTGTCAATAGAGATGAAAAGCCATTTTCAGTTAGAAGTTGAGATTTATGAGGATGCGACCTACTATCTTCCTCAACACACCCTTTCTCGTGAACTTGGACAAAATTCAAATGCAAAGTCAAAATAAAAAGAAAATGAAGAAAAGGAAAAGATAAAAGAAAATGAAAAGAAAAAGGAAAGTCCAAGTACACAAGAAAGGGGAATTGAAGAAGAAATAGATCTCCATATCACATTCCACCCATAGTTCATTCCATCATATGGATATGTGGGTAGGATGGCTCAACCTCTACTAGGAAAATGCAGAGGTAGAAATAGAGGCAGTTTCAGAGGTGGGAGAACCCCTAGTTGGCATTTAGCCAATAAAGGTCGTGTTCCAGTTCATAGGAGTACCCCTATTATTCACATAGACTTGGAATCCAGCTCGAAGGATGAGTCTAATGTGATTAGTATACCAGCCAACCCCTCTCAGTAGGTTCCATTGGAGCTGACTTTTGACTCATACAGAATGAAGACCATTTCTCCAAGCAAAGCGAAGTATTCAAATCTAGTTTATGTGAAACTATTAGGCAGTAGTTGGGTACCTTAGCTCTTACCTCACTTACATCTCAGAAATTTGAAGGTTTAGTAATTAAGGAAGTCCCCAAGTCTTCCAATGACATTAAGCAGAAGAAGTTCTTTTGGGATCATCCTCCTCAAGCTCTAAAGTTGATGTAGAGCTTGAGGAAGATACTTTTAAAGAATTAATGGAATTACCTTTTGATTTTTACTCGCCTTGTGTTCAAAATCTTATACATAAAGGTTTAGTTCCTCACACATGGTCCAAGCACAGGTCAGAATACTTCAAAAGCTATGGAACAATATATAGGGAAACAATCAAGAGCAAGGGCTGATTATCGATCGATAATGAAGATTATTGCCTAGTTGTTACCAACCATTTGGAGTCTGATAGGTTCTTCTCACACATCCCCAACTCTTATGAGAATGTGTGCTTAATAACTTCAAACGATCCAGATGATCTCCAAGTCAAAGAGGCACCACCAAAATTTGAAGAAGAAATTCATTCAATAATCGACAAACATTAAGAAATCAACCTCGAGATAGAAGAAAATTCACGCCCGACATACATAAGTTTGTTGTTGAATGAAGAAGAAACCAATGACCTAGTTAGGAGGAGTTTAAAGACGCTTTCATGGAGTTATGAAGAAATGCTCGATTACGATGTAGTAGTCCACACATAGCAAAACCCCAATGTTACCTCTATTAAGCAAGCTCCTAGGCATTAGAAATTAAACAAGGTCATTTAAAGTCAAGAAAATTGATCGATGGTTTATCAGGAAGAAAATATATACACGGTTATAGTGTCATCCCAGTTAAGAAGAAGAATGGCCAAATTCAGATTTACATCAATTTTAGAGACTTAAACAAGGCATGTCCTATGGATGAGTTTTCTCTTCCTATACCAGAATTGATGGTAGACATTGCCTCATCTCATGCAGTTTTCTCTTTCATAGATGGATCATTTGGCTATAACCAAATCAAGATGTCTCTTGAAGATGAAAGAAACACTACTTTATGAACCTCGATCGAAATCTTCTACCATAGGGTCATGCCTTTCGGCCTTAAAAATGCCGGTGCTACATACCAATGGGTCATGACTCAGAACTTCAATGAACTCATCCATCATCAGGTTGAGTGCTATGTTGATGATCTAGTAGTCAAGAGCAAAGAAAATAAAGACCACCTCTTTGACTTGAGAGTAGTTTTCGAACAATTAAGATAATATAACCTCAAAATGAATCCCGAAATGTGCATTCGGAGTAGCTTCAGAAAAATTCCTTGGGTTTGTTATTTGACATTGGGGAATAGAAATAGATCCTGAAAAGATTAAATCTATCTTAGAAATGCCACCTCCTGAGAGTTTAACTCAACTCGGATCCTTTCAAGGATGGTTGGCATATCTAAGACACTTTATCTCAAACCTATCGGAGAGATGCAAGCCATTTTCAGCACTTGTTAAAAAGGATGCCAAGTTCAATTGCCAGCATGCATTCGAAGATATCAAAGAGTATTTTTGAAAGACTAGTCTATCTCGGAGCCACTCATCCCACACTCTTGCATTAGACTCTCTCGGTGCTCTGTTGGCCCAAGCCAATGATGAAGGGAAGGAGAGCACTCTCTACTACCTTAGTAGTCATCTGATCCCTGTTGAAACAAACTATCCACCTATTGAGAAATATTGCCTAGCTTTGATCTTTGCTTCCCAAAGCTACGACATTATATGCTTTCTCATAAGGTGAACTTGATCTCTAGAATAAATTTGTTGCAGTACCTCATGACAAGGCCAATGCTATCCGGACGTTTGGCTCACTGGACCATGATACTCTCTTAGTTTGATATCACATTCGTACCCCTCCATGCAAAAAAAGGACAGGCACTAATGGATTTCTTAGCAGCACACACACTTCTTGTTGATTCTCCGCTTAGTGATGATCTCCCTAATGAACAAATCATGAACTTAGGGGAGGCTGGCAACCCCCGATGGGAGATGTATTTTGATGGTGCTGCTTCTTTTCACAAAGGGGAAGCACCACGATCTATTCTCCCGAAAGGATCGAATAGTTCTTCTAACTCCAAACCAAGATGTGATGAGATTCTCATACTATCTTTCCAACCAACAACAAGGCGAGTATGAGGCTTTGATTGGTCTAGTTAGCCATCAGTTTGTGTCAAGAGCATCAACATCTTTGGGGATTCTCGTTGGTCATCAACCAAATTGTGGTTCTACCGGTTCTCAAACAAGCTTTCTCAGTATATGAAGCTGTTGGCCCAGATTCTCAAAGTCACCATCTATAAGGTTCCTTGAGTATAGAACACAATAGCAGATGCTTTGGCCAAACTTGCCAAAAAATTGGCATGTCCGAAAGATGAGTCCATTTTAATAAGGGACCAAAACATACAAGTCCTATGCCTTATTGATGCTGAACTCATCAAGAGACTTTCTCTTGAAGGGGAGGTTGTCATTGCCAAAATGAACAAGGAGCTGGATTGGAGGAAACCATTCATAGATTACTTGAACACTGACAAACTACCTCAAGAAAATCACAAGCCCATCAGATGAAATAGAGAGCTCTCTCCTATGCTCTGATGGCACCCTATACTGCGATCCTTTGACCAAATGTGGTTATGTTATTTAGACAAACACGAAGCTCATGGCATTATAATTGAGGTACATTCAGGTCTATGCGGAGCCCATCAATCTGGTCCAAAGATTAAGACGAAGATCAAAAGACTTGGATATTACTGGCCTTCGATGATCACAGATTACATGGATATAGCTAGGAGATGCCATCAATGTTAGGTGCATGGTGTGGTCCTCCACCAGCCACCCAACATTCTACACCCTACATTGGCTTCATGGCCATTTGAGTATTGGGGTACTGACATTATGGGTCCGATCAATCCTCCTTCTTCCAAGGGGCATCGATTCATCTTAGCTGCCACCGATTACTTTTCCAAGTGGGCGAAAGCCATCCCACTCAGAGAGGTAACAGCTCAACATGTGCTTTAGTTTTTTAAGAACCATATCGTATATAGGTTCGGGGTGCCTCGATGAATTATATCCGATAATGGTACTGCATTCAAAAGCACGAAGATCAACAGCTTCACCAGGAGACACGGTATAGATTGGAGATACTCCACCATCTACAACCAGAGAGAAAATGGCTCAGTAGAAGCATTCAACAAAACTCTCATCCAAATACTGAAGAAGACTCTTGATGATAACAAACAATAGTTGAATGAGTAGTTGGTTGAAGCTTTGTGGTCCTACCACACCACATACCAAACTCCAACTCAGTCTACCCCATTTTCCTTAGTGTATGGGTCTAAAGTCAATCTTCCTCTAAAAGTTTAACTCCCGTCACTAAGGATAGCATTGGGTAATAAGATCACTACAGAGCAGAATGCAAAGTTGTAGTTAGAAGGGCTCAAAGGTTTAGAGAAGAAGCGCCTACGGGCGTCCTAAAACCTCGAGTTGTACAAAGCCAAAATAATTCAATCTCACAATAAGCTGGTCTGCCCTAGGTCTTTCTAAGTAGAAGAGCTTGTGTTAGTCCTAAGGAGACCAATTGTTGCCTGTCAAAAGATGAGAAGCAAGTTTGAACCCACTTGGGAAGGCCCCTATGTCATAGAGAAGGCCTACCAAGGAGGATCTTATCAGCTTATTGATTGTAAAGGGGAACACCCGATGCTTCCAATTATTGGGCTCTATTTAAAGAAATACTACCCATGAAATAAATCATGTTTGAAAATAATCATTAATAAAAAGAACAAAATCTGATTCCATTCATCAAATCTTTTCTTCTTTCAAAGCATTGTTTGCTTGTTTTGCGACCATGATGTGTCTAAGGTAGGTGTAAGAGTTCCCCAGTGGCATCCTATCCCTCTTTCACAACACAAACATAATCTCCCGATGCTTTTAGAATAGGTATAAGAGAACCCAAGAGGAATCCTATTTTGATCAGCATAACTAAGTTAAGTGTGAAAGAACCCAAGCAGCATCATTTCTTAGTGGGAATCCTTTTTCCATCCATGGAATTATTTTATCAAACCCCTAGTGTTTTTAAGGTAGGTGTAAGAGTCCCCTAGAGGAATTCTATTCATTTTAACACATGCATAACAACAAACACAAATCTTTTATCTCGACTATTTGATGTGGGAGCAAGCCCCCTTATGACACTCACTCATTATCGAGGTGTCATGTCTACCTTGCTAATGTCATGTCCCAGTGGTCATTTGGAAGATGTGAGTGCCCGCACTTTCTTCCTAACCTGACCATTGCAAATCAATGAGCACCTCGTTAGAATGGTAGTCTTCACTGCCCAGCC
The DNA here is from genome assembly GCA_021442155.1 of Cymbidium sinense. Classification (NCBI taxonomy): domain Eukaryota; kingdom Viridiplantae; phylum Streptophyta; class Magnoliopsida; order Asparagales; family Orchidaceae; genus Cymbidium; species Cymbidium sinense. Next base: position 130,812,548 of record CM038219.1, read on the forward strand.
AGTAAACTATCTCATGTTGACTTTGTTTAAGAAGATGTGAGTCCCCGTGCTTTCTTCTTAAACTAGCCATCATGCTCTAACTAAGTTGAGTATATTTGAGGCTTAGGATAAGTCCTCCAGAGGCTCCTTTCCTCTTGACTACTTTTGAGCTGACATAAGTCCCCTAGTGGCATTCACTCAGTAGTCACCCTAGGTCGGATGGCACTGTGCGAAGATAGACTATCCCGAGGTATAGAGGATGTGAGTCCGAGCTTTCTTCCTAGATTGATTGTTGTAAATCAGTTAGGTTGGTTGATGTTTGTTATCTGACTCACAGAGTACACCACCACAGTGGCAATATGAGTCCACTTTCTCCTTGAGTTGGACACTGAATACCTATTAGATATATGACTAGCCATATCATCTTCTCCAGGTGTTGGATTAAGCCTTTAGCAGCTCCATCCCTTGTGGGCACTCTATTTGGATCAAGTCCTTTGCGACCCCATTTAGAATACCAGGTTACTTTGGATTGGACAGTCCCCTTTCTAGCATACGTGGTTGAAAATTTATTTGATGATTTTCCCTTCATTCAGTAAATCTAAGATAGGTCTAGGCTGATATAAACTCCTTCTTAGTTTGATCCCTCAAAAACAGGGTCCACGTTAAAATGAACTAACTAAAATAAAACAAACAAAATTTATTCACTTGTGGATTAGGAACTCAAGCCTCCAAAGGGCCCCTTCTCTCAAGCAGGCATCCTATCTTTAGGCGTGTCGAATTTCCATAGAATTGCATTACGAGTTGAGATAAATCCCCTGGTACTCACTCCGTAGTCGCCCTTAGGTTAGGTTCAATCAATTTTTTCACAAGTAGGTTACCCCAGCAGTTATTCCACTTTGGAAGATATAAGACTATGACGCATTCTTTCTAGCATGATTGTCGAAACGAAGGCGCTTAGGTCGATTTGTTGCCCAAAGCAACGATCACCCCAGTGGTTTTTTCTAGTGGAAGATGTGAGTCCCCTTGCTTTCTTCCCTTGAATTGATTATTGCAAACTGAAAGGCTCTCCTCTGGTCACATAATTCTCCCATCGGCCGGGATGCTACTCCCTTTGGTTCAGTAAATCTGAGATAGGTCTAGGCTTCTACAAGCTCCTTCTCAGTATGATCCATTGCAAACCAATAGAATCAATCAAAATAAATTTAAAAGTGATAATTGATCTTGACTATATTTGAGCTAATTTAAGTCCCCCAGCAACATTCACTCAATAGTCAGCCCTAGGTAGGGTTCGATTTGTTGCCCAAAGCAACCAATCACCCGAGTGGTTCCTTGTTGTGGAAGATGTGAGTCCCTGTGCTTTCTTCCTAGCTTGACCACTGTATACCACAAGGCATTCCCCCTTTGGTCGGATAGTCCTACCTTGTGGTTGGTAGACTAATCCCTTTAAATTAATAAATTTGAGTTAGGACTAGGCCTCCATGTCCCCTACTCAGTGTAGTTCATCGCAAACCAATGGAATCCATCATAATCAAAATAAATAAATTTGAAAAATGAAATCAATTTGACTATCTATGAGTTGATCTAAGTCCCCAACGGCATTCACTCAATAGTCAGTCTTAGGTTGGGTTCAATCTATTATCTTGCCAGTAAATTACCCTAGCAATTGATCTTTACTTTGCAGGATGTAAGTCTACTATGCTTTCTTCCTAGTACAGTTGCTGCATACCGAAAGGCATTTTCCCTTTGGTTGGCTAGTCTACTATGTGTTTAATAGACTACCACTTTGGATTGGTAAATCTGAGTTGGGTCTTAGCCTTCATGGCTCCTACTTAGTGCAATCTATTGCAAACCAACAGGACTCATCTAAAAAAATAAAAATAAAAAATCAAACCTAACAAAATTCAAAATAAATTCAACTCTCTCTTGTGGAACAAATCGATCTCCTTCTGAGAATCAAATCAAAATCCTTTTTTTGTGGATGACTTGAACCTGCTTCCCAACTGGAAGGTTCACATTCTATCCCTTAATGGATTATTCCTCTCTCTTATGTCTTGGACATAAGTAGAGCCACATTGCATTAAACTCTAAATTCTTTCTATTCCTTGGGTTAAAGATAGATTATTTCTACTAGTGCTTGTGATCTTTTGGTGTTGTTAATCATTTCATCACCAATAATGTGTTCACTTGTCATACCACACCTATTGGGTGCCTTTAGTTGACCTCATTTTTAGAATGAGCTCTTAACCCCTCCATCATAGACATAGGACTCCTCTTAGACTTTAAGAGTTCCTTAGTCTTAAGACACATCCAGTGATTAGGTGGACACTCAAACCTAGCCCTAGAAGACTTAAAAGTTTAGCCAAAGAAATGGGTCATGACTTAGGGGTGTTAGGAAATTCCCTACCCTTAACTTAAACCATTCCTCACTTTCCTTCTTTCAAGTCAAACTCCAAATCAATTCTATTTGATTTTCTCCAAACTCAAATCAATTCCATGATTGAAATCTATGACTGAAATCTATGATTGAAACCCATGACCAAAATCCATCAAAAATTCCTAAGTCCAAATTTTGCCTAAGTCCATAATCTTCCCTTAAGGACTTAACCAAAATCTTGATCAAAATCATATCAAATCTTTGGTATTTTCTCATTATTCATTTATATTCTCATTTATATTCACATATATAAATGAAATATAAATTCATGAAATTTTCCTAAATCCCTTAATTTCCATTAATGGACTTAACCTAAACTTTGATCAAACCATTTCAAATCCTTAGGATTTTCTCAAAACTCATTTATATTTTTCATTTATATTCACATATATAAATGAAATATAAATATCAATCAATCAAATCAAAGGCAAAAATTAAATTCCAAATTTAGAATTCATGAAATTCTTCTTAAGTCCCTTAATTTTCCATTAGTGGACTTAGCCTAAAACTTGATCAAACCATTTCAAATTCATGGGATTTTCTCAAAAATCATTTATATTCTCATTTATATTCACATATATAAATGAAATATAAATATAAATCAATCAAATGAGAGGCAAAAATTAAATTCCCAATTCAAAACCTCCTTAAGTCATTAATTTTCCATTAATGAACTTATCCAAGATTTGATCAAACCATATCAAAGTCATGGGATTTTCTCATAATTCATTTATATTCTCATTTATATTCACATATATAAATGAAATATAAATATAAATCAATCAAACCAAATTCAAAAATTCAAATCCCTACTCTAAATTTTCTTAAGTCCTTAAAATCCTTCTTAATGGACTTAGCCCAAATCATGATTAAACCCTTTCAAATCATTTAAATTTTCTCATGATCCATTTATATTCTCATTTATATTCACATATATAAATGAAATATAAATTCAAACAATCAAAACTTATTCCAAAAATCAAACTAAATCAACTCAAAATCCAATCTAAGCCTTTCAAGTCAAAACTTTGAACTTAGCCAAATCATTTTCAAATCAAAACCCTTGATTTTCTCTCATGTTCAATCAACCTACAATCATGAGCTCATACACCAAATTTCAATCACTCAATCAAAACCTAATTCAAAAATCAAACCCAAAACCCTTCATATTCTCCTTTTGAATATGAAATTTTCAAATGGATCAAAACCCATTTGACTTCAAATCACTTGTAAATGGATTTATATTTCAATCATAAGTCCATATACAAGATCAATCAACTTCAAATCAAGCTTTGACCAAGCCATTTGACCCACTTAGGCTCACTTGACCCAAAGTGACCTAAAGTATCCTTATGAGCCAAATTCTAATCCTAACCAAATTGGATTGAACCAAACTCATATATCCCTCTCATTATGATCAACAATCATCATGGGATGATCAATCAATCAAATTGGGTCAAACCAAGTCAAACCTAAGGGTTGACCAAGTCAACACTTAACCCAAAATGAAACCTAATATAGCCAAATTCCACCATAGGCCAAATTGATTAAAACCATTGATCTAAGTTCACTCATGACCTATGTTTGAACTTGACCAAGCCAACATTTGAGCCTAACCTAGCCCACTTGACCCAAGTTGACCCATTTTGACCTAAAGGGTCAAAATGTGTCAAAACTTGATCTAAGCCAAATTGATTGGAACCAATGGGTCAAGTCCATTCAAAATCACTTGTCAAACTTGACCAAAGCCTCAATTGGCCAACTAGACTAGCAATTGACCTTAGACCAACATGACCTAAAGGGGTGTTGAGAAATTGAACTTAACCCAAATTGATTGGAAACAGACATACCAATCCACTCCATATGACTAACCTAACCTAAACCTTCCCTTGACCTACCTCAAATAGGCCAAATGGATCAAATAGGTCAACTTGACCAATTTGACCTAAATGAAGTCATATGAGCCATATTCAAAACTAATCCAAATTGAACCAAACCAAAGCCACCAAAACATTTCAAATGGTCATATGAACTTGACCCAACCCTTGGTTTGACCCAATTTGACCTATTGGTCAACTTGACCCAAGTTGTCAACATGAGCCAAACCCTATCAAATGAATTCCAAATCCAATGAAACTTGGCCAAACCTAGTTTCTCCACATACCCAATATGTCCAAAGTGGAAAAATAGTAAAATGACCATCCTACCCCTAGGCCATAGAACAAATTTTGGCTTAACTCATGGGTAATTTGGTCATGCCCTCTTCACATTCACTTGAAGCTTTCCTAAAAGCTCATGGGGGCCTAGGGGAGAGTGGTGCACCCAACCCAATGGGTTTGGGTCAGCTCATTTGGTCCCTAGACCAAACCCAACCTTATGGGTCAAAATGCACATTTCAAACTCCCTCTCAAGATCAAATTCAAGCACATGGGAGGTTGGTAATCCACTCCTTGACTCAAACCGACCATATGCACACTCCTAAATAATCAAATAGCCCTCAACCTATGATCAATTGGATCAAAATAGCATGTCCATTGTCGGTCGTCCGATCCTTCAAGGGGGAGATATACTCCCCCTAATTCACTTATGTTTTGATTCACTCAAGGTTGATCGAAGGATAGGATGCCAGAAGAGCCATTGGAGATTGATCCTAAGCCTCCTAGAGCTCTTCCCATTTTCCTTTTCTCAGCTTTTGAACATTAAAAAATAGGGAACGTATAGTGAAACTCCAACTTCTTCTACATTCCATTTGAATCCAATTACTCTTGCACACTCCATCAGAGGGTCAAGTCAAGCTTTCCTAAGCTCTCTCTGAAGTTCTAAAGGCAAGAAGAGACTGAATTGGATCAAATCTGAGGCTTAAGAAAAGAGGACTTGGTCCATACATTGATCTACTCAACCTCAAGTGCTCATACTCTCAGTAAGGCTTTGTCTCAACCAGACGAAGCTTCTCCAAGGGAATCGAGCACCGGTGATCACCTCTAGTGAGGTATGGGATTTTTTGGCCATTAGACTCAATGTGGTGGAGCTTTGCGAAAGAAATTTTCACCCCATCAATTTTTTACCGTTGGATTTGTCACTCTCTGTCTTTAGATGGTGTGGGTTGAATTTGGTTTGATTTTATGATAAATCAAGCTTGGATCTTCCCCTTGATCATGGACGATCTCTGTTGATCAAGGGGAAGAACTTGGATGATCTCAGTTGTCCATTCGTACATTTTAGATGGACGATTGAGATTATTTAGCACGTTAGAAAAACCTTTTACCCTTTTTAAAATGTGGGGAGATCCTTGGTCATCCGATCTTTGATCAGACGATAGAGGATTAAAGTGTGTGCGCTGCCAGCTGCCCCAATGACAAGATAACTTAAGTTATCCCCTCACAGCATGACACATGTAAAGAACATTGACCGCCACCACCACGCGTCCGCCGTGAGTCAAGGATTAGCCACGGATTATTTAAATGCTTTAATTAATTTCTAATTAACCTAGATATTTTTTAAAATGCATAACTCTCTCTAAAAAATTTAGAGAAATATGAAATAAAATCCTATGGATAGGTAATTAAACCTAGAACATTTTAAAATTAACTTTTATGAGTTTTAAGTTATGATTTCCCTTGAATTTGAGTTTTATTAGAAAGTGTATTTTGTTAATTACTCTTAATTAGGCCTCAATTAATCCCAAATCTCTTGGGTAAGTTTTAAGGCTTGACTTCTACCTCCACTAATTTTCTTGGGATTTATTGAAGGCTTGATTAGAATAATTGCATATGGTTTTCTTAATTACCCTTCTTATGTAATTAAGCATAATTAGGGTATGATTAGTAATTTTAACCTATGATTAGGGTTGATTAAGGTCAGATCCAGTAAGTAAGAGATTTATGGAATAATTTTGGGGCATTTCCCCTAAGCTATTCCTAAACCCCTCTTCTCCCTTAATCTCATTTTTCATTAAGGGTTAATTCATTAATTATAAAAATCAAATTCTATTAATTAATTTTAATTAATCTACTTGTTTAATAGCTAAGTTCAATAACCCATTCAAGTATGAAATTACTTCCCCTTGCTTAATTCTTTCTGATGTTCATTAATGTTTAAATTTCTTGTGGGTTTTATGTTATCTCATTGGCTCATAATTACTTTGTTAATTCTTCTAAGGTGGTGTAGGTAAGGGTTAATTAAGCTACTTAATTCATACCTTAACTAATCAATACATAAAAATGGATCTAATTCTCTAAAAATTAAACAAAAATACAAAACACATGTGGGAATGGGTTAGGAATAGAAAACTCATCTCACCTTTTCAAAATTAAATCAAACTTCAAACTAAACAAGAATCACTTTGAAATTCACTTTGATTTATTCTAAATTTTCTTATTCCTTAAGGATGTCTTTAGGATTTAAGTGAAGTGAGTTTGTTTATATGCTTTCATTACTTTGTATCTTTCCCTAATTTGTTAAGTTGTATGTCATGTGATATCATGCATTCATAATTTTAAAATTCAAATTTTAAAATGAAATTGTTTACTTTATGTCAAATTTGCATCTGTTGGCTAAAGTAGAAATATGAGTGGCTATTATCATTACTAAATCTAAATTATTTTCAAAACATATAAATCCAATACCAAATCTGAAAGTATGCTATTTATATTTTAATTATAAGCTTGCATGTGATAGATTATAAAGTCATGATTAGTATAGGTTTCCTTTCTTTCTTATGTTAGCATAGTTTTGAATAGGAGTTGGTAAGATGTAGGGTTCATTTTAAAAGAACCCAACACTTACTTAATTCTATACCATATTCCTCTCTATGTTATCACCTAAAAAGGGTTACCTATACTTGCATGTACAAATTGCATAAACAAAAATGAATCCACTAAACAACTTTTGCATTTTTCTTTTCTATTTCATTTCTTTTATATACATGTTTGTATTTAAGGAAAGTGGTATACTAGTCTGGAAAATCCCGAGGTTACGAGGCTTTAAGTAGCCCTAAGTAGGTCTTGTACCTTACACCTATGGTTAATAATGGTGTTGTACTCACTTATGCCTTTCTTAATTTCATGTATGTATGTGAAAATTTAGGTAAGAAAAACTCTTTCTACTTAAGAAAAATCATGCATATTCAACTTCTAAATTTACTTAAATGGATAGTTTAGCATGCATCATAAGGTATGTCTAATACTTTCATTTGTATGTATAGATATGCTTAGGGTCCATCCATATGCATGTTATGTATGTTGGGGAAAGAAATGAAGTAATGTGTGTTATGTGAATTTTGATTCATTTTATTTAATCTTGAAATGCCTTTCTTTTTAGATAGGTTTGTTTAGAGTATATCTAAACTTAGGATTAATTAAAAGATTTAATCAAAATATTTACCTAAATGAAACTAAAATGTGAATCTACTTTAGAAATTACTTAGGTTAGGGAAGGAAAGAGAAGTTCCCTTCTCTTTCCCTCTCTTAATAACCTAGTAATTAATTGTATGATCAACTTAAACAAAATCAAAACATGAAATAAAATTAACCCAAAATGATTAAGGAACTTAAATGAAACCCTCTTCTAAGTTGAACATGTTCTTCACACTTAGAAAATTTGAACCTAAAGCCATAGCTAAGCACACCACATAAGCCTTCAAAGCACACACATTAACCTAAGTCACCTTAGGTTAGGTCGGTGCATGGTTTGATGTTTATTTTATTTTATGATATATGTTTTAGACTAGATGTTAGGGTGTATGCTCGTAGAATGAATGGTAGGATGTTCTTAGTCTAACTATTCTTTTCTGTAAGGGATTATGCTTAAGGGGCTTTATCATTAATAAAAATATAAATGCTTTTCCTTACAGATGCTTTATACCCTTAAGAATAATCCATAGGCCATGTGGACTTAGTCAGCCATGTGTGGGGTGATAAGTCCAATATACATTCTTGGGATTTGTGTGGTGTGTTTTATCTAACCTTTATTTTGTAGGTGTTAGTTAGATTTCTACTTTTCCTTTTCATGTAAATTTGTGTAGTTAGGATTTTGGAATGATTTTTATGGGGACTAGGATAAATATTAATTATAAGATCCTATGTTATGCACCATGTGAAGTCTTGGAGCATCTACCATCCAACCATCCAAAGGAAGGAACCAAAAGAAGAAAGAAAGAAGAAAAGAAGACAAAAGAATAAAGCTTGAAGACCCCCATAACAATGAATTCCTTGCTTAGTTGTAAATTAATTCATTTGTAATCCAGGTTGTATAAGAGTAGATCTTGGCTACCCATATTTGATTTTTTTGGATTTGTACGGTGGCTCCCGAGCACAATGGTCATTTATTCTTTTTGTGATTAGCTTTATAAATTGGTTGATGATTTGTTTAGCTTTTGTATTAAGTGGCATGATTTTCCTAGTTTCTTCCTTGCTTTATGTATGGCCTAGATTTGGATTGGGCTTTTAAGGAAAAATAAATCTTTTACCTAACCTAACAACTCAAAATAAAATTAAACAACTTATAACCTCACCTAAAGCTTAGGTTTAAAATCAATATAAAAGAATTAGCAACCCCTTAGCTGGATGAGCATTTCTTTATAATATCATGCACAAATGTATCATATTTCACTATTGATTTGGAGGGCTTCCACCTTTGCCAGAGAACTTGGCTTGACCTGTGAGAGCCATTGTGGAAACTCACCTCCCCCCTTCTCGCTGATTTTGGCCAATAATCTTTTTTCTCATGCATTAGTCATATGAATCCTATTAGCCTTTGTCAAAATAATTGTCCAAAAATGAAAATAAAATGAAATTTGAATTGCATTAGATTTAGGTCATTTGAAGAATATCCCTTTACATGATCTAGTCTCTTTAAGGAGTGAGTTTTAGGACTTAGTCTCTTTCTAAATAAATAGCGGCCTAGCTATCTTGCATAATCAATAAAGACTTTCCTTAATGTATTTAAAATCGTAGGAGGAGTTAGTTGGTGGCCACCCTAGGCGGATTTAAGTCCAAGCTGTCGGGTGACTTTTCCTCTCTTGTGAAGGAAAACTAATTACCCAATTTTGTCTTAGATTTAGGTTGTGCTTTTGGCCCTTGCCAAAGCTCCCTAGATTTAGGTTCTGAGGTCACTTCTCCCTTTTGTGGGCCATAAGCATAATTCCTCACCTCTTAGGCATTTTCTTAATCTTGTGTTAAGGAATCTTAAATCCTAAATTTCTAATAAAAAATGAAACTCAAATAAACTTAATCAATTTTTAAAATGTAAAGCCCAACTATAAGATAGTCTGAGATGCTAGCTACGTTTCCCAGTATCGTGGGCATCTCCTACTTATCTTCCATTTTGGCTTTGATAATAACTCCCTCTTTGATCAATCCCATTTGATCTTTCAAAAATGAACCAATCGATTGATAGTCCTTTCTTATTGAAATGTTCAAAGACAACGATCATTTATCTTAATTGAGAGTTTTTCTAAGGAATCCCCATTCCTTAGGATATAATTAACTATGGGGGCTTGCCACTATAGGGAACTTAATGAACTCAGTTTAAAATAAACCATGTTTTACTTTTTCATGTAAAAGAGGGGAAGAATCTCTCATACATATGCAAACCCATCATCCTTAGGAGTCCTTGTTGAGGTGATTAGGTCCATTAAAGGGTAATGACTTCTATCTTTCAAGATAATATATTATTTCCTTGATGACGTACTCGATCACCTAAATAAGTACATTTGTCGATCTATGTGGCGTCCTAAAAAGATGAATTTCTATAAGGCCTCCTCTTTCATTTCTCCCCACAGATTTGAAAGGCAACTCCCTAATAGGATTTTTTTAACCAACATATACCTATAGGCTTTCTTTTATAGGGTTCTAGATAAAGCCTCTAGCGACACCTCCCATGTGAGCACTCTATTTGGATCACATCCTTAGTGACCCTATTTAGACATTACCTCGGTTACTTTTGGATTGTGTCCCCTTTCCACCCCCGATTGGAGAATTTATCTTGCGATATCAGATTCTCCCTTGGTCCATGGGTGCGAGATAGGACTAGATTGAGCTCCTTCTTGTGGTCCTCCCCACTTAGCATAAATAACTAAACATATATATATATATATATATATATATATATATATATATATATATATATATATATATATATATATATATATATATATATATTCACTTATAGATTAGGAGGAAAACCCCTAGCGGTACCTTTTCCTAAGCAAGAAACCTATCTTTAGGGTAGTGTCAACAAAACTCCCTATAGGAATCATCTGACTACTTTTGAGTTGAGATAAGTCCTTGGGTCAGCACTCTCTCAGTAGTTGCCCCTAGGTCAGGTTTGACTTGTTGTGCCACCAACAAGTCATCTCGATAGTCATCCTTGCTTTGGAAGATATAATTCTATCATGCATTCTTTCCAACATGGCCAATGCACACCGATGGGCAGCCTTAGGTCAGGTACTATTTATTGTGCTATCAACTAATCACCCCAGTGATTCTTTCTTTAGAAAGTTGTAAGTCTACAAGCTTTCTTCTTAACTTAACCATTGCACACTGAAAGACATCCCTTAGGTTGGTTAGCTCTACCTCACGATCGGTAGACTATCCCTTTGGATTTATAAATCTAAGATAGGACTAGGCTAATATTAGCCTCTTCTTAGTGGATCCATTGCACATCGATAGGATCCATCTTAAAATTTAAATAAATTTGATTATGACTATTCTTGAGTCGATATGAGTCCACAGTGACATTTGCACAATAGTTGCCTTAGGTCAGGTTCAATTTATTGTGCTATCAACCGATCATCCCAGTGGTCTCTTGTTTAGCAAGATGTAAGTCTACAAGCTTTCTTCCTGACTTGACCATTACACACTAAAAGGCAACCCTTAGGTTGGATAGCTCTACCCAATGGCTGGTAGACCATCCCTTGAATTTGTAAATCTAAGATAGGTCGAGGCTGATATTAGCCCCTTCTTAGTGGATCCATCGCACACTGACGAGATCCATTTTATCAAATCTATCATCCTCCCTCCAGTGGAGCTGATTCAATCCATATATTGAATCCGCATTATCCTCAGCAAATCTGAGCTCATATCTTTAGTAGATGTGCCCACAAAATGTGAATCATATCCTCTCCATAGTGGAGCCCTCATAAAATCAAATCAAATTAAATTCCTATCCCTAGTAGATGATCTGAACCTACTTTCCTAATGGAAGGTTCATGCACTCATCCCCATCAGATCTTTTCTTTCCAAATCATATCAAAGTCAAACTTTTATCATCTATGGGCAATCTGAACCTACTTCCCTAGTGGAAGGTTCATGCACTCATCCCTCAGTAGATCCTTCCTTCCTCTCTTATGCCCTTCATTAGTTGAGTTGCATTGCACTAAGATCTTGATTCCTTTTACATCTTGGGTTTAGGAGTAGATTATCTCTGTTAGTGGTTGCAATCCTTCGGACATTATTGATTATCTCGGTCAACACCAATACGTACGGTGCACCTAGTTAGTTACACCACATCTATTGGGCACCCTTTGTTGACCTCACTTTTAGAGTAAGCTCTCAACTTCATCATCATAGATCTTGGACTCTTGCAAACACTAATAGCTCCTTAGTCTTAAGACACTTTTAGTGATTAGGTGAACACTTAACTTAAGCCTAGATACTTTGAAGGGTTAGCCATAGGAAGAGGTTATGCCTTAGGAATTTAGGAAGACTTTCCTACCCTTTTGCCTTAAACCCAATCCTTGTTTCCTTCTTCCAAACCAAACCTCAAATTCAAATCCAAGATCATAAATCCAATCCCAAATCAAATGATTGAAACCCATGATTAAATTCAAATTCCAAATCCCTTCCTAAGCCCTTTGATTTTATCTTATAGACTTGGCCTTAACCAAATTCAAATCAACCCTAATTTAATTAATTTTCTCAATTATCAAACTCAATCTCAAATCAAATCCCAATCCAAATTCCAAATCAAATCCAACTCCAAATGATTGAAACCCATGATTAAATTCAAACTCCAAAATTTCTTCCTAAGCCATATGAACCACCTTCATATGCTTAGCCAAAACTCCCTTCAAACTAAATCAAACTTGATTGATTTCTTTATAAATCAATAATTCCTTCATTTGTATTCACAAATATAGATAAAATATAAATTCAAATTATTCAAATCAAATCAAAATAAATTAAACCAAATCAATTCCCTTAAGCCCTTTTGACCTACATCCCCCAACTTGGTCAAATTTTCTTCCAAATCACTCTAAACCCAAGTGATTTTCTCATGAATCATTTATATCTTTATTTATATTCACAAATATAAATGAAATATAAATCCAAGTGGCCAAAACCAAACCCAAATCAAATCAAATTCCCAATTTTAGCCTTTTTAGCCAAATTCTTGAACTTGGCTAAATGATATCCAAATCAACACATAAGCCATGGATTTCCTCGTGATTCAATAATCCTTTCAATCATTGTCCCAAATATAAATTCAAACTAAAATTATCAAACCAAACCCAAGTCAAACTCATGTTGATCCCTTTTGACCTGAAATTATCATATGAACCAAAATCCATTTAACTCCAAACCAATTGCAACTGGATTTATATTTTCATTATAAATCAATATATGAGCTCAACTAAACTTAAAATGGGCCAAAACCTAACCAATTGACCCATTTAGGATCACTTGACCCAAAATAACCTAAAGACCCTTTTTGAGCCAAATTCTAATCCAACCCAAATTGGATTGAACTAAGCCCTTTCAAACCTCATATCATGATCAACAATCATTCTAAGGTGATCAACTACCTTGGATTGGATCAAACCAAGTCAACTTTGTCCTTTGACCAAGTCAACCTTTAGCCCAAATGAAACCTAAACTAGTCAAAACCCACCATATACCAAATTGATTGAAACCATTGACTCAAACCCACTCATGATCAATGATTGAACATGACCAAACTCTCATTTGATCCAAACCAAGCCCAATTGGTCATTTGATCCAAGTTGACCCAAATTATCCTAAAAAGCTAAAATGGGTCAAATCATGATTTAAACCAAATTGCTTGCAACCAATGGCTCAAGTTAACTCCAAATCACTTATTGAACTTGACCAAAGCCATGATTGAGCCCAATTTGATCAATTGGTCAACTTGACCCAACCTAGCCCAAATTGGCCTAAAGGGTCAAATTGGCCAAAATTTAAATTAAATCCAAATTAAACCAAACCAAAGCCTACAATTACTTTCAATCAATTTTTGACCAAATGAAGCCAAACCACCCCAAACTAACCTATGGAATCTTGGTGGCTGGCCTAACCCGACCCAAACTAACCCTAGGTCAGCTCCAAGCCAGCCCAAATCCAAGTGGGACCCAATCCAAGGGAATTGGCCAATGAACAAAGCTCTTTGCATAGAATTCTTACCATAATTAGCAAAGTCTACTTTTCTTTCCCATAGCAGCCCTCCACTTGTCAAATGAAGCATTCCTAAATACACCTTAGCCCACTCACACTTGCCATGGACCAAGGTAATCTTTCCTTCCTCGCTAAACCCATGGACGAGGAGAAGCAATCACCCAAGTAAATCTTCCCTTGACTAACATGGCTTTGGCCACTCATGGTGATGACTCTGACAAACTGACAATAGTGAATCGACCAAATTTCTGGAAACGATCTTGTCCATTCATCAAGCTCAATTTTAGGGTATACTCCCCCAATTCGAGCGAGAATCAATACATTTCGATTTGTGAGACTTCCCTAAGCCTTTTCAAAAATCCTGGATACTTCCCAAGAGCCTCCCTGAGCTTCCTCTATGAACTTTTCCTCCTCCCCAAGCAAAGTCATAATAGGACAAGCTTCTCCCTTGCAATACTCTTTCTCCACTCAACCAAATCTCAATTTCTCGTACCCACACCATTCTCATACTTCATCGAAGCCAATCGAACCATCCCTGAGCCTTCCTGACCATCGAAGATCAGAGTTTCATTGAAGCTGAGGCTTCTATGTGTGTGTCTTGGTCGACCGATAGCTCTATACTAAATCAAGGCTCATATAGCTCAGTAGAGCTTTGTCCCAACTAGACGAATCTTCCTCAATCATTTGAACCACCAGACATTAGCTCTATTGAGGTAATTTTGCAAAATCAAGCTCCCTAGTGAAAATCATTTGGTCCTTTGTGAAGTAAATGTGCATTTGAGTGAATCTTAGCTGTTAGATGTGTGTGTCTGCCTTCCCAAAGGTGTGGGATGATTTTGGAGGCAATCTGAGCTCGGGTGAGCTCAAATTGAATAGGGAAAGATGGATAGCATCCGTCTTTCACCGCTCACGAAGGAGGAAGATCACGGGTTGTCTATTCCGTGTGATCAGAATGGACGACCATGATCGAATTATGCATTAGATCCCATGATTTCCTTCCTTTATCATGAATCAATCATGGTCGTCCAATCTTAAATCAGATGATCCATTGGGATAGCGCATCTGCTGCAATTCGAGTCAGCGACTGTGGGATCCGGATATTCTCCACCGACCTCTTTTGGATAAATAAAAGAGTTATTCTAGTGTCGGTGAATATTTCAGAAGGTAGATAAATAGTAGATAAGACACTACCCAGAGATTTCATTCTCATTTGGTAAGAACTTTCTATATCTGGTTCCAGGTTTTCTATAGGTGCAAGCCCCTATAGTTAATTACCCTCTCAATCGAGAGCATTTTATTAAGGCGTCAATGAATTGTTAAAGAGCAGTATATAATTGCGGTGAGTGAAGTTTAGAACTTATGAAATTTATTATTTTAATTTAAAACTTTTTGTGGGGGGAACGATGATGCGCTCGATCTAGATCACATGGTTTTAGTCATCCAGGCTCCGTCCACGGTCGCTTAGTCGAGGAGGAGGTATCAATCGACCCGAAGGATCCTTGTCATCAACATATGGGTTACTCGTCAAGGTGTCCTTGTAGACTGGTGAAGTTTGTCTGGGACAAATATAAGTCAACCTTAGCTAACATAGGGCTTTTCAACCAAATACATTCTACATTTCACTCAAAGAGCAAAATCGTTGGGAACATAAGGGTGATGGCCGTAATTTAGTGGTACCATATTGAACCACCGTCGAGGGCTCGTGGTAACCTCCATTTATGTGGTGCCATATCGCAAAACCATGCCGAAGACACGGCCCGTCCCAGCTTTAGAAATATTTGAGTGTGAAGTTAGTTATGCATTTGATTTGACATTAGCTCTTTGTGAGCAAAAGTTTTCTTAATTTGTCACCCCAAGACAAACATTTGCGGAGGGGTTGATTGATTTTTTTTTAGTTTTAATTTAAATAATTGATTTCATTTTAATTTATATTTTTTTTTGCTATTTTATTTGAAATTTGATCATTTTATGATTGATTTATATTTGAATATATGATCATTTATCATTAAAATTTTAATTATAATTACCCTTCTTGATCAAAAAACTAATATCAATTGATAGGCCTTGTCTACTCTATCTGGTTTTCTACGGAGGATCGAGCCTTAATTCATTATCTCAAGAAGTATAATCCTTCAAACCTTGTCCACTCTAACTTGAACATAGAGGATCGGGTTTGGGACTTTTCATCTTGAGAGTTTGAATTTTAGAAGCTATGTCAGTTGATTCATATCTTGTATTATATGATAGAATTAGCTTCTCAGATATTATTAGTTTGAAATTCTTATAATATCAAATTTTTAGGTTTTGTTAACCCGGACTCGGTCCAAAGACCAAACCGGGAAGCATAGCATCTATTCCGTTATGTTCGACTTAGTAATCACTTCAACATGCATACGAATATCTGTTCTTTGAAAATTTCATGGATATTTAAGATGTATAATATTGAAGCTTATATGTCAAATTTTGACTTTTGAGTTTTGTCCACCTAGATCCGGTCCGAAGACCAAACCGGGAAGCATAGCACCTATTCTTTTATATTTATCTTGCATTTGGATTACAAGTCTTTCTAGATATTTGATCTACTAAATTTCAACATACATACATGTATCTGTTCTTTTAAAGTATTACATGGACATATGAATGTCTAAGTTGAAGTAGTAGAATTTGACATGATGTAATGCAAGCATGAGTTTTGATATGGGACTTTTTAGGTTTTGTTAACCCGGACCCGATCAGAAGATCAAACTGAGAAGATAGACCATGTCAGCTCTAACTATCTTCTTATAGAGGATCAAATCTAGATTAATTATTTCAAGATCTACCATTCTCCAAACCTTGTTAACTCTAGATTGTACATAGAGGATCGGGTTTAAGATTTTCTTCTTGAGATCTTGAACTTGAAAAGATGCATTAACAATGATGTCGATAAATTTATCTTTTATCATTCTATGATAGAATTAGCTTCTAAGATTTACAATAGCATCATTAGATTTTTAGGTTTTGTTAACCAGTCTAAGACCAAACCGAGCATGGCATACATTCATCAAATATGAATTTGACCATTTCAAATGTTTATCATAGATCAAGTAAAGTCACGTTATAAGACTATAAGACATGAATTGACTCTTTCAACTATTTGTCATGAGTCAAGTATAGATTTATCTATAAGATATGCATTGAATCTTTCATGTACTTGCATGTATCAAGTGAGAGTCTGTTCTATAAAAATATGAAAGCACATTGCAAACTAAGTGATTATGCGTTTCTAGATGATATAGGCTTGGTTCTTTCAATCACTTATCCTAGATCAAGCATGTATATGTTCTTTAACAAATCAAACATGCATTTTGTAGAGTATGAATTTGTTTCTTTCAAGTATTTGCATGAATCAAATGGTTAAGCAAAAAGAACATTGCTTCATAAAGTCATAGATTTCATTTAACTTGCCTATTAAAGACATTCAAATTGAATAGAATAAGATAACACTTTAAATATGCACACTGAATCATTTCACTTAAGCATTTTAGCATGAAGCTCTTGCCATTTGTTTCCTAAATGACATATGACATGCACTTGTATCTTTCCATGCATTGAGTTTCACATTTTCATTTCTCACCCATTCATATGGCATAATCACCACTTAGGCAAAATGAATTTGAACTTTAAATAAGTAATTGTCATATGCTATGAAGATTTAGGTAACAACTAAGCTAAGCATACTGTAATTATCATATAGTATGATGAATGAGCTAAGCATGAATAATCATATGCATGTACCTTCCTTTTTCAAACACTTAAACATTTCACATTTTTATTTATCAAAATTTTTGCACCTCCCATCATCCCCATATGGAGGGCTTGAGAGGCCTTCCACCAAGAAAGGCGCATGGTAGGTGTCGTGAGACACCTTGACCGAAAAGTTTATTTACCATGCAGAAAAGCGTGCATGGGTTAGCCTGATAGCAAATTTCCCTACCATGTTGGAGAAACATGTGTAAGTACTTATATCACAAATTTCCCTATCATGTTGGAGAAATATGTGTAGGTACTTATATCACAAATTTTCCTACCATGTTGGAGAAACATGTGTGAGTACTTATATCACAAATTTTTTTACCATGTTGGAGAAACATGTGTAGGTACTTATATCACAAATTTACCTACCATGTTGGAGAAATATGTGTAGGTACTTATATCAAATTTTCCTACCATGTTGGAGAAACATGAGTAGGTACTTATACAAATTTCTCTACCATGTTGGAGAAACATGAGTAGGTACTTATATCAAGTTTCTCTGCCATGTTGGAGAAATATAAGCTGGTACTTATAGCAAGTTTTTCTGCCATGTTGGAGAAACATGTGCAGGTACTTATCACAGGTTTCCCCATCAAATTGGAGAAATGTGAATGGGTGCTTATAGCATAGAGCAATAAATTTGTGTTCACATGTATATGAAATTAAAGTATAATTGATACCCCCTTGCCATAGCATCATTTTCATCGTCATTTCACCTGAATTTTGCATTTGACATATGCAATAGCAAGCTATAACATAAGCTTTTAATTACATGTAAGCATCTTTCTAAATCTGAAATTTCATATTTGATTCATATTTCATTCTGTAAAGATATCAAGTGATGATAGAAATAGGCAAGTATGCAAGTAGGGACTAAGCTCAAAAGCCAATCATTCCCTTCAGCCTCTCCTTCATTAGCAACTAATGCAAGGAAGTAACATGCTAAGTTCATATATATAAAAACCTGAAATTTCAGATTGAGCTAAAACAATAAACTGTAAAATATTCAAAAACTTCAACCCTCATGGGACAAGAAACCATATTAACTTTGATATCATATAAAAAGTTTTGATTTTGCAAAACATGGGATTTATAAGTGTGATAGCTCCTTTGAGATTTTCAACTCCTAGCTTTACTAGAAAAGATCGCCAATAGAACTTCTCTTTCCTATGAAAGGAAAAATGAAGGAGAAACAGGATAACAAACAAAACAGCAATCTTAACTGACTTATATGCAGGAAGCTCTAAGTCTAGATTGTTAGATGTTGTAAAAAAAATACAATCATCTCATAAAGTGGAATTCCAAATGAGCTAAACAGAAGGAACATTGACCAAAGAGCCAAGTTATTCTAGCAAGCATGCACAGCTCTATCCCTCGATTCGTGCATCCAACAAGGAAGAGGACAGACGAGAGGAAAGGAGGAACCGAAGCAAGGAGAATGAGCTCCTCGGCTCAACCTTAATTTCAGCAAAGTGAAAGCTTGTAGCATAAATCAAACATCTTAATTTCATACTTTTACAAATCCAGAAAAGAAATCCGACAAAAATGGAAATAAACCCCTTCATATATATTCATAAAACACACATGGAAACAGAAAGGGATATGCATTTATGTCATCAACAAGTAGAGCCATTTTCACATCCCCGTCCAACTCAATGCCGGTGCAAACCATAAGTTGGGAAGAAAATAGCTATTGACAATGACAAGTATAACTACATCCTTTCTCAAAATACCAATTCTGATGGGCAACAAAGAGATCTTCAAAGCATACAACCAAAAGCAATAGATTTCAGCAATCCAATTGAAATCAGCATGAAATCATTATATACTCATCACTTCCTTTAGGTAAAACATAGATAACCAAAATCAAGAAAGGAAGAGGTTGAATAGAAACAACGGAACTTCGATTGCAGGGAAGAGGAAGAAGTTAGGCAGCTTGGTCGATCCACACTCGAGCTTGGCTCATGAAGGAAGGGGGGGAGTCTACGAGAGCAAGAGAGGAAGAGAGGAGCTGCGTGTGTGGAGAGCTTGACGAGAAAGCAGAAGGAGTTCTCGTGAGAGGGAGGATCATCGTCAAAGAAGCGAACGAGAGGGAGCTGATCACGGAAGGAATCGCATGAGAGCTTGAGGCTGCGAGAGAGGGGAGAGTCAAATGAAGAGAATGTAGTGAATGAGGTCAACGTGCCCTAGCAGCTTTCGGTTTCGAGTATTAGAGCCGATCGGCCTTCTGATTGGTTACCTAAATGGCGTCCAATAGGTATTAGCGATGGGTTATTTTCATTGGTGGAGCGGGCGGCAGGGGTTAGGGAAGGCTTAGGGAGAATTACTTAGACTAATTGCACACCAGCTTAATAATTAAGATAATTAGCCCTAATCACAAAAATTTTGACGAATCATACTAATAATAAACCCTAGCAATATGGGTGTCAATTTTAGGTATTTTCGTTGTGTCGAACGCAATGACACTATCAATTTTATGATCGAGGCTGTTCGGACAACGTCGGGGATGGTCGAAGTGAACTTAAATTCAAATTGTGTGACGTCGCATTCAAATTGATCGACGTTCATGCACACTTTACTGAATCAACTGTGGAAGGCGTCGTTTGGTAGATTTCAATATTTCGGCGATGATGGCGTGATCAATTTCGCGAACGGAGGTCGTTCGGTCATCGTCGGGGTTTCCCAACTTTGACATGCGCGTAATTTCTTTAAAGATTAATTTTAGTTGTTTAATTGATCATTAATTGATTTGATATTTTCCAATTAATTAATTTTAATATTTTTGATGCATTACAAAGTCAAAATTTCAAATTGAAGTGAATGTAATCAATTTCAATCGCAATTAGGGGGTTTTAACCTCTACTTCATTTATTTAATTTCAGGTGGCACATAGTTGTAGGTCAATAATGGTGGATGAGACAACTTAAGTGACCAATCCCGTCATACCATGTGGAAAGCATGCCATGTCAGCTGCCACGTGCCCCGATGGGATTAAGGCTTAATCAATCTATTTTTAAGGATGAAACTTTCAAAAATCATAACTAATCCTAAAAAAAATCCAAAAAATGCAAAAGGGGCTCATTTTGAAGATATTTCAAAGTAGAATCTATTCAAAATATGATTAATTAATTTGGAAAAGTAATTTCTACTTAATTATAATTTAATTAAAAACTTAATCAGCCTAATTACTCTCTGATTAGTTGTCCAATTAATTTCAAATTTTCCAGAGATATTTAGGGGGATGACCTTTGCTTCCCCTATTTTTCTTGGAATTTATTGGATAGTTAATTCAGGAAATCATTGGATTAAGCCTTTAATTACTCTCCAACTTTAATTAGTGATAATTAAGCAAATTAACAGTGGTTTATTTAATTAATTAAGATCATTATCCTCTGTTGACAGTGTAAAGTCTTAAGGAAGTGGTTTTGGTTCATTCCTTATAACCATTTCATTAAGCCTTTTCATTTGTTTCAAATTAATTAAGAAAAGCTTAAATAATTAATTATCCATTCAATTAACCAATTAAAATAAGAGAGAACCTAATTATTTTAGAGCCTAATTGAGTGCTTGAAATGACTTAGGGATTAGGATTGAGGCCTCTTCCTTGATCCCTTTCCCTAAGTTAGTTTCACCATTCTAATTAAAACATAATCAAAGAATTTAATCAATTAATCAAATGCTTAATGAAATTAATTTAAAATCCATTCATTTACAAATTAACTTTATTTAATCAACCTTGGGTAGCTCTTTAGGTGTTCAATAACGTAAAGAGAGAGCTAATGAAATTATGGTTAGCTTACATATGTGAGAAAACCATAAAAGTAGTTAAGTGAGCTCCAAATTAACTAATTATGAGCCAATTGTATTAGGCCCCTTTCATTTCTTAGGAACATTGTCAATTTACTTTTTATGTGGTTGCATCTCAAATTGGCTCATCATTATTTAGTTAATTAGCTTAAGGTGATGTAGGTAAAGGTTAATTAATGGACTTAATTCATACCTCGATCTAATTAATACATATAATCAACCTAATTGCTCTTCATTAAACCAAATTAACTCACACATTGGGGATGGGATTCGGATTAGCAAACCTCTTTCACATTCCTTAACTCAAACCAAATATAAAGATCAAAAGTGGCTTTAAGAAACTTTGGTTCATCTTAAATGAGTTTGTTTAGTGTGATTGTCCTTAGGACTTAGTTGGATTGAAAGAAATCGCATACTTGTGTTATTTCATTTCCTTCCATTCATACTAAAAATATTATATGCCACTTGTACTCATGCATTCATGTCTTTCAAATTAATCAAATAAAAAAATGATTTCCTTTATGTTAATTTGCATGTGTTGGCTTAATTAAAAATATGTGTGGCTAGTATCACTATTAAATCTCAAATATATTTTTAAAAGTTTATTAATGAATGAATATACATATATATTGTAACTTTAGGTATATATACATAGGAAATGCAAGTGAATATAAATTTAGTGTATGAAATAAAGTCTCATCCTTACATTCATGTGTTGATTTGTATAAGTAAGAATGTTAGTGGGTATATTAGTCTAGACATCCCAGGGACGCTCAACTTTAAGTAGCCCTAAGGAGGTTCTTACCTCGTTCCCTTAATGGGAAACAATGGCGACATACCTGCTTGATTTCATTCTTATGCATTTTAACATTAGAATTTAGAAAGAACTTTGATTCATTTACACAAAAATAAATAAATCAAATCAAAATCTAATTTTTGCATGGCTTTCTATTCTTGTAGTTGTTTATACATCTATATGTCTCTAAGGATGGCAGGTATATTAGTCTGGACATCCCAGGGACGCACGACTTTAAGTAGCCCTAAGGAGGTTTCTGCCCTGTTCCCTTGGTGTAGAACGTTGGTGACGTACTTGCTTAAAATTTTTATGCATATGAATGTGTACTTAGCTAATGAATGAAAACCCCACTTTTTCTATTAAAAAGACATGCATTTATACTTTGTTTAATTGGTTGAGTTGATTAGTCATGTGATTTAAGGTTCTTTCCTTATACTTTTGTATAAGAATTTAGATAGAGCTTTAAATTGATATGACAAAATCATTCAACCAAATGAAATATTAATTTCAAATACATTTACTCACATTCATCATTTAAGTGTGCTAAAATACAAAGTGCATGTATAGTTATACTTAGGATTTACTCATATGCATGATATACATAATGGAAAGAAATGAACAAACATGTGTTATGTGATAGTAATTCATTCCAACTAATCTTAAGATGCCTTTCTTAATGAATGAGTTTATTTAAAGTGAACCCAAACATTAGGACTAATTAAAACATGTAATAAGCCATTAACTTAAGGGAATTGATTAACTAATTTGCTTTAGATGTGACTTAAGGTAGGGATAAAAGAGAGTGATCCTTTCTTTCTTTCTCTTTATAACACTTAGTTGTTGAGTGTAGGTAAAATGAAATAAAAGAAAATATTAAGTAAAATTTACAAATCAGTTAAACCATTTAAAGTGATACCACCCTTTATAATTAAATGGCCTTCATACTTAGGAAATCTTAACTCTAAAGCCTAGTTAGGACATACCACACAAGCCCTAACACACACTTTAGAATAAGTCACTACTTCTAGCTTTATGTTAGGGTGGTGTATGATTTGATGTATGCTTATTTTGTAATGTACTGTTGTAGATTGGATGTTAGGGTATATATTTTGTAGACTGAATATTAGGCTGTGATTAGCCTAATCATGTCTTTTACAGGAGATTATGGTTAAAGGATGCTTAAAATAAATATAAATGCTCTCTTTTGCAGATTTCTTAACCCCTAAATATAATCTACATTAGGATAGGTGGACTTGGTTACCCATGTGTAGGGTGCAAAGTCTAAATTATTCATATAACTTCTTAGGTTGTATGGTGTGTTTAGCTAACACTTATTTTGCAGGTGTAGTTAGATTTATTTTTCCATTCTTTTAATGTAATTGTGCATTAGGAATTTGGTTAAAGTGTTATGAGGGTTAAGGATGAACATTGGCCAGATGATTTATTCTGGGGCCATGCGATGCCTAGAAGCCTACCAAATCAAATGAAGAAATGGAGGGAGCATGAAGACTTGAAGACCCCCTATGACACTTACCATTTATAATTTATAATTTTTCTTTCATATACCGGGATGTATAAGGGTAGAGCTTGACTACCCATATTTTTCTTTTCGGGTTGTACAACGGTACCCGACCGCATCGGCCTGTTATTCTTTCACGTTGAGGTTATAAATTGTTTGATGATTTATTTACATTGTGCAATAGAAGTGGCATATATTTTTCTAGCTTCTTCATGTATGATGATTTATTGTGTGGCTTGGATCCATTTAGGCTCTTAGAAAAAAATAAATTTTCTACCCCAACTACAACTCATAACTAAATTTTCTAAAATAACTCAACCTCACATAAAGCCTAGACATTAAATCAAGATAATAAAATATTTAGCAACTCCTTAGCTGGATGTTATATACTTAATATCATGCATGTCATTTTGTTTCACTCTTGCTAAGAGAGGGTTTTCATCTTTGTCAGATAGGGAAAAGGCTTGACCTTTGAGAGTTTATGATGGAAAACACCTCTTTCTCTTTTAATTTAGCCCATAACCCATTTCCTCATGCATTTAGGCATTTAAAATCCTATAGTATGTATCAAAATAAAGAGTTCAAAATCAAATAAAATTTAATAAAATTTATGTTTGATTAAGTCATTATTCATACCACTTATGTTGTAGTCTCTCAGGGAGTGAGTTTAAGGACTTTAGTTTCTTTCTAAATAATAACATCTTAACCATCTTGCAAAACACATGACTTCACCACATGATTTTAAAAATATGGAGGAGTTGGCTAGCTGCCACTCCAGCGGTTATAAATCTAGCAGTCGGGTGGTTTACTCTCTCTTGTGGAGGTAAACAATATACTCACTTTAGCCTTAAATATAGGTCATGCTTTGGCCTTTGCTAAAGCTTCCTAGATTTAGGATCTGAGGTTGTTATTTTCCTTTGGGCTACAAGCATAAATCCTCACCTCTTAGGAATTTAAACAATCTTGTATTGTTGAATTATAAGTCTTAGATTTCTAATAAAGTTTTAACTCAAATATATAATTCTCCTCAACTTCAAACATATAAATTCCAACCATATGATAGTTTGGGATGCCCACTAAACTTCTAGTATCATGAGCATTCCCTACTGATCTCCTTTTAGCTTCGCAAATCTCTTCTTTCGATCTATCCCATTTGATCTTCCAAATATAACCAATTTATTGATAGTCATATCTTTAAATTCTTTGGAGACAATAATTGTCTACTTTAATCAAGATATTCCTAAGAAACTCACCTTCCTTAGGATGTAATTAACTATGGGGGCTTGCCCCCATAGGAAACCTTAGAATTGGGTTTAAATAAACCCTACTTTATTCATCCTTTGTAAAGTATGGGAAAAATCTCTAGTACATTCGAAGACCCATCATGCCTTAGGAGTCCTTATTAGGTGATTAGTTCCATCATAAGATAGTGATTTCCATCTTTCAAGATGGTGCACTATTCTTTGATGTTGTTTCCAATCATCTCAATAAGTACACCCTCAGATTTGTGTGGTGTCCTCCCATATACACACACACATCACATACATACACATAACCAAAAATAAACACCACAAGATCCTTTGACCAAATGTGGCTACGATACCTAAATATGGATGAAGCTAGTAAAATGATGGTTGAAGTTCATGAAGAAATTTATGGTGCACATCAGTCAGGTCCTAAGATGGTAGTAAAGATCAAAAGGATGGGCTATTAGTCATCTATGGTGAGAGACTGCATTGATCATGCAAAGAAGTATCATGAATGTCAAGTACATGGGATTATAATCCACCAACCTCCAAATCCACTACACCCAATAATAGCATCATGGCCTTTTGAATGTTGGGGTATAGATATAATTGGACTAACTGATACACCGTCATCAGTTGGACACTGCTTCATTCTAGCACTGACTTATTATTTCTCTAAGTCGGCTGAACCTACCCCATTTAAAGAAGTTACTGTTGATCGAGTGATCAACTTCTTCATGCATAATGTGGTCTATAGATTTAGAGTGCTGCGCCAAATAATTTTTAAGGCACAACTTTCAAAAGTATAAAGATTTATAGATTCATCGATTAACATAAAATTGATTGGTCATGTTCTTTAATATATAATCCAAGGGCAAATGATTTGGCAGAAGCTTTCAACAAAATATTGGTCAAACTGCTCAAGAAGATCCACACTAAAAATACGAGAGAATGGCATAACAAACTGATAGAGATATTATGGGCGTATCAAACTACCTACAAGGTGTCGACTAACGTCACTCTTTATTCATTAGTATTTGGAATCGAAGTGGTCCTTTTGCTTGAAGCTTAGTTTCCTTCACTTCGAGTAGCCACCCAATACAACCTAACTGAAGATCAAAATGCTCATTTAAAAATGGAGGAACTTGATGCGCTTGATGAAGTTAGATTGCAAGCTCATCAAAATCTGGAAGTTTATCGAACAAAGATGTCCAGGGCTTTTGATCATATAGTGCAACCTCATACATTCCAAAAATAAGAATTGGTCTTGCTGCTGGAAAGATCATTTATTCCTAATCAAAGAGTTGAAGGCAAATTTGAGCCTAATTGGGAGGGCCCTTTTGTCATTGAAAATGTGTATCAAAAAGGGGATTACTAACTCATTGACCTAGAGGCGAAAGACCAATGACACCAATTAATGGTCGATACAAGAAAAAGTATTATACATGATAAATACATTCTCAAGATATAATAGAAATTCCCCTACAAGATAGGAGAATTTTTTAGTATATCTATTTAGGCCGACATCATGCTTCATGCCGAGATCCCTAAATAAATATACTTACTTAAGATGAAAAAAATATTTGTAAAAATTCTCCTATTACACAGGGGGCTTTTTTCAATTTTTATACATAGATGAAATCAATGTTACATGTTAAAATCATCTTAAGATCAAATATATCAACTCAAATATTGATATATTTTCTTAAATTATTTTAGAACTCTTTCAAAGTGCTTTAAAATTTCTCCTACAATAAAGGGGGCATTTTTATTTTAAGTAATTGGTTGACATTGTATTATAAGATGAGGTCCTCGAATATATTTTGATTCAAATTGACATCGAGCTTTACATCAAAATTCTTGAATTTATCTATAATTATCACTATTAAAGTTGCAGGTTCATGTAAGAACAAAAAAGAATCTATTTCTATGCATGAAAAGACAGCCCTAAATGCCAAAAAAATTTCTCTCCAAGATTCATCAAATGTCAGAGATCAAGTTAGAAGAACTCTTAATTTCAAAAGCTTCAATCAACTAAGTTGGAAAAACATCAACCTCTACATCTTCAAGTCTATGACACAGATGGGTTCTAAAGGTCGAACTCAACAAGCCCATAAATGGTCGAGTTATTGATGTTCTCGTCACTCAATAAGCAGTAAGAAAAGGCCACAATGAAAGAGCCCCCGTTCATTAGTCCGATGAACAAATCACCAAGCCATCATAGCTTAAGTCGAAGACTCGAGTATGTTCTAAAGGTCAAACTCAACAAGCCTATAAATAGCTGAGTTGTTGATGCTCTCTTCACTCAACAAGCCGTAAGAAAAGGCCACAGTGGAAGAGCCCCTACTTGTCAGTCCAATGATAATAGTTGTTCAATCTCAAATCACCTCTAGCTCAGTGACTACAAGCAACCAGAATCCAAGAGATCTTTCTACCTTATCAATAGACCAAGATAATCTGAGGAAGCTTTCAATTCAGAGCTACCTCAAATCAATCTTTATATTGCCTGTAGGGTGATCTTTCAATCTATTCTAAAATGATCTGATCAAGCACAAAGCACAAATCAAAGCCAATCTCCTCTTCAAGTCCGTCAATGCAGAAAGCATAAGACCGAGGAAGCAATTCCATAGTTCATACAAAGTCGATGGCCGAACTAAAGGAATTTTGTAATTATTCAATCTATTAAAGCATGCATTACCATACTGATTAGACCTAATATAAGCCGGGAGGCTGGGTCATCTGTATGCACCCTTCAACAAGACAATCAAAAAGCTCAGAATTGAAGACATACGAGCACTTCCTGACAAGTCAATATGGACAAATCAGATCAATTCTTCATCAAGTCCATCAAGCTTAAAGCTCAAAGCTAGGATAAATGAAATTTCAAATCTCAAAGCAAACAAACCAACTTCTTCATCCAATCCGATCAAGCATGAAGCTAAGGTTAGAGAATATCCAAATCCATAAAGATACAAAAGAAAGAGCTCTTCAGCAAACCTATTGAAGCTAAAGTAGTTTGAAATTCATGGTCAACATGAAAGGTCAACCAATTTTTAATAAATATGACTCACTTCATGCACAAATCACATTTTTTGGGGGCATTTGTTGACCTTCTTACATGCTACATGAGTCAATCGAGCCTATAAGATGAATTTGATCGACTTCGGATACTTTAGAGCATACATCAGAGCTGAAATGCACCAGACATCACTGAAATCAATCAAAATGACCTCCGATCGAAGAACAGACTTCTCCATCACATTTAGAATGTCAAAATTGATCATAATATACACATTCCATAATTTAACGGTCAACCGATCAAGAAATCGAGCAGTTAATATGCCAACATGTGTATCGAAGTCAGGAGGTTGTGACGATGTTCAAATGACCTTTGTTCATGAAATTGATTCCTCTGTTAGCCTCAAAATATCAAAATCTATCAAATGTGACTACCCATGGTTGATTCAGATGAGTCTACACAAACGTCGAGCGGTCGGAAATGATAATGCGTATTTTGAGCTGAAATTGACCCGATTCAACGCTAACTCAAACCAAACGTCCTTCGATCATAAAACGGACTGCATCGTTACATTCGAAATATCAGAATAACCTTGAATCAACATATATATTAACCTGATGTTAGCATAAAATTCATATTAAGATTGATTAAACACTTAGAAAATTAATTAAAAAGCAAATGTATACCTAATAACCCAAATCAGCCCTAAATCCCCTATTCACAGTCGACTTGAGCTGGATCACAGACGAGGCTACCTCTCTTCCCCTTTCGTTCATTTTGTCTCTCTCAACTACAAGCAAAGGCCTCCATCCCTTAAAACTGAGCAACCGTTCACGCCCGATCCTCCTTCAAAACTGAACGAAACTGCTCCTGCTCATTTTTCCTCCAAAAATTGAAACTCCTCTCAACCGAAGGCATCTCCCTCCTCGTTCGACTCCCTCTCGTTCTTACAGTGGGATGCAAGAATATCCTTCGCTCTCCCATTCATCTCTACCAAGATCGAAAGCACTCATTTTCCTCTTAGGTAGGCTCCATCCGAAATCCCTCTCTCCCTCTTTCTTTCTCTTGAAGCCTCATTTGATCATAGCGACTTCCTTTCTGAGCATCCGCATCAAGCCTCACTCTCATTCCCTTTGGTATTCATCTAAACTGCATGCAACAATCTCTCTCCCTACATCTCGATTTACTTTCTACGTGATTTCTCCAACACTGCTACGCTTCACTGTGGAGTAGCCTACTTTGTCTGTCATCTTGCACCCTGCCACTTCGCTGCACAACCACTTAGGATTACAACAGTCATTCTTGCATTTTTTGTATCATCACCATCTGCATTTACTTCAGTTTGCTTTCGGTCTCCGATCTCTTAATGCCTTCACTCTAACCCTCCCGAAAGCTTTTCTATATCGTGCCGCTCAGCACTAGGTTGCGTGATTTTCTGTTCAAAGTTCTATAATCTAGTTTAGGCTACTGCATTCCTTGATCGCATCTGGCAAGTGGGATTGTTGCCTTGTGCATAGAGAGTTTTCTGTCCTCAAGGTTCAAAGGAATTTTTCGTGTAGTCCTGATTTCTTCCCTTCCACATAAACGATGGCTACGGAAAGGAACTCCATCATCAGATGGGTTTCACCCAATCTTCGGCATTTTCCCATTTCTTCCCTTTCTCTGGGTTTAGTTTTGATGCCAGAGTTTGTCAGTGTTGATGATTGTGGAGGTGTAGAAATATGTAAATGTATATGGAAAATGTGCTTGTGATGCTTTTTGCAGGTTTTCAGACTCCACTAATGCCCAATAGGGCATAGTGGGTGCAAAGAGATGGCTGTGGTATCACAAAACACCGCTCGCTACACTCAATAGGGTGTACCGAGTAAGCCAAAAAGTTAAGTGGCACATGCCGAAATCTTTGTAAAATTTTTTACATTGACAAAAACTCAAATAAATTAGTTTAAATTAAAAATTCTAGGCTAATTTTAAATTTTTATTTGAGTTTGCTAAATTTTGAAGTAAACAAAATTATCAAAATTTGACTCCAACTGAAATCAAGGATTAGTCAACTACTCTTAAATGAACAAACATCTCTCACTCAATATTTGAATTATCTTGGATTTCACATTGAGATAATCAAAGAAAAATTTCAATCATTTTTAAGATTAAAATATGCAATGTCTGGAAATATATTCAGAGACTTGATCATGAAGTAATTGAAATGAGTTGGATATTTTGGTGATAAACATAAGCTGAACACTTCAATACCTCATTTCAATTGATGTGAAAGATGATCTAATTGAATATCTAATCAAAGCACAAGAGATACATTTGGAATTAAGATATAGTCTTCAAATATAATTCACTCCAAGTAAATTAAAGAAAATCAAAGGATTCATAAGAGATTCCTAATGAAAATGAAGGATTGCTAATAAGCATAATCAAGGAATTCTTAGAAAATATTTGAAACAAATTATTCATCTTATTAAATGCTCAAATTGGATCAAAGATAAGTTGAGTAGAGATAGTAATGAGTTTTAAGATCGTCAATAGATATAAATGAGAGTCTATTGAAGATCCAAAGAATAGACAACTCTGAATAAAATAAAGCAATTAAATATTATTTCCAAGAGAACTAATAAGCTATTAGAACAGTTTAAAATGCCTTCATCACCACCGGATCTGCAATTCTTCGTACAAGCAGATATAAGACGATGCTAAATTAAATTCTCTATGAATTATAGAGCATCTTTCAATCCAATAATTAAAGAATTTTATTCTAATTATGACTTTCAAAATCAATGATTTCATTGATTAGATGAAATTTTATAAGCTCAAAATACCTTTATATGCTCAGGCATGAAAATTTAGAGTACAAATTTTAAATTCTGAAAAGACTGCGTAGGCTAAGTTAGAATTAAATAAAAATATGAAATTAATCTCATGACTTAGAAATAAAATTATCTGAATTATTAAAAACACGCATGGGCCCCAACACTATGTTGAATGCTTAAATTTAGTATCTGAGGATGCTACGCGGGTTGCTTCTTAGTTTGATCTTAAGACCGGGTCCGGGTTAACAAAACCTAAAAATTCAAAAATAATATTATATAATATTCAACTTAGTAAAATATCTAGAAGCTAATTATGTCATATGACAGTAGATCTGATCCTCTATAATTAAATTAATAGAGTCAACAGGATCTGAAACAATAAACTAAAAGATCAAGCAGGCTTATACACCCCGATGATGGTTATGTTGAATGGAGATTTCAACCGGAAGGGATACTTCCATGAAAAATGTGATTTTAATTTCATATTAAATTAACTTAAATTGAGTATCAATCCAAATTTGAAATCTAATATATCACTAAGCTATTAATGGTTAAATGGAATTCAATCATTAAATACTTAAAGTAAACTCCATTCAATCCACCTTTCACAATTGTTTGTTAAGGGTGATGAATTAAGAAAACTCTAGCTCACAAAGGAGTCAATGTCAAATCAAATATATTTATATATTCACTCTCAATCAATCTTATATCA
Organism: Cymbidium sinense; assembly: GCA_021442155.1. Taxonomy (NCBI): domain Eukaryota; kingdom Viridiplantae; phylum Streptophyta; class Magnoliopsida; order Asparagales; family Orchidaceae; genus Cymbidium; species Cymbidium sinense. Next base: position 130,844,083 of record CM038219.1, read on the forward strand.
GTAAGGATGTGGCTCGTGTCTTCTGTTTGCATGGTTTGGCCAATAGGCTCCACCTATGATACAGTTACAACCAGAGCCCTTTGATCGAGTGGTTGCTGCCAAATGGCATCATTATATTACGATCATGATTGTAGCCCATATGCTCCCCAATAACTTTGTATCTTGAGATGTGAATCATAGGGTACACCTAATAGGGCAAAAGTTCTCTGTCAACTAAGGTAGACTTAAGCGTATCTCTTTAGACAAACACCACGCCAAGTCTACAAGGATTTCTTGGGCGACCATGGTGATAAGATCCTTTGGTCGGGTTGACTACCTCTTCACTAGTTAGGTAGACTGCGATAGCGGGATGGGAATCATGGGATCTAGATGACGCGTTCTCATTCTACCATTGCTTTAAGTTAATATAATGAATTTCATAAGATTAAAATTTAAAACTCCATCTACTACTATATGCGTATTCAACGATCTAATGAGCCTTAATCAAAAGTTCTCTCGGATTAGGAGGTAATTAGCTATGCTTGCCTATAGGAAACACAGATCTAAAGTCACCTGAGGGTGAAATCTAGGTAGTTATCTATTATTCCATTCCTTCGAAAATTTCAGACATTAAATCATACTCTCTTGTCGAGAGGTCGTCAATTTCGAGCCCACATTGGCATAAATAGGTGAGTGACTTGTTACTTATGAAATCAAATATGCACAATCAAATGAAATCAAGTTTTAATATGAAAAAAAAACATATACGTTCATAGGACCTTGTTCACTCTAAATATATCAAGTAAGATTAGTTTGAAGTTATAAGTTAGCCAATTGATCTCACTCATGTCATAATTAGAATGGATGGCTAGCCAATGATGGTGTGAAGGTGAACATTGGTAATAAAATTGATCAAAGAAAGGAACAATCTCAAAATTTTCAATGCTACAAAAAGAAATAGGATAAATGAATTAAAAATAATCATTTGATAGCATAATGGAAGTCTTCAAAGAGTCTAAAAAGTGCATCAAAATAATAAATTTAAAACTTTCACTCAAAGATAAAACTTATGATTTGTGTTTTTCAAAATAGATATAATTGTGCTTAAGGCATTTGATTCATTGATTATTTAGTTGGTAATCCGACCAGATCACTCATTAAACTTTCAATTAAACAACAGTGTCATCAGTAATATGTTAAATTACATTAATTTAAAATTTTTATTTAAATATTAAATTTTTTAATTATTAAATTAAAATAATTGTTGAAAAATTATCGTGTCTTGGGCATCTTAGAGGGCCCACGAAAATTATTTTGGAGAATTCCGATGGTCCTTGCCGTTGAAAGTTCCAGCAGGCGCAAGTGAAAAGATTTCCGACTGTCAGACAAAATTTATGTGTTTAAGGACTTATTCAATTATTATGTTTTATTTATGTATGAATTGTTTTGTGTTATAATCCGTAATTTTGTGGCCGTAGCTGTCGGTGGATGAAATGCACAGGGATAACAGTGCATTTTAGATAATTGTAATTATCTGGCTGCTAAATTAGTTAAGTGAGAATTTAAAATATATTTGATGTTGGAAGTTGCATATGATAAGATATATTTATCTATTTTGAAAAAAATTATTATACATATTTACGCGCTGTGTCCTACATATTTTTTTAAATCATAACACGTTACAACAACAGAGTTATTATATCACAACGTTAGCTTTTATATTTTGAAAAAAAATACATGCACATAGCATTTAGATATCTAATTTCTAAAATTTTATATTTATAAATATTATAATTTTTATATATGAATATATATAATTTAACTTAAAAAATTAATAATAATGATATTCTTAATGTAATATAAAAATTTTAAATATTAAAATTTAAGTATTAGATATGTAAATATAAATATTATGTATTAAGTACATAAATGCCTATTTATTTAAATATTTTAAAATTATTATTTCTTAATTTTAAAAATTTATATTAATATTTTATTTTAATATAATTTATGTCAAAATTAAAATAAAAGGACACATTTTCAAATCTCAGTATTTTATATAAAAGTTTATTATAAAAATAAATTAATAAAATACAAAACTTAAACTTTTAATTAATAAAAATTTTCTGAGAATACAAATTTCTCAACAAATGCCTCTCCTGTGTATTTTTGCACAGATAATAACTGACATCTTTATACATAAATAAAACACACACAAATAGAAATTAAATATGTTTTCTCCAATTATCCCATTGAGAGAACCCATGTCAGCTTGAATTTAGTCAAGAAGCGAAGATGCAGAGGACCATCGGCTATTAACCTTTTGGCTCACAATGCCTCCTCATGTTCTATGAATACATTAGCATTATACAAGTTGCAGAATCTAAAATGTAACTTTTAATGGCACAATGGTATCACAATTCTGCTAACTGAGATTCAGAAGAAATTCGAACATCGATGTCAGAGATTACGCCTTTATCAATATGAACAACTGTGCATAACTTCGGCAGAGCGAAAGATAAATCTACAGAACTATCAAATTCCTTCATCATCACAGATTGATCAACCTCAGCAGACTTTTCATTGGATAACTTGACCTTCTCATTCTCAGAATGACCAAAAAAGTGAATCTTCATTTCCATGCAGGAGGAGATGAGATCATCCTTAGTGCGATCCTTGCTCAACCTATCAATTAGATTATCAGTCTCCATGGTTTTCTCTGCTCGATTATTTTCTAACTTCTTTGGCCTCTTCAGGCCCCTATAAGCATCTAAGTCATCATCATTCTCTGAAACCGAAACATTGTCGCTGATATGCTCCCACCTGCAACTTCCTCAACTTTTCATTCACAAGGTTCCTCGTCCTCCTTCTAATGGCATCTACTCTTCTGGAATTAGATTTTAACTTTACATTCATTGATGTGACGACCTTCTGAATCTTGTCCTCTGATGTGTCTTCCACTGTGGACTTCTCATCTCTAGTTGAGAATGCCTCCTCCAGTAAGCTGACATTGTACAAATACCTCTCAAAAGCTTCATTCTCTACTTCGATATTTCCTTCCATATGCTCCCTCAATTTCGAAAACCTCCATTTGTTTATATTAATGGCATCCTTTATGAGCAAAAGAAAAAAAAAAAAAAAGGATTATCATTTAATGGCACTACAACAACAACAAGCCTTAATCCCACTAGGTGGGGTAATTTTATGAATCCTTAAATCTAATTTGTGTCGTGTCAACTTCTCATTTAATTCAAGTATACTAAGATCATTTTTTTACATCTTAATCAAATCTTTTGGGTTCTATTTCTTAACACAAAGCAAATCTAATCTCTACTCTCTCCAGTCATCTGACGGCGCTTTTGTGGCCAAACCATCTATGTCTTCTTATCTACTTTGGAGCTACTCCAACTTTTTTTCGAACATACTCATTTTGCATTCTATCTCTAAGAGTAAAGCCACTCATCCACATGAGCATCCTCATCTCTATAACACTTAACTTAGTCTTATGCTTCTCTTTTATTGGCCAACATTCACGTAAGTCATTGGTCTTACCACCATCTTATAAAATTTTTCCTTAAGTTTAAGTGGAACTTTTCTATCACATAATAGGCGGATGCATTCCTCCACTTCAACCATCTAACTTGAATTCTACTAATGACATCTCCATCTATTTCACCATCATTTTGAACAATAGAGCCTAAATATCAATCTTCACTCTTATTAATGACTTGATCACCTAAAGTCACAACACTACTAAAACTTCTAAAATTACACTCCATATATTCAGTTTTAGATCTACTTAAAGCGAAAACCTTTAGACTCTAAAGTTGACCTCCATAATTCAAGTTTGTTGGACTCCTCTAGTCTTATCAACAAGAAGAATGTCATCAAAAGCATACACCAAGGTACATCTTCTTGTAAATGCCTGTAAGAACATCCATAACTAAAGTAAAAGATAAGGGCTTAATGTTGATCCTTGATGTAATCCAAAATGAAATAGGAAAATATTTTGTCAATCCTCCTTGTGTTTGGACACAAGTAACAGCTCTAGTATACATATCCTTAATGACTTGAATATAACCAATATTAACTCCTTTCTATTCTAAAACTCTCCAAAGAACATCTCTTGAGACTTATCAAAAGCTTTCTTTAAATCAATAAATATCATATGTAGATCCTTCTTACTTTCTCTATGCTTCTCCATCAAACCTCTTAACAAATGTATAGCATCCATTGTAGATCTAAGCATGAAACAAATTGAGAAACTTTTATATCACATCGTAATCTATGCTCAATTACTCTCTCCCATAATTTTAATGTATGACACATTAACTTAATTCCTCATAATTTGCACACTCTTGTGTATCACCTTTATTCTTAAATATAGGAACCAACAAACTCTTTCTCCACTCATCGGCATCTTTTTTGGTCTTTAAAATAACATTAAAAGATTTGTAAGCCAAGAAATTCCTTGATCTCCTAAACATTTCCACACATCTATTGGAATATTATCCGGTCCTCTGCTTTTCCACATTTCATTTTCTTTAAAGCTTCACTTCTTATTTACTAATCTGATAAAATAAATTCTCTATTTTTGTTTAGGGTATTAGGTTGCTAAAATCAATCATACTTTCAGATCCTTCATTGAAAAGTTTATCGAAATACCTCATCCACCTATTTTTATCTTTTCTAAGAAAACTTTATTATTTTCATCCTTAATACCCCTCACTAATGCCTTTCTTCTCCTATCTCTTTGGTTAGCTAACTTATATATATATCTTTCACCCTCTTTGGTATCTAATCTATTATATAAATCACTAAAACTAAATTTTTGCATCATATATTATTTTCTTAGAATCTCAGTACTTATCTTTCCCAATTCTAATTTTTACATCTAAACTAAGTTTTATAACAATATTTCTTATTTCTTATATTTTCTTACACTCGACTCCACCACTATTCTTATTAAAAAAATTTTCCTTTTGATTCTTCAAACATCTTTAAACTTGTTTAATTTCACTTGATATTTTTCCCACATAATGTTCCTTATGAACATCCCAAATTCTAATTTCTTGTATGCTCTTAAAATATTTTTTATTTGTGTTCTTTAAGTGTCTCCATCTAATCTAGGACAATAATTTAGTTTATTTTTCTCTTACAACCTTTCATCTTAAAATCTAAAAAATAGTTGATGTTGGGTAAAAATTTCACTTGGAATGACCTACAATCTTTACAATCTAAGCGATCTATTTTCTTATCGAAAATAATCAATGTTTTACTAGATCCATTTTTATAAGTAATAATATGTTCATCTCTTTTCTTAAATAAAGTATTAGCAACTACAAAATTATAAGCTAAGGCAAAATCTATTATAGTCTTACCTTCTTCATTAGTCACTCCAAATCTATAATGACCATGAATACTTTTAAAATCTTCTACCACTCTACCAACATGTCCATTTAAATCTCCCCCAATAAATATTTTTTCTTCAAGAGGTATCTTTTGTATTAATCCTTAATTTTCTTTTGAACTTACCTCCAAACCTACTCGAGGAGCATAGACACTTATAACATTAATAATCTTAATATCAACAATAATCTTTAAAGTTATAATTCTATCTCCACATCTAATAATACTTATAACATTATCCTTCAAACTTTTATCTATAATCACACCTACACCATTTCTAGTTCGACTTTTTTGAATACCAAAGTTTAAAACCTAAACTATCAATCTCTTGGCCTTCTCCAACCCATTTAGTTTCTTGAACACATATTTATCTTTCTATGAACCATAATATCTATTAATTCCATTAATTTACTTGTAAGAGTACTATTTATGATCCTAACATAATTCTAGTTTCATGGACTAACTTCTTTTCGCGTCCATAATGTGGGAACCCTTTTAACACCATCTTGCGTCTGATGCTCTAGCACATTTTCCTGTATTCCCGCTCTGTCACTTCACCTAGCTTCAATGATTTAAAGGATTCATGTCATGATTATTTCGACAAATTTTATCTTTTATACTACTAATGCCCTCCACTTTTTGCATCCGGACTTGGGACCGGCAATGGTAGTGTTGAATAAAATTAAATAGATAATGTAACATGATTAAAATTAAATAGAATCAAAGTAAAAATGAAGTCTGCACCTTTCTTGTGAGAGCCTTCCTTGCTCTTAGGGAATTAGCAACAGCAGTAGAAAGCTGTCGAAGAGATGTCAACCGCCAAGAGGCTCTACAATTGACTGAATATTAACAAGCCAAGTAATTTTCAGACTGGTTTATAAACTTAATTTCAAATACTTACCCACTTGAAGGAACATCAGTAGGCTGCGGCTCAAATGAAGGAATTGTAGAAGAGATGAAGACTTGTCCGGTAAAGTGCCATTCTGTTTGAGTACTACAAATTGGCCCAGGATGACAAAGAGAATAAGCAATGTTATATATATCTTGGCTTCTTAAAATACTCCTAAACACCCAGCATGAAATAGGAGATTATAATTTAATTTTTTTTTTTAAAAAAGAGACTTAAGAGAAATCTCCTGCACTCACATCAACTACAACAGTTGCCTTCACTTGACGTTTAGAAAACTCTTCCAATGTATGACTGATGATTATGCCACATTGCAGCCAATTTTGGATGCTAGTGGGAATCAAATACGGTTTTCAGTCCCGATTCAATTTCCACGGTTTCAATTAAAACGATCTCAAACTATTTGATATTTTGAATTTGACTTGTTTCGAAGTTTCAATGGAAACTGAAGTCACAGTGGTTTCTAAAAAACAGGAAGATACACCCAAAACTAATAGGTTTCTTATGAAACTTCATAAAACTCATGAAGAGTAATTAAAAAATTATAAAAATTCTATCTTGGCACATCACCAAATTTCATGAAATAAGAGTCACAATTAGATAATTCTCTTCATTTAATACCTAAAATATTAATGTTGAAATATTATCAAATTTGAGTCCCAAAACCAACGAAAATCTGAAAACTTGAAACCGGGTTTAAAACCTTTTATTTCAAATATATATATAAGTTTTGAATTTTGATGTTGGTAATTACTTGGAAGAAATCTATGATACACCAGATTTTTAAGGTCTAAGAGGGTGATGAAAGAGTTTTTGTGACACGAATTATTTGGAAAAAGAACATGCCCAACAGTACTGTTTTTAAAAGAATCATGCAAGAATCTGGAATTCATATATAATTTAACTGATAAAATTAACGAGTTGCAAAACAACAATTAATCGCATACATGAATAGGGCATGGATTTTGAGCTTTAGCACAACAACTCTTACATGACCTGGAATGGGCATCTAAAGATCACAAAGAACCTCCAGTAGGACGGTGATAATTTGCAATCTGCCGGGTAGCATAATGCTCAATAAAATCATCAAATATGTAATTCAATTCCAAATGTTGAGTTTCACTTTCATATATTCTAGAAGACTATGAAATTTAAATTTCATTCTCCAAAATGTCAATTGTCAACTTTTTAATCCAGATAATAGTCACATTCCACTTTCCTGACTATTATTAATAATACTATCATGAAATAATAAAGATGTGCTCTTGGTTTTGTTGATAGTCAAAACCAAATCTCCAAGTCTCATTTGCAAGGTCAAAACCGAACCTTATTTACATTTTAAAAGTTTTTAAATAGACAAGTAGATATGATGGAGAGATATAAAGGTGTAGAATGTCAATTATGAGAAAATTACATACCATATTTATTTCTTAACATTTTCTTATAATTTAGTGATTATTTTAGACAAGTATTTCCAAACGTTGAACTATATCAAACATAGGAACCCTGTTGACTTTAAAATTTTCATTTAGCCTCTCATAATGATAAATTAGTTTATTTTATTTTGTTAGAAAATTTTGTTAGAAATAAACTTTATTTTCTATAATGAATAATATATTAAATTCATTAAATTTTTAATTTTCATGCATTTAACTTCAAATAAATAATTTTAACCCAAAAAAATATATATGGTTGAATTTAGATTTCAACATCCAATTGCATTGCATTTGATAGGTTAGTTGTACGTCAAACAATATGAATTAACTATTGATGCAGGACGTCTAGGAGTTTAGGTATTCTATGCAACTAAATGATGCCATGAATGAAAATTTAGGTATTCCAATTTTAAATTCACAATTAATAGACATATTTTCATTTTATATAATTAAGAAAATATCCAAATACATACAAATGATAACTTAATGATTGTCAAGCTTAGAAATTCAACTAGAAATTTAAAAACTTAAAAATCACAATTCAAACAACATTCACACCATAATGAAAAAAAAAACTAACAATCAATCATGTTAGTAAAACTAAACACAAATTATGTAGAAGTAAAAAAAATGTCAAATCCTCAAATCAGAGATTCAAAACAGACAAGTGGATTTGAAATTTTTATAAAGAAAAAAATTTAAAACTACATGCCTCAACTTTTATATTAATAGGCATCTAATTCACCCAATAGGTAGTTTCCGAGTGCTATCTAGAAATCATTAAAAAAATGTAAGCAACAACAATTGTGTGAATAGGTACAAAAAAATAGTATAGAGTAAGATAAGAACGATAAAAGAAATCATGTATCCCCTAATCCCTCCATCCTCTATATTAATAGAAGCGGCAAGTCTAAAAATCTAAACACAAGTTGCCGGGATAAGTTTAAGAACTTGATCTTTATTCATCTTAAACCAACTCCTAAATGAACGTGCATGCCAAACCAAGCAACTTACATATTTAAAAAAAATATTTGTTTACTTTGCTCGTTGTAGTGTACAAGATTTGCATTTCCAACAAATGTTGACTTTGACATCACCAGAACTAACTACTCAAAAAATGTAATGTATGTTAATTCGCTTTACGCTAAAAGACATTGATGATATTATTCATGATTATCATTAAATTAAGTTACAACAATTTTATTACACATTAATGATGTCACAGTTTATCTACAAAAGGCAATCATCATTTCACTTGAAAAAATTTCATTCATGACAAGAAAACAGAAATTTCAAGATACCATAAATAAGATAATAATTTCAGAAGAAATATACATATAAAGTTGGGTGAATGACACCTAAAATAGACTTAATTTTATATTATTTCAATGATGATGGGTTGGATGCAATGATGCAAATTGATCTCATTTGGCATTATGACTAAAAGATAACAGGTTAAGTCACAAACAACATCTTTGATAGTGTAGGTTAAAATCCATCAAAACCTCCCAACTAATTGTAGAAATTCAAACAGTAGTATACATAGAGATCAAACTAGGAACTCAAGTTGTTGTATTAATAGGGTATGGAGACACTGGTTACGGTGAGTGGTGCGAAATTAGTGCATTACTGAAGGGCTAGGATTCATTCACTAATCAATACATGTGATGGTGGGCTTTTGTCCTCTATGTGAGTTTACTTTCGTAATTCGTTATCATCTCTCCATAAGTTGATGGATGATCAATTCATCAACCTATTTTGTATGTGAGTGAAATTGCTAGTTGGCAAGGACTTGGTGAATATGTGCCCACTAGTCTTGAGTGGGGATGTGATGGACTATTATGGTATTGAATTTGATAAAATCCCAAATGAAGTGATAATCCATTGCAATGTGTTTGGTACGGCCATGTATTCCGAGATGTTGTCCTAGTATAGTGGTGTTGGAGTGGAGAGTTGGATTTGAAAGTCTTGAAGGAGCCAAGTCAAATGATGTCGGCCGTCATTCGCTCTTTATTCGCCTTCATGGAAGAGTGCACCATCATTGGCTGCTTCTTAACTGACCATAAGATGAGGTTTTTACCAAGGAAGGCACAATAGCCAGTGGTCGATTTGCAATCAATGGGTTTGAAACGAGCATCAAGTGTGGGTGCATCGGCGTAGATTAGGAGACCTTTATGAAGTGTACTTTGGATGCATCATAGCAGCCATTTTAATTGAATGAAATGGAGGTTGAGAGGGTGATGGAGATGTTGGTAGAGTTGATTTACGGTGAAGGTCATGTTCGGACAAGTATTGGTTAGGTATTGAAGGGATCCTATTAGATGCCGGCGAGGTTGGGGTAGTCTTCTTGGTTTTCAAGGGTGGAGATTTGTTTGGTGGAGGTTGAATTCAGAGTGGTTCACAAAAGGCCATTCCAACATGATGAAGAATGGTCATGGTATATCGATAGTGTTAAATATAGTTCATGGTTTGTGTGGGTAATGCTGATGCCTAAGAAATTTGAAATTGAGCCCAAATTTTTCAGGTGAAAGCGATGGAGCTGATGGATGAGTTTATAAATTTCGGTTGGATTGTTTTCATAAGTATGGCATCAACATAGATTAGGATGTGGAGTTGGACTTGTAGGGTGTTGTATATCATGAATGAATGGCGGTATGGAGAAACCAGTGATTGAAGGTGAAGGAGAGCAGTGAGAACCATTGACATGGTGATTGTTTGAGGTATATAGCTTCTTATAAGAGGCAAACGTGATTTGATTTTGAGGATCTATGAAGCTTTGGGGTTGATTCATGTAGACAATGTTGGAGAGAGTACCATGTAGAAAAGCATTAGCCAAATCTAATTGGATGATTTCCCATTTCGGTGAGTTGCAACAGAGAGGAATTGTTTGGGGTTGGATCTGTGTTGGATGGAAAGTTGTGGGGATGGCAAATTTGTTGTGCCTTGTTGAGTGGGGACATTGAGCCTATATGATGTAGGATGGAAGGTTGGATTCTATCATCTCACTAATAAGGTCTAGAATCTCCTAATGCAACTATATGATGTAAGACAATTCACACACAAACTCAAAAATAGAAGTTCATAGACCATTAATTTAAATAAATAAAAATCAGAACACACAATTGCACAAATGATTATTTAATGGTCGAATTAATGAAGATTTCACATACAAATTTAAAATTGTGAAAAATTAAACATTGATCGAAAATCAATATATGTTGATACGCAACACTAATTCACAAGACACTTTTGATATTGAACATCAATAATTGATGTAATTTCATCATCTAATATTGCTTCAGGAACAAGATATGTCTAACTATCTAGTGTTAGATATAAATTCTTGAAGAGATGGAAAGAGGGAAGACTCCTAACCATCAATGATTGGTTAAGAATATAAAGTCAATTTATATATATTATAGACTAAAATAAAGCTAAAGCTTTCTATGTAAAATTTTTTTAAGCACAATAATTTAGATATTCATCAAGATTTAAGTCATAACTATTGCACTTCGATGAAGTAAATAAATCATTATATAGTATGCCACATTAAGTTGCAACATTTTTTGATATTGAACATCAATAATTCAGGTAATCTCATCATCTAATATTACTTCAGGAGCAATACATGTCTAACTATCTAGTGTTAGATATAAATTCTCGAGAAGATGGAATGAGGGTAGACTCCTAGCCATCGATGGTTGGTTCATAATATAAAGTCAATTTAGATATATTATAGACTAAAATAAAGCTAAAACTTCTAGAATTTTTAATTTATAAGTATTTTGTCGCAATATAATGCATGGTTTAAATGACCAAGTATTTCTAATAATTAATTTCTTGAAGTCTCCTTCGAGAAACCTTTTCAAAATTTAGACAAACCATTATTGTATTATTTAATATGAATTTCACATCTCTTATTCATGTCAACATTAAACATATAATTATCATAATTACCAATCAATTCATAAAAATTTCTTCATGCAAATGATGCAAATGACTAATGAAGCAATATGATGAAGCAAGAAATAAAATTTTTTCAAAGTAGAAGATGAAAGGATTTCAATTTCTATAGCAAATGGATTTCATTGAGGATAAGGACACTTATATCAATGAGTTTCATTTTGTTTGATCCATATGAGTTGCTGACTACTGCTATTACACCATCCCAACTTCCATGGATATGTGATGTCATGCCAAGTTCTTCTTTGCAGATGCAATTTATCATTATATCATGTAAAGTTCAAGGACATTTAATGTAGCACTTTAATGTCTCTGTCTATTAAGTCACCATGTATAGAACATCATGATGCTCACAGCAACATGCTATGATTAGTTACAAATTTTGCTAAAAAGTTAACAGATTTAAACCAAAACTAGTAACACTTTCAAAGTTTTGCAAAAAATTGAAAACCACAAAGCATTTCTGGTACAATAGGCTTTTAGGTTAATATCATTTTTGTTTGATTATCAATGTTGCAGATCTTCTTGCCATGAAACTTACAATGACCTGCTCAACAATTTGGATACTGAAAGCATTAACAATATTATAGTAAAATAAAATGACAAAAAAGCAAAGTAAAATAACGAAAGAAAGACAAGCAGACCTTGAACGAGCAACATTGCCACACTTGGAGCATTTAGGCTTGTTAAGCCCTCTAAGGTTCTGCTTGGGGGTGTCAAATGTTACGGACTTATGATTATCATTTACAGCTGCATTTTCCATGAACGATTCACCAATCTTGGTAGAGGGAGATGGGGATGAAGCAGCCATGAGAATCCCAAAAACTAACTGCAAACTAAAAGTTATAACATATTAGAAATCCAAACCCATCTAATTTAATACAAATAGTGCTGAACGGTTATGTAATTCCAAGCCAAAAGCCCAACTGAATAAGCACAAAAGCTTGAGTTGATAACTGTCAGAACAGTAATAAACCAACTGAATTTCTCTGGTGAGCAAATAATTGTTTGGTTGATTGTCAGATTTTTCTTAAAGCTTTGCACATAAGGGATCATTTTATTGCTTGAAATTTAAATCATGTATTTTTTAAAATAAATGAATTTCTATCCTGTTCTGAATCACTAATATTATCATTGCTCTAAATCTCAGTCTTGGAACAAAGTTTAATGTTGAAGCAACCATGATGTGCTCCAAGAACTTGAAACAAGATTTCAAAATTTTTTATAAACTTGCAAATAAAAATCTTTGGGATGGGATGAATAAGTCCATATTCCCAATCAGTTTTCATATTTAGTAGCATTTATGTGCAGGTATAAATTTATCATAAAAAACTAATTATACATTCAAATCATTATGCACACTTAGCTTGGGAGCTTCAAATGTTTAACCTATTAGTGATATAACTGGGAGTCGTTTAAATCTGGCATAAGAGCTATACTCAGTTGGAGAAAGTGATGGGAGTGGTTTCCAAATGACTTGATGGGGACGAGAAACCTTCTAAACATTGCTATTTAGTTAGGGTTACAAGAAGGACATTTGGCAGTTCATTGAAGCAACAATGGAACAGACTAAACTGATTGAAAAAACACCGAGCATCCGTTGATGATTGCAGGCTAGAGCTGAATTCAATTTTGAATAAGGGTAGGTTCATCTCTGAAGAGTATCAAACGCTAAACTTGACACAAAGGTCATTTTATGCTACTGAATGGAGCTAAGCTTCATGCATGGATAAAGCACATAAATACAGAATATTCATGTTGTCAAGCATACATGATTTGGTTATGAAGACCAACTGATCATGATTAGCTTGTGTTATTTGTTTGGTTTGATGATGGGTTGGCATGTTTCTTGTTAATTTTTTTTTTTAATCGAGCTTGTTATGACACACATATAATCTGACACACAAAAGAATCTGATACATAGCACTCAAATTCTTTTGTGTATCAGATTTACGCCATCATGTTTAACAGTAAATTTACTTAAATCCTAATCCTACTTTCATTCAAACAGCTTAAGCAAACACGGAGATTTCATAGATGTAGGCGAAGCCAAACCGGAGAGCCGATAAAATGAAAAAAATGACGACGCTATAGACGGGGTTTGTGAGGTCATAAGGAAGAGATAGAGCGAGATGCAGAGATGTAGCTAAAGACAACATACGCGCAAAAAATTAAATGAACCCCAAGGAGAGGGTGACCGACAAGTCGCAAGCTCCAAGAAGCCGGATGTTTGAACGGAGTCGAGATAAGCGTGCGAGCCTTGCAAAATTCTAGAGATAGATGAAATAGAGGAGGGGGGAGAGAGAAAAGAGAAGAGGATGAGGACCATACCTGGGTTTGTCGTCGGGAACCCAATTGCCGCCGTTCCTATGGAGGAGGATAGCACACCATGTTTTGATTTGACTGAATTGACGCGCGGCTAGGTAGAGGAATCGATGAGTAGACGGAGGAAGGAGGAGAAGGTGACGTAGAAGAGTAATCGGGGATGCGGCGGCGGCCGGCGGCGGAGGCTTGGAAATTGGCAATCGCTCCTCCCAGCGACCGTCGGATAGGGGGAAAATATATAGGAATTTTTATAAATCAATAACCAAATTATATGCATTTATAATTAACTATTTTTTCATAATTATCAAATTTATATATTTATAAATATGTCAAAATCAAATTATTAAAAATGTTAAGAAAATAAAAATATGAGTTAAATTTTTATTATGAATTTTAATATTTAAATGTCAATTTAAAAATTAAAATTAACAATGATTAATTTGTAAATATAAAAATTGAGTGATGTTGCAAGTAAAAAATAAATAAAAATAATAATTGAATTAAAATATTATCCTTTTTATTTTTTAAATGAGCTAAATTTGGTCATATTCTAAATGTGAGAGATAATTTGAAAAAACTTACATCAACATTTCTCTAAATAGATAACATAGTCCAATTATAACATACTTTCATGATATGTAAGTCTAGAATATACTATTATGAATAACTTTTCATCTATTAATTCTTCTCATTTTATTACAAAACTACTACACATCGAAAAATAGATTTTGATATTTATATATTATAATTAATTCAAAAAAATATTTAATAATTTTTTAAATATGTCACCACTAATTAATAAACATCACCATTGCATATAAACCCTTAACTAATGAATATTTACCTAGGTTTTCTAGATAAAAATGATTAATTCTAATAAATAGTTTGATGTAAAACTTCATTATGAACCAATCCACCAAACATAAGGTGAGTGTTTAGATATTTTTCATTATATAAATTTAAATATGTTAACTCCAAAATTTTGGGTTATAACAATGAGATGACAGTATTAATTTGAATAATTAACCATCTATTTCAAACTTAAATTTTGAACATTAGATGTAAAATAATATTTGAAAAGATTCAAATAGTGTATGTACTTATAATTATATGAATATATAATGAAAGTTTGAATCATATTCACATTCCAAATCCTAAATACTATTAGCCTAGAAGAGAGTTGAGCAAATTTCAAAAAGGTTTGAATTTCATATTAATTGCTCAAGCCTTATTCAAATCATAGTTGAACCCAATGTAACTAAAGTTCTAATAGTATTCAAATGAGATTCAAATCTTACTATAATTATACTTGAATCATATTCAAATGAGATTCTAATCTCTTTCTTCTAATTGTCTTTAATATAATCGATTCATTTAAATTACTTTACTATGCATAAGAATATTTCAATTAATTGTATTTATAAAGAGGCAATAACATTGCTCATGTCACATAAGAGCTAAAGGAAATAGATAAAATCATTACAGTACTTGAAGCACTTGATCTTCTTGGGATTTGCATGATTTTTCAAAATACATTAATGATAGTAAAACTCTTTTTTTTTAATGCTTCAAATGATTAAAATCTATTAAGAAAATATATTTCTTGAAAATATCAACATTATTGATATTAATATTAATAACATTATCATTATTAATATTGTTATTTTTTTGATAAAAATCTAATTTTTTTAAAGAATTATATGTGGTTGAGATTATTGTATTAAAAATATGACCTTATTTTTACTAATAATATTGTGGTTAAAATTTATATATCTTCCTGCCTTCATCTATCCCCCTTTTGGAAAAGAGGACAAATGAAAACATAAATATATAACGTCTTGTTGGGACACCACAGTTCCGCAGATGTTCTTATTAGGGTGATCGGATACGGCATTGACGAAAAGTGTACTATCTCAAAAGATAGAACTCACTACCCTATAATGGACCTAATCACCTTAATAAGAACTCCTAAGGACTATGAGTCTTCGGAATGTACCAGAGATATTCTCCTACTTTACATGAAAAAGTAAAGCAGAATTTATTTTAAACCGAGTTCGTTAAGTTTCCTACAGGGGCAAGCCCCCATAGTTAATTATATCCTAAGGAACATGATTCCTTAGGAATACTTTCGATTAAGGTAAATGATCGTTGTCTCTAAAGATTTTGAAAGGTAGGACTATCAATCGATTAGTTTATTTTTAGAATATCTAATAGAATCGATCAAGATGAGGGAGTTCTTATCGAAGTCAAATGAAGATAAGTAGGGGATGCTTAGGATACTAAGATGCCTAGTAAGCGTCTCAAACTATTCTATGATTGGGCTTTACATTTTTAAAATTGAATTGATTTGTTTGAGTTAAATTTTATTAAAAATCTAGGGTTTACAATTCCATGATACAAGGTCATGGAAATGCCTAAGAGGTGAGGACTTATGCTTATATCCCGCAAAGGGGAGAAACAATCTCAGAATCTAAATCTAGGGAGCTTTGGCGAGGGCCAAAAGCCCGACCTAAATCTAAAATGAAAATGGGTATTTGGTTTACCTCAACAAGAGAGGATCAACTGTTGGGCTTACAATCGCTAGGGGGTAGCCGCCAACTAACTCCTACCATTTTAAAACATGTAGGCAAGTCATATGCTTTTTCAAGATAGCTAGACTGTTAATTATTTAGATAGAGATTAAGTCTTTAAACACACTCCCTAAGAGACTAGATCATGTAGAGCATGATTTAATGACTTAAATCTAATACAAATTTTGTCATATTTTATTTTCATTTTAGACAATTCATTTGACACAGGCTTATAAGATTCATATGACTAATGTATGAGAATTTAGATTATGGGCCAAAATCAGCAAGATAAAAAGGTGTATTTTCACCATGGCTCTCAAAGGTCAAGCCAAGTTCTCTAGCAAAGGTGTGAAATAATATGCTTTTTATGCATGATGTGAGAAAAGTAATACAACATTCAGCTAAGACGTTGCTAATTCTTTTACTTGATTTACAGCCTAGGCTTTAGATGCGGTTATGAGTTGTTTAATTTTTTTTAATTTGAATTGATTAGTTGGATAGAAAATTTATTTTTCTAAGAGCCTAATCGTCATCTAGGCTAAACATCAAGATAATGAATAAACTAGAAAAAGATGTCATCTTAATGCACAATTTAAAAAAATATCAATCAATTTATAAAGCTAGCGCAAAAGAATAAGAGGTCATCTGTGGTTGGGCTCCACCGCACAAACCCGAAAATAAATTGGGTAGCTGAGCTCTACCCTTATACAACCTGGATTACAAATGAATTAAATACAACTAAGAAGGAATTAATTATTATGGGGGTCTTCATTATTTCATTTCTCTTTCTTCTTTCTTCTTTCTTTTTTTGGTTGGTTGGAATGTGGTTGCTCTAAAGGCTTCACATGGTACATAAGACATAGTCTTATAACCAATGTTCATCATAATCCCCCATAACAATCATTCCAGAATCCTAATTGTAAAATTACATGAAAATAAAAAAAAATTAACTAAAACTTGTAAAACAAAAATTAGTCAAATAAACCATACAATCTCAAGCATGTATACATATATAAATTGGACTTATCACCCCACACATAGGTAACCAAGTCTACCTCTCATATTTTTGGATTATGCTTAGGGGTATAAGCACTTGCACAATAAAAGAAGTTATATTTTTATTACAACGTCCATTAAGCACAATCCCTTGCAGAAGATAATGGTTAGACTAAAATTGCTCTACCATTTAATCTACACATATACACCCTCCAGACTAAAATATTACATCACAAAATAAAAGCAAACATCAAATCATGCACCGCCCTAACCTAAGGCTAAAATGGTGACTTAGCCTAATGTGTGTGCTATTTAAGATTTGTGTGGTATGTTTAGCTAGGTTTTAATATTAGAGTTTTCTGTGTATAAAAATGTTCAACTTAGAGGGTGGTTTTATTTAAGTGATTTAGTTGATTTGATTAATTTTTATATTGTGATTTGATTAAGTTTAAATGAACCTACAATTAATTACTAAGTATTATAAAGAGAGGAAAAAGAGAAGAGAACTTCTCTTTCCTCCCTACCTTAAGTAATTTCTAAGGTAGATTCATATTTGATTTTTGTTTAGTGAATATTTTATTATGTGTTTTAATTAATCCTAAGTTTAGATTTTTTTTCCTTAACAAACATATTCAAAAAGAAAGGTATTTTAAGATTAAGTAAAGTGAAATACAATCACAAAATACACAACACTTCATTTCTTTCCCAACATATGTAACATGCATATGGATGAATTATAAGCATATCTATACATGCAAATGGAAATGTTTAGCACACCTTGATGATGAATGCTAAGAGAGTTACTTAAGAAAGTTTGGATGCTTCATGATGCATGATTTTGTTAAGTAAAAAAAGAGTGATTCTTTATCCATTTTTCATATGCACATTTACAAGTATAAAAGACATAAGTGAGTATGGTGTCATTGTTAGCACCAGGGGTGTAAGGTACAAGACCTACTTAGGGCTACTTAAAGCCTCACAATCTTGGGATTGTCCAGACTAATATACATTTTTTCTTAAATAAATGTGCATGTACAAAAAGAAATGCATGGAAAGAGAATCATGCAAAAAATTTATGTTTGTTTGATTAATTTGTTGGTTCCTTAGTTTACATGTGTAAATGTGAGTTAATTTATAACATGGAAGTGGATAGGAAATGATATAAGAAAGTGTTATGTTCTTTTAAAAGAACTATATACTTTGTAAATCCATCCAAATTCATGTTAAAAGAGAAGAGAAGGAAAGCCACACAATACACATCTTTATATTTACACTCACATGCAAGCTTACAAATAATCATAAGTAGCATATCTTTCAGTTATGATATTTGATTTATAAGTTTTGAAAATAATTTTAGATTTAATAGTCATAATAATCTTTCATATTCTTACTTTAGCCAAAACATGCAATTTGACATAAAGAAAATATTTCATTTCTAATTTGATTTTCAAAAGACATGAATGCATGATTTTCATATGACATACACATTTAATATATTAGAAAAGAAATAAAGTGATGAAAGCATGTAAATTCATTCATCATAATCAATTCCTAAAGACAGCCTTATGAAAGAGGATTATTTAAAGTAAACCAAATTTTTTTAAAGATATTTTTGTTTTGTTTTGAGTTTGATTTGAATTTAAGAAATGTGAAGAGGTTTGCTGGTCCTAACTCAATTCCCACATGTGTATGTTGTATTATTTAATTTTAGAATCATTAGGTGAGTTAAGGTGTATATTAAGTTCATTAATTACCTCTTACCTACACTACTTTAATATATTTAATCAAATAATTATGAGCCAATATATGACATAAAATCACACAAAAAAATTTAAGATAGCAATGCACCTAGGAAAGAAAGGGGCCTAATGCAATTGGTTCACAATTAGTGATTAATTAAGCTAATGGTTTAATTTAAGTACCTTCATAACCCTCCCTACACATGTAGGTTAGATTTTGATTTCCTTAAGTTACTTAGGTTATTGAACATCTAAGCACCTACCCAAGATAAATTAGTTAAATTCTAGAATATTTTAATTTTGAAAATCTTGATTAATTAAGTCATTTGATTAAGTGATTAAACTATTTACCACTCTGCATTAATTAGATTTTATCAAAAGGAAATAAATCATTATAATGCCATTTTTGTTAATATTTAATCTCTTGGCCCCCAAGTTCATTCACTATTCTAAGGTGATTAGCAAACTTAATTAACTAATTTATCACCATTTAAAAGATTAATTAATTATTTAATTGATTAAGAGGGTAATTAAGAATGACTCAAGCAATTCCCCTAATTAAACTATAAATAAATTTCAAGAAAATTAAGGGAGGCAGAAGCCATCCCACAAAATGCATATGGGAGTTTGGGAATTTTGGGATAATTAGAGAATTAATTTTAATCACATTCCCCCAATTCAGAAAATATCAGTGTTCAAAATCAGCTGAAATTAATGTTAGATTATTCCCCTTTGAATTATCATCACAATGTTTTTTATTTTGTATTTTTATGATTTTTCTACATTTAGTTATGAATATTTGAAGATTCAGTGATTATCCATTAATTAAATCCTTAATTATAGGACTAATCTTGTCGGCGCCATGTGGACTGCTGGCACAGCATGCGCTTTCCATGTGGCTCGGCGAGATACATCACTTAAGTTATCATATCACAATGACGCGTTAGGGGTGGCTATCTTTCTCTCACCGATCAAGATCGGTTAGTTTTAAGGGGTGAATTAGGGGATCCTACGTGACTTGATCATGGCTGTCCATCCAAAATGCGTAGATGGACGGCCCATGATCCTTCACTGAGCTCGCATGTGGGAGAGGGGAACTATCCACTATCTAGGGCAAGATTCGAGCTTGATTAAGCTTGGATTGAGCTCAAACTTAACCCACACCATTAAGAAGTAAGGGGATGAAGATCTAATGGTCAAATTCTCATGAGGTGAAACTTTCCTTCAAAAAGGACCAAGAAAAATTCAAACTATGCTTGATTTTGAATACTACCTCGCTGGAGGCTATCACTGGCACTCCCAACCAGCGACGGTAGCTTCATCTAGTGGAGACGAAGCCCTGTTGAAGGTTTGAGGGGTTGAGGTTGAGTGGATCTTCCAATTGGCCAAAGTCACCTTCAAATGGATTGGCCTTGGTCTAGTTCCCACCTCCCTTGCCTTTGAAGCTTGGAAGAAGGTTTGGATCAACTCGATTGACTCCTCTGAAGATGCTTGCAAGAGGAATTGAGTTGATATTGAGTAATGAGCAAAGTGGAATTTCCCTTAGCCTCCCTTATTTTTGGTTTGAAGAAATCGAGAAGAGGAGAATTGGAGATGGCTCTAGGAAGCTTGGGGAGACTTGCAAATTCTTACTTTGAGTTCCCTAGCTTCAATCGAATGTGAGTGAGTGTGTTTCAAGTGAAGTTAGGGGGAGTATATCTCCCCTAAGTGGATCGGACGGTCGTGAGGTGCTAAGCCATTTTGATCAAATTCACCATATGCAATGGGTTTGTTAGGCCGTTTAGGGTTGCATGTGATTCGATTTTGGCTAGAGGGGGTAGTGGAAACCGAGGGTTGGGTCAAGTTCATATGACCATTTAAAATGTTTGGCATCATTGGTTTAGTTCAATTTGATTTATATTTGGATTTGGTTCATTTGATTTCATTTAGGTCAAATGGGTCAAGCTGACCAATTTGACCCATTTGACCTATTTGAGTTAGGTCATGGTTGGTTTAGGTTTCATTAGTCATATGAAATATATTGGTATCTTTGTTTCTAATCAATTTTGGTTTGATTTGATTTTGGCTCAATATTACCTTTTAGGTCAAGTTGGGTTCATGGTCAATTGGGCTAGGTTGGGTCTAGTTGGCCAATTGAGGCTTTGGTCAAGTTCAACAAGTGATTTGAAAGGAACTTGACCCATTGGTTTCAATCAATTTGGCTTAGATCAAGTTTTGACACATTTTGACTTTTAGGTCAAGTTGGGTCAACTTGGGTCAAGTGGCCAATTGGGCTAGGTTAGGCTCAAATGATGACTTGGTTAAGTTCAAACATTGATCATGAATGAGTTTTGATCAATGGTTTCAATCAATTTGGCCTATGGTGGATTTTAGTTTGGTTTAGGTTTCATTTAACTAAGTGTTGACTTGGTCAACCCTTAGGTTTGACTTAGTTTGACCCAATTTGAGTATTGATCATCTCATGATTGTTGCTCACAATGTTAGTTGGGCTTAGTTCAATCCAATTTGGGTAGGATTAGAATTTGGTTCAAAGGGGTACTTTAGGTCACTTTGGGTCAAGTGAGAAGTGGGTCATTGACTTGATCAAGTCTTGAATCAAGTTTGATTGAACTGACATATGGACTTATGATTGAAATATAAATCCATTGGCAAGTGATTTGAAGTCAAATGAATTTTGATTCATTTGACAATTTCAAGTTCAAAGGGTGAATATGAGTTTGACTTGAGTTTGATTTTTGAATTTAGTTTTGGTTTTATAGTTGAAGTTTATTTTATATTTGGATTTATGGTTGAATGATTGATTGAATCATGAAGAAAAATCAAGGGTTTAGCTTGATTTATATTAGATTTGGCTAAGTTCAAGATTTTGACTTAAAAGACTTATGTTGAATTTGGGTTTGAATTTTGAATTGATTTTTGGATTGATGATTGAAGTTTATATTTATATTTGGATTCATGATTGAAAGATTGATTGAATCATGAAGAAAAATCAAGGGTTTGACTTGATTTGAATTTGATTTGGCTAAGTTCAAGATTTTGACTTGAAAGGCTTAGGTTGAATTTTGAATTTGGGTTTGAGTTTTGAATTGATTTTTGGATATTTGAACTTATATTTCATTTATAAATGAGAATATAAATGAGTTATGAGAAAATTTCTTGAATTTAGATTTGATTTGAGCTAAGTCCATAAGATAGAATCAAAGTGACTTACGAAAGATTTTTGAATTTGGAATTGAGTTTTAGATTTAGTTTAATCATTTGAATTTATATTTTATTTATATTTGTGAATATAAATGAGAATATAAATGGGTTATGAGAAAATCTCTTGAATTTGAATTGATTTGAATTTGATTTGGACTAAGTCCATAAGATAGAATCAAAGTGACTTAGGAAAGATTCTTGGGAATTTGGAATTCAATCATGGGCTTCAATCATTTGGAATTGATTTGAGTTTGAGAAAATCATTTGAGTTGGAATTGATTTAAATTTTTGATGTTGATTTGATTTGGAGTTGGTTTATACTTAGTTTGGAATTTAACCTGAAGGAAGGAAGTGAGGAGTTGGTTGAAGCTATAGGGTAGGCAAATATTTGAACAAGGAATAACCTATTCTAACTCTTCTAAGTCTCTAGGGGTTGAGTGTTCAAATTAGAAGTGTCTTAAAACTAAGGAGACTCTTGTTAGATGGGTGGGGGGGGGGGGGGGGGGGTTGAGCTCATTCTAAAATGAGGTCAACAAAAGCAATAGGTGTGGTGTGACTCAAGGTACACCGCGTCTTGTATTGACAAACGATCAACAACACTTCAAGGTGTAAAGGAATCGAGCTTAGTGCTTGTGACTCTACTTATGTTAAAGACATAAGAGAGTGAAGGAGGAATCCACTAGGGAAAGAGTAGGTGAACCTTCCACTAGGGAAATAGGTTCAAGTCATCCACAAGGTGATGGGAGGTTTGATTTGATTTGAGTCTCACTAGGGAGAAGAATCAATTTGATTTGTTGATTGTTTAGTTTCGTTTATTTTATTTGACTCCACAGAGGGACGAGGGTTGAATTTGTTTCAGATTTTTGATTTTTGAGATGGACCCTATTAGTTTACGATGGATCACACTGAGTAGGGGCCATGGAGGCCTAGGCCTAACTCAGATTTATCAATCCAAAGGGGTAGTTTATCAAACACATAGTAGGACTAATCAACCAAAGGGATTGCCTTTCAGTGTGCAGCAACTGTACTAGGAAGAAAGCATAGTAGACTTTCATCCTCCAAAGTAGAGACCAGTCACTGGGGTGATCCATTGGCAAGGCAATGGATTGAACCCAACATAGGGCTGACTATTGAGTGAATGTCGTTGGGGGACTTAAATCAGCTCAAAGATTAGTTTCATTTTTTGATGGGTTTTTCGGTTTTGCGATTTTTGAAGGGGAAAAGCCTTGAGCTACATTAGATTTACCAATCCAAAGGGAATAACCTACCAACCACAAGGTGACACTCGAGCTTGACAACGACGAAGACCAGGTCTCCATACAAAGTAAAGTATTCGAATCAAGTGTATGTGAAACTATTAGACAGTGGTTACAAACTTTAGCTCTAACATGACTTCTTAAAAGCTGAAGGTTTTAAGGAAGTCCCTAAGTCTTCCATTGAAGTGAAGCTGAAGAGATTCTTTTTGGGATCATCATCCTCAAGTCCGAAAGTTGATGTAGAACTTGAGGATGATTCATATAAATAATTAATAAAATTGCCTTTTGGTACTCGTCTTGTGTTCTTAATCTTGCAAAGAGGGGTTTGATTCCTTATTCATGGTCTAAGCACAGGTTAGAGTACTTTGAAAAGTTGTGGAACATTATAGTTCTGCTTAGGATAAGGGACTCTTTGGGGGCTTGAATTCCTAATCCACAAGCGAATATTTTATTTGTTTGTTTAGTTTGTTTATCATGAACCCTATTAATTTGCGAGGGATCAAACTGAGAAGGAGCTTATATCAGCCTAGACCTATCTTAAATTTACTAAACTAAGGAAGAATCTACGCATCCGCTAAAAAAATTCTCCAACCACAGGGGTGGCTACCAAAAAAGGGGGATTGTCTAATCCAAAAGTAACCCAGGTAGTGTCTAAATGGGGGTAAGGGGCGTGATCCAAATAGGAGTGCCCTTGAGAGAAGATAAAATGCATAGGTATTCAGTGGCCAACTCAAGGAGAAAGCATGTGAACTCACATCTATCAAGAGTGGTGCATCCACCGGGTGAGTCGCTGTCAGCATAGCAAATATCAACCAACCTAAGGTGCCCATCGGTATGCAACAATCAGCCTAAGGAGAAAGATCGGGGACTCACATCCTCATATAGCGGAACTGATTGTTAGGATAGTCTGTCTTCGGCTCGATAGGTGTCATCCGACCTAGAGTGACTACTGAGTGAATGCCACTAGGGACTTATATCAACTCAAAAGTAGTCAAAAGGAAAAGGAGCCTCTGGGGGACTTACCCTAAACCTCAAATATACTCGACCTAGTTAGTGCATGATGGTTAGTTCAAGAAGAAAGCAAGGGGACTCACATCTTCTTAAATAAAACCAACATGAGGTGGCTTACTGGCTGGGCAGTGAAGTCTACCAAACTAACAAGGCACTCTTTAATTTGTAATAGTCAAATTAGGAAGAAAGCTCGGGGACTCATATCTTCCAAACAAGTGACCACTGGGGTGACAGACTAAAGAGGTAGCATGTCGGCCCGACCTAAAGCAGCTAATGAGTGAGTGCCACAGGGGGCTTGCTCCCACATTAAAATAGCCCGAGATAAAATATTTGTGTTTGTTTTTTTGTGCTTGTGTTAAGGGAAAATGGATACCACTTGGGTTATCTCACACCTACCCTAAACACACTAGGGGGATTTGATGAAATGGTGCCACAGATTGCAGAAGAATGGATGGATGGCCTGGTTCTCTTACACTTAGTTGTGCTAATCGAAATAGGATGCCTCTTGGGTTCTCTCACACCTATTCTAACAGCGCTGGGAGATTGTGTTTGTGTTTATGAAAGAGGGATATGATGCCTCTTAGGTTCTCTTACACCTATCCTAAACACATCATGATGGATTCGCAAGGCAAGCAAACAACGCTTCAAAAGAAGAGAAGATTTTGATGAAATGGAATCATATTTTTTTGTTCATTTGTTGATAATTATTTTCAAACATATTTTATGGGTAATATTTCTTCAAATAGAGCCCATTAATTGGAAGCATCGGGTGTTCCCCTTTACAATCAATGAGCTGATAGGATCCTCCTTGGTAGGCCTTCTCCATGACATAAGGGCCTTCCCAAGTGGGTTCAAACTTGCCTCCAATCTTTTGATGGGCAACAATTGGTCTCCTTAGGACTAACACAAGTTCTCCTACTTGAAAAGACCTAAGGTGGACCAGCTTGTTGTGACCTTGAATCATTTTGGCCTTGTATAACTCAAGGTTCTAGCATGCCCGTAGGTGACTCTCCTCCAAACCTTCGAGTTCTTCTAACCGCAACTTTGCGTTCTGCTCTGTAGTGATCTTGCTACCCAATACTATCCTTAGTGATGGGAGTTAAACTTCTAAAGGTAGAATGGCTTCGAACCCATACACTAAGGAAAACGAGATAGATTAAGTTGGGGTTCGGTACATGGTGAGGTATGCCCACAAGGCTTTAACCAACTACTCATTCCACTGTCGCTTGTTATCATCAAGAGTCTTTTTTAATATTTTGATGAGAGTTTTGTTGAATGCTTCTGCTAAGCCATTTGCTCTTGGGTAGTAGATGGTGGAGTATCTCCAATCTATACCATGTCTTACGAGCTCTTGGTGCTTTTTTTGAATGCGTATTATTGGATATAATTCATTGAGGGTGAACCTATATATGATATGGTTCTGAAAGCGAAGCACATGTGTGACCTGGAGACCTTCTAGAAAAGTAGTCGATGGCGGTTATGAATCGATGCCCTTTGGAAGAAGGATGATCAATCAAACCCATAATATCGGTACCCCAACACTCAAATGGCCATGAAGCCAATGTAGGGTGCAGAAAATTGGGTGGTTGATGTAAGACCATATCGTGTACCTGACACTAATGACATCTCTTAGCTACATCCATGTAGTTTGTAATCATCAAAGGCCAGTAGTATCCTAGTCTCTTGATCTTCATCTTCATTGGGGGATTGATGTATACGCATAGACACGAATATACCTCAATTACAATATCATGGCCTTCGTGTTTATCTAAATAATGTAACCACATCTGATCAAAGGACCGTCAGTATAAGGTGCCATCAATGAGAGCATAGGAGAGAGCTCTCTATTTCATCTAATAGGATTGTGACTTTTCTTGAGGTAGTTGACCGGTGTTCAAATAGTCTATGAATGGTTGCCTATAATCCACTTTGTCCTATAGGTAACGACAACCTCCCCTTCAAGAGAAAGTCTCTCGATGAGTTTAGCATCAATAAGGGATAGGACTTGTCTATTTTGGACCCTTATTGGAATGGACTCATCTTCCGGACATGCCAATTCTTTAGCAAGTTTGGCCAAAGCATCTTCTACCACATTCTCTGCTCGGGGAATCTTGTAGATGGTGACTTCAGGGATCTGGACCAACAATTTTATGGTATACTCGTGGTAATGAAGAAGCTTGGGTTTGAGAACCTTGTAGGACCTGACAATCTGGTTGATGACCAACTGAGAATCCCCAAAGATGTTGATTCTCTGGACATAGACTATGATAGCTAACTCTAGATCGACAATCAAAGCCTCATACTCGACTTTGTTGTTGGTGTAGGGATTAGAGAGATAGTATGAGAATCTCATCACATCGTAATATGGAGTTAAGAGAACTATTCCCACCCCTGCCTTTCTTGAAAGAATAGATCGTGGTGCTTCTCCTTTATGAAAGGAAGCCGCACCATCAAAATGCATCTCCCATCAGTGGTTGTCAACCTTCCCTAAGTTCATGATTTGTTTGTCAGGGAGATCATCATTAAGCAGAGAATCAACAGGAAGTGGGTGTGCTGCTAAGAAGTCCGCTAGTGCTTGTCCTTTTACCGCACGGAGGTGTATGAATGTGATATCAAACTATGAGAGAATCATGGACCATCATGCCAAACCTCCGAATAACTTTGATTGTGTCATGATACTACAGTGGATTAGTTCTGGAAATCAAGTTCACCTTATGAGAAAGCATATAGTATCGTAGCATTTGGGATGCAAAGATCAAAGCTAGGCAATGTTTCTCAATAGGTGAGTAGTTCGCCTCAACAGGAATCAGATGATGGATGAGGTAGTAGAGAGCACTCTCTTTCCCTTCATCATTAGCTTGGGCCAACAAAGCACCGAGGGATTCATCCAATGTAGCATTGTAGAGGATGAGTGGCCTGCTCGAGATAGGGGTTGCTAGAACTGGCGGCTTCACCAAATGTTGCATGATATCTTCAAAGGCATGTTGGCACTTATCATCCCACTTGAACTTGGCGTCCTTTTTGACAAGTGCTAAAAATGGCTTGCATCTCCCCGATAGGTTGGAGATAAAGCATCTTAGATATGCCAACCGTCCTTGGAAAGATATGAGTTGAGTTAAACTTTTAGGAGGTGCATTTCTAAGATAGCTTTGATCTTTTCTAGATCTATTTCTATTCCCCGGTGTCGGACAACAAATCTAAGGAATTTTCCTGAAGCTACTTTGAATGCACACTTCAGGAGATTCATTTTGAGGTTATATTGTCTTAGCCGTTCGAAAACTACTCTCAAGTCAAAGAGATGGTCTTCCTTTTCTCTACTCTTGACTACTAGATCATCAACATAGCACTCAACCTGATGATGGATGAGTTCGTTGAAGATCTAAGTCATGGCCCGTTGGTATGTAGCACCAGCATTTTTAAGGCTGAAAGGCATGACCTTATAACAATAGAATCTGATCGAGGTTCGAAAAGTAGTGTTTCTTTCATCCTCGGTGGCCATCTTGATTTGGTTGTAGCCAGATGACCCATCCATAATGGAGAAAACTGCATGAGATGAGATAATGTCCACCATTAATTTTGGTATAGGAAGAGGAAATTTATCCTTAGAATCTGATCGAGGTTCGAAAAGTAGTGTTTCTTTTATCCTCGGGGGCCATCTTGATTTGGTTGTAGCCAGATGACCCATCCATGACGGAGAAAACTGCATGAGATGAGGCAATATCCACCATTAATTCTGGTATAGGAAGAGAAAATTTATTCTTAGGACATGCCTTATTTAAGTCCTTAAAATTGACGCATATGCGAATTTAGCCATTCTTTTTCTTAACTGGGATGATACTGGATAACCAGGTAGGATATTTTTTCCCCTGATAAAACCAGCATCAATCAGTTTCTTAACTTCAGAAATAACCTGTTCTTCGATTTCTAATCGCATGCGTCTAGGAGCTTGCTTGATAGGATTATCTATAGGATCTATTGCTAGTTTGTGGATTGCTACGTCAGGAGATAATCCAGGCATCTCTTCATAACTCTATCCAAAGCAGTCTTTAAACTCAGTCAATATCCTAACTAAGTCATTGGTTTCTTCTTCATTTAGTAACGAACTAATTTATATCGGGCGTGGATTTTCTTCCATCCTGAGGTTGATTTCTTTAAGCTTGTCAATTATTGAATGAATCTCCTCTTCAAATTCTAGCAGTGCATCCTTGATTTGGAGATCATCTGATCATTTGAAAGTTTCTAAACACACATCCTCATAAGAGTTGGTTTGTCGTGAAAAGAACCTATCAGACTCTAAATGATTGGTGATAATTAGGCATTAATCGTCATCATCGATTGGACCCACTATACCGAATCCTAGTCCTGATCTTGATTGTGCATCTCTCATTCTGATTTTCAAAGTACTCATTGCTTAGACCATGAATAAGGAATCAAACCCTTCTTTGCAAGATTAAGAACACAAGATGAGTACCAATCAAAAGGCAATTTCATTAATTATTTATATGAATCATCCTCAAGTTCTACATCAACTTCCGGATTGAGAATGATGATCCCAAAAAGAATCTCTTCGGCTTCACTTTAATGGAAGACTTAGGGACTTCCTTAAAACCTTCAGCTTTTTGAGATAAAAGTCATGTTAGAGCTAAAGTTCGCAACCGTTGTCTAATAGGTTCACATACACTTGATTCGAATACTTTACTTTGTCTAGAGACCTGGTCTTCATCGTTGTCTAGCTCGAGTGTCACCTCCAATGAAACCCGCTGAGAGGGATTGACTGGTTGCTAATCACATTAGACTCATCCTCTGAGCTGGATTCCAAGTCTATGTGAATAGTAGTGGTACTCCTGTGAACTGGAACATAACCCCTATTAGCTGATGGCCAACCAGTCTTCCACATTTGGCCTCATTTACGCCTCACTTTCTAGTGGAGGTGTCATCCACCCACTATATGATGGAATGAACTGTGGGTGGAATATGATATGCAACTCCACTTCTTCCTCAATTTCCTTTTCTTGTTCAGTCGGACTTTTATTTTTCTTTTCTCTTTCTTTTTCTTTTTCTTTTTCTTCTTTTTCTTTTGCATTTGAATTTGAATTTTGACCAAGTTCACGAGAAAAAGTATTTTAAGGAAGATAGTAGGTTGCATCCTTATATATCTCAACCTCTCTGATTGAAAATAGCTTTTCATCACCCTTAACACAGTACTCAATCCCATCCTTCCTGAACTTGATGCACCGATGGAGGGAGGATGAAATCATCTTGTTCTGATGTATTCAAGGCCTACCGAGCAAAGCGTTGAAGTATTTGAATCAATGATGTAAAACTTTGCTTCAGTCTTCCATTCATCTATGTCCAAAGGTAACATTATGAAACCTAAAGCCCTCTCGCCTTATTCATTGAATCCTCTCAACATCATCCTATGATTGGGCTTTAAATTTTTGAAATTGAATTGATTTATTTGAGTTGAATTTACAATTCCATGATACAAGGTCATGAAAATGCATAAAGGTGAGGATTTATGCTTATAACCCGCATAGGGGAGAAACAACCTCAGAACTTAAATCTAGGGAGTTTTGGCGAGGGCTAAAAACACAACCTAAATCTAAGGCAAAAATGTGTATTTGATTTACCTCCACAAGAGAGGATAAACCACTCGACTGTTGGGCTTACTACTGCCTGGGGGTGACCGCCAACTAACTCCTCCTACGATTTTAAAACATGTAGGCAAGTCATATGCTTTTGTAAGATAGCTAAGCTGTTATTTATTTAGAAAGAGACTAAATCTTTAAACACACTCCCTAAAAGATTAGATCATGTATGACATGATTTAATGACTTAAATCTAATGTAAATTTTTTCACATTTTATTTTCATTTTGGACAATTCATTTGACACAAGCTTATAAGATTCATATGACTAATGCATTAGAATTTAAATTATGGGCCAAAATTAGCAAGATAAAGAGGTGTACTTTCACCATGGCTCTCAACGGTCAAGCCAAGTTCCCTGGCAAAGGTGGAAGCCCTCTAAGTCAAGAGTAAAATAATATATTTTTTATGCATGATGTGAGAAAAGTAATACAACATTCAACTAAGGGATTGTTAATTCTTTTATCTTGATTTATAACCTAAGCTTTAAATAAGATTATGAATTGTTTAATTTTTTAATTTGAATTGATTAGTTGGATAGAAAATTTATTTTCCTAAGAGCCTAATCATCATCCAGGCTATACATCAAGGCTAGGAATAAACTAGGAAAAGATGACATCTTAATGCACAAGCTAAACAAACATCAATCAATTTATAAAGCTAGCACAAAAGAATAAGAGGTCATCTATGTTCGGGCTCCACCACATAAACTCGAAAATAAATTGGGTAATCGAGCTCTATCCTTATACAACCCAGATTACAAATGAATTAAATACAATTAAGAAGGAATTCATTATTATGGGGGTCTTCATTGTTTCATTTCTTCTTTCTTCTTTCTTCTTTCTTCTTTCTTCTTTCTTCTTTTGGTTGATTGGAATGTGGTTGCTCCAAAAGCTTCACATGATACATAAGACAGTCTTATAACCAATGTTCATCATAATCCCCCATAACAATCATTTCAAAATCCTAATTACAAAATTACATGAAAATAAAAGAAAATAACTAAAACTAACATATTAGCCAAACAAACCATACAAACGTATATATATATATATATATATATATATATATATATATATATATATATATATATATATATATATATATATATATATATATATATATATATATATATATTAGACTTAGCACCCACATGAACTATTTTTTTATTTTTGCTTAGGGGTATAAGCATCTGCACAACAAAAGTAATTATATTTTTATTACGATGTCTCTTAAGCACAATCATCTGCAAAGATAATGGTTAGACTACGATCACCCTATCATTCAGTCTACTCATATACACCCTAACATCCAGACTAAAATATTACAACACAAAATAAAAGCAAACATCAAACCATACACCGCCCTAACCTAAAGCTAGAAATGGTGACTTAACCTAATGTGTGTGCTATTTAAGATTTGTGTGGTATGTTTAGCTAGGTTTTAAGGTTAGAGTTTTCTAAGTATGAAAATGTTCAACTTAGAGGGTGGTTTCATTTAAGTAATTTAGTTGATTTGGTTGATTTTTACGTTGTGATTTGATTAGATTTGAATGAACCAACAATTAATTACTAAGTATTGTAAAGAGGAAAAGAAGAAGATAACTTCTCTTTTCTCCCTACCTTAAGTAATTTCTAAGATAGATTCATATTTGATTTTTGTGAATGTTTTATTATGTGTTTTAATTAATCCTAAGTTTAGATTTTCCTTGAACAAACCTATTAAAAAAAAGATATTTTAAGATTAAGTAAAGTGAAATACTATCACAAAATACAAAACACTTCGTTTCTTTCCCAACATGTGTAACATGTATATGGATGAATCCTGAGCATATTTATACATGCAAATGAAAATGTTTAGCACACCTTGATGATGAATGCTAAGAGAGTTACTTAAGAAAGTTCGGATGCTTCATGATGCATGATTTTGTTAATTAAAAAAGACTGATTCTTTTATCCATTTTTCATATGTGCATTTACAAGTATAATAGACATAAGTGAGTACGACGCAATTGTTAGCACTAGAAGTGTAAGGTACAAGACCTACTTAGGGCTACTTAAAGCCTCGCAACTTCGAGATTGTCCAGACTAATATATCACTTTTCTTAAGTACTTGTGCATGTACAAAAAGAAATGCATGGAAAGAGAATCATGCAAAAAGTTTATGTTTATTTGATTAATTTGTTAGTTGCTTAGTTTACATGTGTAAATGTGAGAATCCTCCTTAATTCATAACATGGAAGTGGATAGGAAAGGATATAAGCAAGTATTATGTTCTTTTAAAAGAACCATACACTTTGTAAATCTATCCAAATTCATGTTAAAAGATAAGAGAAGGAAAGCCACACAATACGCATCTTCACAAGCAAGCTTACAAATAATCATAAATAACATATCTTTCAATTATGATATTTGATTTATAAGTTTTGAAAATAATTTTGAATTTAATAGTCATAATAGCCATTCATATTCTTACTTTAGCCAAAATATACAATTTGACATAAATGAAATATTTCATTTCTAATTTTATTTTCAAAAGACATGAATGCATGATTCTCATATGACATGCATATTTAACATATTATGAAAGAAATAAAGTGATGAAAATATGTAAATTCATTCACCCTAATTAATTCATAAAGACAACTTTATGAAATAAGATTATTTAAAGTAAACCAAATTTGTTTTAAAGAGATTTTTGTTTTGTTTTGAGTTTGATTTGAATTTAAGAAATGTGAAGAGGTTTGCTGGTCCTAACCCATTTCCCACATGTGTATATTGTTTTGTTTAATTTTAGAATCATTAGGTGAGCTTTATGCTTTTCTTAGGTTAATGTGTATATTAAGTTCATTAATTACTCCTTACTTACACCACTTTAATATATTTAATCAAATAATTATGAGCCAATGTATGACATAAAACCACACAAGGAATTTAAGATAGCAATGCACCTAAGAAAGAAAGGAGTCGAATGCAATTGGCTCACAATTAGTGATTGATTAAGCTAAAAGGTTTAATTTAAGTACCTTTATAACCCTCCCTACACATGTAGGTTAGATTTTGATTTCCTTAAGTTACTTAGGTTATTGAACACTTAAGCACCTACCCAAGATAAATTGGTTAAATTCTGGAATGTTTTAATTTTGAAAAGTTTGATTAGTTAAGTCATTTGATTAAGTGATTAAACTATTTAATTAATTTGCACTTTAATTAGATTTTTATCCAAAGGAAATAAACTTAGGGAAAAAGATTTGGGAAAGAATTCCTAATCTCATTCCCTAAATCCATTCAATGTTCTAAGGTGATTAACAAACTTAATTAACTAATTTATCATTATTTAAAAGGTTAATTAATTGTTTAATTGATTAAGAGGGTAATTAAGAATGACTCAGGTAATTTCCCTAATTAAACCATTAATAAATTTCAAGAAAATTAGGGGAGGCAGAAGCCATCCCACTAAATGCATATGTGAAGTTTGGAATTAATCAGTGGGATAATTAGAAAGTAATTAACCTAATCACATTTCTAATAAAACCCAAATTCAGAAAATATCACTGTTCAAAATCAATTGAAATTAATTTTAGATTATTCCCCTTTGAATTATCTTCACAATGCTTTTGTATTGTATTTTATTTTCTACATTTAGTTATAAATATTTGAAGCTTTAAATCCTTAATTATATGACTAATCCCGTCGCACACGGACACCGAGATGCGCTTCCACGAGCGGCGGATTCACCTCAAGTTGTCACATTGAATAACAAGATGCAGATCGCTCACCTGAATCAAAGATCGACGGTTGAGAGCCCAGGGTTCTTGCAGAATCGGGATCCGATCATGGTCATCCATCCAAAATGCACGGATTGATGACCCATGATCCGTCACTGAGCTCAAACTATGCTCGGTTTTGAATAGTACCTCACCGGAGACTATCACCGGCGATCCCAACTATCGAGGTAGCTTCATCTAGTGGAGACGAAGCCCTATTGAAGGTTTGAGGTGTTGAGGTTGAGTGGATCTTCCAATTGGCCAAAGTCACCTTCAAATGGATTCGGCCTTAGTCTAGCTCCCACCTCCCTTGCCTTTGAAGGAAGAAGATTTGGATCAACTCAATTGACTCCTCTGAAGATGCTTACAAGAGAAATTGAGTTGATATTGAGTAATGAGCAAAGTGGAATTTCCCTTAGCCTCCCATGTTTTTGGTTTGAAGAAACCAAGAAGAGGAGAATTGAAGATGGCTCTAGGAAGCTTGGGGAGACTTGCAAATGCCTGCTCTGAGTTCCCTAGCTTCAATCGAATGTGAGTGAGTGTGTTTCAAGTGAAATTAGGGGGAGTATATCTCCCCCTAGGTGGATCGGATGGTCGTGAGGTGCTAAGCCGTTTTGATCAAATTCACCATATGCAATGGGTTTGTTAGGTCGTTTAGGGTTGCATGTGATTCGGTTTTGGCTAGAGGTGGTAGTGGAGAAGTTGCCATGTGCAAAACAAGGTGTGGGAGTGATTCTCATGTGCACAAAATGAGAGGAGTGGTCAGTTTGACCATTGGGTTGGGTTTGGCTGATCTAAACCCATTGGGTCATGTGCACCATCCTCATTAGTGATCATTTGGTCTACTAAGAGGATGTCAAGTGTTCATGAAAAGGAATTGATCAAATTTCAAGTGATTTTGATTTTGGGTTACCCTATGGCCTAGAATTGTCATTTTAGTTTGAATAATATATTGGTATGATTGAAAATGGGTTGGGCCAAGTTTCAATGAATTTGGAATTGATTTGATATGATTTGGCTCATGTTGACCCATTTAGGTCAAAATGAGTAAACTTGGGTCAAGT
Source organism: Cymbidium sinense (assembly GCA_021442155.1). NCBI lineage: Eukaryota > Viridiplantae > Streptophyta > Magnoliopsida > Asparagales > Orchidaceae > Cymbidium > Cymbidium sinense. Next base: position 130,879,352 of record CM038219.1, read on the forward strand.
TGACCAATTGGTCAAATTGGGTCAAACCAAGGGTTGGGTCAAGTTCATATGACCATTTGAAATGTTTTGACATCATTGGTTTAGTTCAATTTGATTTCATTTAGATCAAATGGGTCAAGTTGATCAATTTGACCCATTTGACCTTTTGGATTATGTCATGGGTTGGTTTAAGTTTCATTGGTCATATGAAATGTATTGGTATCTTTACTTTTAATCAATTTTAATTTGATTTGATTTTGGCTCAATATGACATTTTAGGTCAAATTGGGTTCATGGTCAATTAGGCTAGGTTATGTATAGTTGGCTAATTAAGGCTTTGGTCAAGTTCAACTAGTGATTTGGAATGAACTTGATCCATTGATTTCAATCAATTTGGCTTAGAACAAGTTTTGACACATTTTGACATTTTAGGTCAAGTCGGGTCAAGTTGGGTCAAGTGGCCAATTGGGCTAAGTTATGCTCAAATGATGACTTGGCCAAGTTCAAACATTGATTATGAATGAGTTTTGATCAATGGTTTCAATCAATTTGGTCTATGGTAGATTTTGGCTAGTTTGAGTTTCATTTTAGCTAAATGTTGACTTGGTCAATCCATAGATTTGACTTGGTTTGACCCAATTTGAGTGATTGATCATCTTATGATGATGATTGTTCAATGTGAGCTTAGTTTAGCTTAGTTCAATCCAATTTGACTAGGATTAGAAATTGGCTTAAAATATTTACTTTTTGGGTCAAGTGAGCCTAAGTGAGTCAATTGAGTTGATCAAGGCTTGAATCAAGTTTGATTGAACTCATATGAAATCCATGATTTGAAGTCAAATAGTTTTGATTCATTTGATAATTTCAAGTGAATATAAGTTTGACTTTGATTTTGAATTTAGTTTTTGATAGTTGAAGTTTATATTTATATTTGGATTTAGTTGAAGGATTGATTGAATCATGAAAAAATCAAAGGTTTGTTTTGAATTTGATTTTATTGGATTTTGACTTTTATTGAATTTGGGTTGAATTTGGGTTTGAGTTTTAATTGATTTTGGATTGATGATTAAAGTATATATTTATATTTGGATTTGATCAAAAGATTGATTGAAAAAAAAAAAAAAAATTTGATTGATTCAAGATTTTGAAAATTAGAATTTGTTTGAGTTTGAATTTATTTTTGGATATTTGAATTTATATTTCACTTATATTTGTGAATATAAATGAGAATATAAATGGGTTATGAGAAAATTTCTTGAATTTGGATTTGATTTGAGCTAAGTTCATAAAATAGAGTCAAAATGACTTAGGAAAGATTTTTGATCTTGGAATTTAGTTTTGAATTTAGTTTAATCATTTGAATTTATATTTCATTTATATTTGTGAATAGAAATGAGAATATAAATGAATTTGAATTAATTTAGATTTGATTTAGGCTAAGTCCATAAGATAGAATCAAAGGGACTTAGGAAAGATTTTTGGGAATTTGGAATTCAATCATGGGCTTCAATCATTTGGAATTGATTTGAGTTTGAGAAAATCATTTGAGTTGGAATTGATTTATGTTTTTGATGTTGATTTGATTTGGAGTTTTTGGAGTTTGACTTGAAGGAAGGAAGGAAGTCGAGTTCAAGTTATAGAATAAATAAATTTTCTAACACCCATAACCCACACTAACTCTTCTAAATCTCTACCAAATCTTAAAAGGAGACTAGTGTCTCAGAAGTCTGAGTGAAGAGATTGAAAATTGAGATTCTAAAAATATCCATATTGATAAATGTTGCAATACCATGAACCAAAAGTGCCCAAAACTATACCATACATCTACTATATTTACACAAACATCTAACCATGGTACTACACATCTAATATAAACAAAACAACAACTACTACTACCATATAGATGATATTCCCAAATAATAATACATCATTGGAAGGGAGTTAAAAATATAGATATATAATTCAAACAATACCTCACAATTATAGAAAATAGTATACATAATAGCATCTATATATATATATATATTGATCCATGATTTCATTGATGTAATGAGCTCATTTTGATGAATAAAATTATATAATAAAGATACTAATAGAAAGAACAATGCAATGCAATCCAAAACTTCCTTCGACCTTTACATTAAAAGAATAAAATAAAAACTCGGCTGCTACTTCACAGGCCTATCATTGATATCTTCATAAGCAGAACTGGGAGTCGGAATAGGTGAGGTAGGTGGCATCAGGTCTTCGTACCTGATAACACAAGCGAATCTTTGATCAGATGACTGATAAGATGAACCCCAATTTCAAATTCTAATCATGAGATATATATATATATATATATATATATATATATATATATATATATATATATATATATATATATATATATATATATATATATATATATATATATATTTTTACACAGTATAAGGACCAGTGGTTGGGAGATTTCTGCGCTGCTAACTTCTCTGCTATTTCATTTGTCGGCAATGGTGATATGATTTCAGCAGATGATTCAAGTTTTGGTTCAGTTTCAACAGGTCCTGTGGCAACCTTTGAGCTGGTCATGGCTTTGCTTGGGGTAGGAGAGGTTGGAGGCTTATAGTCATCATACCTGCAAGACCAATAATCTCACACAACAATAAGTTTTAGTGGCTGTTCGAGTGCAAGTGATAATTTCATAAATCCCATAAATTCAAATTTAATAAATTTTGAGAGAATTAAAGCTGAAAAATATTTATCTTGTTAAATTTTAATGTACTGTTTGGGTATTTGTTTCAGGATTAAGGATTTATGAGATGAGAAATCCATAAATCTGTGATTTAACAAATCATAACTTCAATCAATAATGATGCTGAAACAGGATTTACCAAAAATAATAATAATAATTAAATCTCACAAATTCTGTCTGGAAGAATTCAAGCAAGAAACAACCCCTTAAAATCTTATAATAGCTTCTTTATGTTGTCCCATTCAGACATTAGGTTGAATCAACTCACATAAAATAAGGAGACTGTGGCCTTGTCTTTGGCGCTGTCTTTCTACTAAAGGTCTCTACTGCAATACTAGTTGAGTCAGATTGCACACCAGGCGTACTATCTACTCGAATAAGTTCATCCGAAATTTCCTGGCAAAGAAACATTTTTGTGTAAAAATATGTAAATACAATGCAATATAATTTGAAAGACTATCCAGAATGAATAGTCAGAATTTGGCTCCATCAGTTTGTTTCATGGTTCAAGTTTCTATTAACCATTTGCAAATTTATGACCAGGATCTGGACAGTGCAGCAAACCAATGTAATGACATCATTGTTGTTCACATGGAGGAGGATGAGCATATTGATAAGTGGAAACACAAATATTTTAGCTAATATATTTGCAAACCAGTATCACTCAAATGTATCTAATGATGTTATTTATCTAAATATATATATTACCCTTTGTGGCTGAATCCCTACAAGAAGTTCTTCCAATGGCTTCAGCGGTGCAGTTGTTTTTGCTATTACTTCCACCACCTTAAAATATGACAGTCTTCTATTTTTTGCCATAAATGCAATGAGTTCAGCGACCTGTACATGACGAATTAGAAAGCTACGTGGAGAAGTAGATTTCTATATAAAGTTCAGCCATTGTTATGTTAGTTCGTGAGGAGATACTTCGTATTTCATATAAAGTTTATTCATCAACTGTATTCTCACAGAAGTCGTATTTAGGGAAATTTTATGGAAATGCTGAACGAGAAGAACTGACATACATAAGACCTATTTATAAACCTATGCCCTGTTAAAATGATGAATGAAAAGAACTAAAGATATACCAGAACTCGTAGAATGGCAAGTTAAAGAAGCTAGGCGCACATTTATAATGTGTTTGAACTCATAATCACCTGAGTCCATGGTGTAGATGTTGCGAGCATGGGTTGCCAGTTTGATATTTCCTGCTTTTCTATTTACGAGAATTTTAGATGAACCGAAACTATTGTTGGATCCAAAGTTATCTGCTGGAGAATTGGCAAGCCTAACTTAAGGATTCATGAAAGATTCAGTTATTAAACCAATTAAACATGATGATAACTGAATCTGTCCTAAGAAGATTTACTAGACGTGAACTTCAAACTTCCCTAGAAAGATCATATAGAGATAACACATTGATAAGTAACAATTTTCTGTTTTATGGTTTAATCACTGTAATTCTGCTGATAAACAGTGAGCTTGTGTGATTAAGTCCTTCTGAATTGAAGTCTGGCTCTGTTACTGTTCCAATTGGGTTCTATTGGGTGTGAGCTGAGTCAAACAGTGAGTGAAATCCTTTCCAATTGAGTCAACCCGGCTGAGTAAAGGAAGAAACGTTCGGGAGCTTTCTGATCCGTTGGATCTAGCGCCTTTTTTTCGGCCGTTGGATGGGTTCACTTGGATTGGGTGTTTCTTGCGCTGCTTATCAGCCGTTGGATTAGGGAAATGTAATATCTACCCTTGGAGGTTTTCTGCTTGCCTTGCCTTTAATCGCCGTCGATCAAGTTAATGGATCCAAGTGTTCTTCTCCTGGTTTGATCTTTCCTTTGCGTTGCCGAGGATGTGAAGGAGTGGAATCCAAGTGGCTGCTGAGCCGTTGGATACACTTATCGGGAAGCTTCTGAGAAAAGGGGCCTTAGGTTTTCATTCGTCTCGACGCTCGGGAATTGCTCCAGAGAATCTGGGGAAGAGAGGAAACCGAGGAAGTTCAGGTGATTTCACCGGAGGAGGGACCTTCCAGTGAGGATCCACCATGGAACCACTTCAGGGAAGAAGAAAAGGGGCTGGGAACAGAGAAGGAGATTTCTTGAGATAAATTTTCATCCTCCCTTCTTTCTCCTCGATCTCTATTTATACTCTTCTTCGCCTTGGATCATGTTTGTTCTACGGTTGTAATGTTTTTTAATTTCGTTATCTGTCTCCTATATATTCTTGTCTTCTTTCTTGATTGTTTTATCATCGTGTTGTTCTATGTTTCCTCTGGCCGTTATTCTTGTTATGGATCATTAGTTTTAGCGTATCTTGTAACCAACTTCTGTTGGCTAGCTTCAATCATTCTAGCCTTGTTACATTTATTCTACTATTCTTTACTGAATGAGTATATTATATGTTGTAAAGGATCTTTTATTTGTAATATCTGTAATCTTTTATTCTGTTATTGTAATAGAATTTTGGTCTTCTTTTTTCTCGGGCTTCTTTGCACCGATTATGGTAGTTTGGGAATATCGGTGAAATCCTTTAACCATTGTGGTCTTCTTTTTCTTTTGTTGGCTGTGGATATGGGTTCATATCATTACTCCTCCTCAGACCTTGTCCTCAAGGTCAAAATTTTGGGGATCTTCAGACATCGTGATCCTCAGAATCAATCTTGGCTGAATTCCTACCTTAGTAGCATCACTTGATAGGATTTCTCCACGGACTTCTCTGTGATCTCAAACTCTTGACAAGCTTGATTACTATCTGCCCATCTTCTGAACTGAGCTGATAATTTCACTGGTTGTAGTGTAAAAGCTTGTCTGTTTTGTAGTAGTCTTGGATTGAAGCTCTCTTCTATTGTATTGGCCATTTGTTTCATGTTGGTTTTGATCTAACCCGATTATGGCTTAAACAGTGAGGCTTGGTAGGTTGGGTGAGATTGGAGTTTGATTCTGCTCTGGCATGAGTGATTAAATCTGTGGCTAAACATTTCCTTCCCATTTTAAGGTTTTAATGTGTTGATCTCTCAGTAACGCTTCTCTGCGGATCGCCCTATTTTACGGATTAGGTCTGTTTGCTGTTCCAATGATAGAGTTTAATTTCAGTAATTGAGGGGTTAAGCATAGTAATTGGGTTCTGATTGTAGTAAATCCGGTTCTGTTGTGTGTAATTTGTGTTTGATTCTGCTCTGTAGTACTGTTCTGAGTCCACTGCTGGTTCAGCTTTATGGAATTGGCTATATCTGACTTATATATCTAGGCTAATTCTATGGTCAGACTTATTGATAACTATTTAGACTATTCTATACTTAGATAATTATCTGTCCTGTCCTATCCTGGATTGAATGGCTGATAGATGAAGCTTGTTGCTACTGTTTCTTCTTGGACCCATTGGCTGTCGGGCTGATTATCATGTGGTAGTTGGTGTTTCTGGTCATCATTGACAGCCACTAATGCCAATAACTTGGATTTACATATATGCTCTTTATGGTCCTTCTCTTCACCATTGAAACACAATCCTTTCTTTCTTCTTTCTTCTATTTGTGTGAGTGAGCCTCAATTGCATTATGTTATTGGTTTTGTTGATTGGTGTTTGTGGGAGGAGGCGGCGTTTTTGTTGTTGTTTTATGTTGGAGGTGATCTTGTAGTTTCTTGGCATTGTTACATCATCAGCTGATTGAGTGCATATTGGGTCTGTTTGTGTGTAATGTGAGTTTGATTCACCTCTTAAATCTCTGAATAAAGGTGGGCCAAACCTCTGAATAACTTGTTCTTTAAATTGTGGCCAAGAATGCAATTGTTTATTTACTTGCATCCATTGATACCACTCAAAGCAGTCCATCCATGTATATTAAGGCTATTAAAATTTTACCATCCGAGTAGTTATAATCTTGAAAAAGCCTCGCTTTCAAGAGCCATCCAGGGTTTTCTCCTTAAATCTTGGCATATCTATTTTAAGAGGCATTGATAGTGTATGTGGCATGTTTGGAGAATAGATTCATCAAAGGATGCATCACATACCGGCTTTGAGGTTGTTTTTCTATTCTGCTTTCTATTGATGTCAATCTTTTGCTATTTCATTCAATGCCATAGTGATTGAGGTCATTTGTCGTTCATTGTTGTTCATTCGAACACATGTTTCAAGTGTTTTGGCATTGTTTCTGGTTTCTTCTGCCATTTTTTGAGTGTTGTAGGTGTGAGTTGTGGGAATCAACGAGAGCACCAATGATAAGTAACAATTTTCTATTTTATGGTTTAATCACTGTAATTCTCACTGAAACAAAGTGAGCTTGATTAAGTCCTTCCGAATTGAAGTCCGCTCATCGCTCCAATTCTATTGGGTGAGTCATCAAAGGAGTGAAATCCTTTCCAATTGAGTCAACCCGTGAGTAAAGAAACGTTTGAGCTTTCGATCCGTTGGATCCAGAGCCTTTTCGCCGTTGGATGGGTTCACTTGGATTGGTGTTTCTACCGCATCGCCGTTGGATTAGGGAAATGTAATATTCTTGATCGTTTTCTTGCGCCTTGCCTTTAAGCCCCGACCGTTAATGGGATCCAAGTGTTCTTCTCGTCGGTTTGATCTTTCCTTGCGTTGCCGTAGGATGTGAAGGAGTGGAATCAGTGGTATGTTGAGCCGTTGGATACACTTATCGGGAAGCTTCAGCAGAAAAGGCCTTAGGTTTTCATTCGTCGTCGACATTCGAGCCGTCAATTGCTCGAGAATGGGGAAGAGAGGGAAACCGAGGAAGTTCTGATTTTGAGGAGGAGGACCTTCCAGGGATCCACCATGGAACCACGGAAGAAGAGGGCGGGAGAGAAGGAGATTTCTTGAGATAAATTTTCATCCTCCCTTTCTTCCTCTCTATATTTATACTCTTCTTCTCCTTGGATCATGTTTGTTCTACTGTAATGCTTTTAATTTACGTCTTGCCTCCTCAGTATATTCTCTTTCTTGATTGTTGTTTATCATCGTGTTGTTCTATGTTTCCTCCGCCGTTATTCTTGTTATGGATCATTAGTTTTAGTATCTTGTAACCAACTGCATTAGCTTCAATCATTCTAGCCTTGTTACATTTATTCTACTATTCTTCTTGAATGAGTATATTATATGTTGTAAAGCGATCTTTTATTTGTAATATCTGTAATCTTTTATTCCTGTTATTGTAATAGAATTTTGGTCTTGCTTTTTTTCTCTGGGCTTCTTTGCATCACATAGTTTGGGAATATCAAATGAAATCCTTTAACCATTGTGGTCTTCTTTTTTCTTTTGTTGTGGATATGGGTTCATATCAGATAACACATGCAATCTTAGAAAAAGAGCTTTGAGATCATAACTAGTAGAAAAAAAAAAAATTCTTCAGCAAACGAGGCCTAAACAGATAGAAATATGAGTATTACTAGATCTTAAGACCCCTTATTTATAGGTGTATTTGATCGGAGTATTAGCAGACCCAATTACAAGGGATCTCGAGACTAGATATCTAAGTCAAGAACTTAGGAAAACTCTCGGGAGTAATCCTGAAATCTGTAAATCGAGTGCCGAGAGGATGCCCAAAAGCAAAGTACCTAGAAGGTCTTCGAAAGGTACCCAAGAGACAAGTAATTCAGAATTATAGAAGACAATCTAATGCAAAACAATAATGACAAAGGTCGAACAGTTCATGACTTTGGTGTAGTCTCTAGCTACTTCCTCATAAGAGAATCATGATTACATTTATTAATATTGTATCACATTCAATCTCATATTGTCATAAATGTTCACAAGTTATAATCAACACAGCCCATCAACCAAGAGAGAAAAAATGTTAGCCTATTTGATGGGAGCGCCCTTAACACTATCCAATTTAGAAAGAACTATGTAGAGATCGTGCATAGCCACAAGGGAAATCTGAGAATAGAAACTTAGGGCCTGTTTAGGATAGCTGTAGAAAAAATCTAGTGGCAAAAAGCGAGTGTTGTTGAACTTATGATTATGTTTGGAATACTCAGTTGAGAATCTGCTGTGTTATAGTTGTTTGTGCATAAAAGACTGCAATGTCCTTATATGTAGAATAATATGAAATAAAATGAATTAAATTAATTAATTTTATTATCCATTTGATCAAGTCTTTTAAAAATAATAATCAATAAGTAAATTAAAAAATAATTTTATTTAATTAGTTTACATAATTTTTTTTGTTCAACATAAATTAATTAAAATATAATTATCATAATATAATATATCTATTTATTAGTAATGTTTCAAACATGCAAATTATATAAGAATTAAGTTAATGTGTCATACATTAAAATTATGGGAGAGAGTAACTGAACATAGATTATGATGTGATACAAAAATTTCTCAAAATTAGTTTGGTTTCATGCCAGGTAGATCTATTATGGATGCAATATATTTATTGAGAGGTTTGATGGAGAAGTATAGAGAAAGTAAGGAGGTCTATATATGATATTTGTTAATTTAGAGAAAGTATATGATAAAGTTCCAAGAGAAATCTTTTGGAGAGTTCTAGAAAAGAAATGAGTTAATATTGATTACATTCAAGTCATTAAGGATATCTATACTAGAGTTGTTACTTGAGTCAAAACATAAGAAGGATTGACAAAATATTTTCCTATTTCAATTGGATTACATCAAGGATCGGCTTTAAGCCCATATTTTTTTTGCTTTAGTTATGAATGTTTTTTACTAGGCATTTACAAGAAGATGTACCTTGGTGTATGCTTTTTGTTGATTACATTCTTCTTGTTGATACGACTAGAGAGGGAGTCCAAGAGAAACTTGAATTATGGAGGTTAACCTTAGAGTCTAAAGGTTTTCATTTGAGTAGATCTAAAACTAAATATATTGAGTGTAATTTTAGTTGTAGAAGTTATAGTGGTGGTGTTGTGGCATTGGGTGATGAAGTCATTAAAAAGAGTGACCGTTTCAGATATATAGGCCCTATTGTTCAAAATGATGGTGAAATAGATGGAGATGTTATTAGTAGAATTCAAGTTTGATGGTTGAAGTGGAGGAATGTATTTGGCCTGTTGTGTGATAGAAAAGTACCGCTTAGACTTAAGAGAAAATTTTATAAGATGGTGGTAAGACTTGCAATGACTTATAGTGAATGTTGAAAAGAAAAGATAAGACTAAGTTAAGTGTTGAGAGATGAGGATGCTCAGTGGATTTACTCTTAGAGATAAAATGCAAAATGAGTATGTTTGGGAAAAAATTGGAGTAGCTCCAGTGGCCAATAAGATTAGAGAGAGTTGCCTAGACGACACAGCATCGACCGTCCGATGACCTAGTTGGGAGAGTAGATGTATTAGATTTGCGTTATGTTAAGAAAAGTAGAGGTAGACCTAAATAGACTTGATTAAGAGGTATAAAAATGACCTTAGTTTATTAGAATTAAATAAGAATTTGACACATAATATGACACAATGGAGAATGATTCATGTACCCCACATAGTGGGATAAAAGCTTGTTGTTGTTGTCTTATTCATATGTTTCATAAATCAAATTAAGCACACAAATTAAAATCGATGATTATTGAACGCAATATTGCTTAAATTTGCATAAAAATCTTTCAATCGTGATCAAAATCAATCAAAAACATTTTCAAATAAGAAAATTAATCGTGTAAATGTATCTGAAACGTAGAAATTAATTAAATGGAGTTTATTGTATAAATTAGTGATCAATCAATTGATTGTTGACCTCCATACATGCTCCACCGTGGAAAGTCGAGCTCACGAACACTAGATATTGGAAACTGGGCAGACTTCGTGCGACCGTCGTCTTTGATGAATGAGCTGCCACGATTGAGCGGTCGGAAGCGATAATGTATATTTTTGAACCGAAAGTGACTTAATTCGTCGTCGAATTGATCCAAACAATCTCCGATCGTAAAACGGACTGCGTCGTTGCATCCGGAACATCGAAAGTACCTAGAATAGACATCCAATTTGACTAAGGTTGTCACTCTTAAATTTTGTAAAATTAACACGTATTTCGGGATAAATCTACTTAATTATCCTCTAATTACACCTAATCAATATCTTGGAACTTGTAGCCGCTCATGTCAATAATCCACCTCCCATTCAATCAATAATAGGCCGCCACATCATCCATTCCATGTGGAGTGGCTAAACCCCCCTATCCAATTCCTTTCCCTCTCGATCTCCCTCTTCAGCATTTCGTTCGTGCGAGCCGAACGAGCTGCTCTCTACTCCCGTTCGTCCGTGCCTCTCAACAGACCCGCAAGCCTCCTCCCTCCTCCCATCGCTACTCCTCCTGTTGGACGGATACAAACCCATCCATTGCCTCCTTCCAGGCGAGCAGGCTAGACCGAATGAACATCTCCTCCAGTCTACAGCACGTCCTCTCCCGTTCCTCCTAAGCTCTCAGGCGTACAGCAACAGAGACTTCCAGCGACAACCGCAGCCCCTTTCTTTTTGGTTCGATTCAGGTCAAAGCTTCTCAAATCCTGCTACCAAACAGCCCGTGCTTCTCAGTTTTTTTTGGAGAAGCAAAGAGAATTGTTTACTGAACAGGCGGAGGAGAGGTTTGGAAAGTAACAATTGAGTCGTCATTCAAGCTCGATATTCTTAAGGGGAAAGGTGGCGCTCGTGACGGGGGAGCATCCGTGATCGGTTTCAAGATCTCCACTCAGCTCGGGAAGCATGGCGCTGCTGTTGCCATAATGGGCCGCTGCCGTAACGTGCTTGAAACTGCCGTCGACGCCCTCCGGTCACAGGGCATTCACGCAATCGGATTTGAAGGAGATGTCCGCAAACAGGAAGATGCAAGAAGGGTTGTAGAAAGTACAATTAGCCATTTTGCAAGGCTTGACATTCTTGTAAATGGGGCGGCGGGCAATTTTCTTACATCAGCCGAAGATTTATCAACTAATGGTTTCAGGACAATGCTGGATATTGATTCAGTTGGCATATACACGATATGTCATGAAGCTCTTAAGTGTCTGAAGAAGGGTGGGTCAGGGAAAGATCAATCTAGTGGTGGACTTATCTTGAACATAAGCGCCAGATTACATTATACTGCAGCATGGTATCAGATTCATGTGTCTGCAGCCAAGGTAGCAGTTGATAGTATCACAAGATCCTTGGCGTCGGAATGGTGTACTGATTATGACATCAGACAAAGAACAAAGTGCGAGATTATGCACCTCTTTATAGATTCGGCGAGAAAAATGGTTGCTCTCTACTTGGCTTTTGATGCAGTACTCGTATATCTCTTTTTTGGCATCGTGGAAAAACTTATATCTCTTTATATAATTATATTTGAAGGCCTCATTACATTTAGAAGAGCGTGGTAGGATTGAAGACTACAATCAAGACATATTATCTCTAGAAAGAGCGTAGTAGGCCAAATAATCACGCAACCCCTTATGTGGGGACGACGCCGAGAGGCTACTAAAATATCGTCAAATTGGGCAATGACAAATGACTTGAATGAAAATAAATAAGAGAATGATTGAACTTAAAAGAAACTTAAGTTGAATTTGAAATAATAGTTTGAGTCAAAATAAATAAAATAAAATAATCAAAATTGCAAGAGCTTGAAATAAAAAAAATTTGCAGAGTTATGTTTAAATGAGACTTACAAAAAGAACTTGTAATGTCTTGAGAATTTACCTCATACAAGAACATCATCTAACAATGGCTCAGAAGTAAGAACAAAATTGGACAACTCATAGCGAACACGAATGAAATCTTTCAAAGAAACATTTGGATCTTACATCTGATTTTGGAAGCTTGATAGATCTCTATTCGTGTTCTCATTTTAGGTCCTCTAAATCTTCTTTTTCTAATCTTAGCAATTTTTTGGTTTTATTTTTTGTTCAATATTGATTAGATTGATTCATTTTGTTCAATTTAAGTATTCTACATGTGTATTTTTTGACATTATTTCAACAACATTCTGATGTCATCTCCTCAAAAATGGGAGTAGTACAAGAGCACTAGGCCAACTCACAATGCCAAGAGAGGCGTATATGGATGGTGCAAACATCACAGCCAAGGGCACCATCTTACAATGGCAAGAAAGACGTGTATAAGATTTTCAAACCTATACAAAAATGCACATTTTCTCTACACATCAAGAAAGATGTGTACAGATTCTTATATTTTATAATATTTAAATTTTTTTGTCACACATTATACCTTTGCATAGGAGAGAGGCACAAAGTGACGAGTTGGTGAAAAATTAATATAAAATATGTAATTTTTTTTTTTCTCTGCTTATTTTTTTTGGATTTTTTTCTCTTTTTCTGTAATGGAGAGAGAGAGAGAATGAGGGGTGGTTTTGTGAGAGAATCAAGTAGGGAATGCAAGCAGATGAATTGTCTAGTGTGCGAGTTACGTGGAAATAAGAGTGCAACAATTCTTAGGTAATTTTTTTAAATTAAGTATGATTAGAATCTGAATTAGATAATTAAGTACGGTCAAATAAAAATTTAAGAATAATGCCAATTAGTATCCATGTTGAAGCTTGAGAACATAACAGAAATGACGCCATCGTTGAAATGAGCAATCGCCTAATGCGACTTGCTAATAATGGTTTAAATAATTAATTATTCTTTTCTTACCGTTAAAGCGATACTTTGGCAGATTGTCGACAAGATCTAACAATAAAATAGCCATTGATTTAAATTCGCTTTTTGGAAAATAAATTTAAATTTCCTTTAATAAGATAAATATTATTACTGAATAGATTTAAAATATTTTTAATTATATATATAAATATATAACTTAAAAATATTTATATAATTAAATAGATAAATAACTAAATAAATTTATAAAAAAAAATATATATATATATATATATATATATATATATATATAATTATTTTATTTATATAATTTATAAAATATTTATATAATTTATTCCTTTCTTTATTTATTTATTAAAAATTATTTATTTATATATTTTAAATATTTTTATATTATATATTAACAAAAATTAATAAAAATTATATATTTTAAATAATTATATTAATTAATAAAAAATATTAAATAAATTTATAAATTTATATATATAATTAAAAATATTTTAAATTATATATTTAATTATAAATATATATATATATATATATATATATATATATATATATATATATATATATATAAATTAATAACTAAATATATAAATATTTAGTTATTAAATATTTTAAAAAAATATTTTTAAATTATATATTTTAAATAATGTAAATAATTATATTAATTAAAAAAATTAATAAAAAAATAAAACCTCCTCTTGGGTGATATTATATTTAAAAATAATCCCTAGTATATAATAATTTTAAATAATAATAGTTTTAAAATATAGATATAATTATAAATATTTATAAAGTATTGAAATAGTTAACTATTTCACTAATTTTAATGAATGAAAATAATTATTTATTTTCAAATATAAAAAAAAATAAATCGCATTAGAATAATATTTATCTTATTAAGTTAAAAAATTGAAATTTAATTTCCAAAAAACAAAATTTAAATGCATCATTCAACAACACAGACTTTAGATCTTTAATGACAATCATCAACCGAAGCACGCTTTAACATTAAAGAAAGAATAATTAATTATTTAAAAATATTAGCGCATTTTAATTAGCGATATTTATAAGGTAAGTTAATTTGCCTCATTTCAACGTGACATCACTATAGTCAGATGCGGCAAAAGTGTAATTAATCGGACGACTATATCTATTTTTAAATTTTTGTTTGACCGTACTTAATTATTTAATTCAGATTCTAATAATCATACTTAATTTAAAAAAATTGCCCAATTCTTATGTACGAAACTAAAGAGGAAAGAGGGAGATGCAGAAGATGGTTGACAACAATCTGTGTCGAGCAAAAGACAGGTGTAATGTGCTAAGGTGGTTGGCTCGTGAGGCAGAGTACAAGATCTGCTTCAGGTGATGAAGAGAAATCGAGAGTAGGCTAGCATGTTGCTTGGAGGATTGTGCAACAACTTGCTGCAGAGGGGTGAACGATGGGAAATTAGAGATGAGCAGATGGCTAGTGCTGGTCATGGGTCTTGCCGGCGGCAAGTTGGGACGTCGTTAGTAGCGGGATAGGGATTGGAGATGAGGGGTTGAGTGGGGCATCAAGGCTGGCTGGCGAGAGTTTGCCGATTGGAGTGGGTGGTTTGCATGAGAATGGGAGGTGTAGATATGAGGCGGAGCTACTGTGGAGTGGCGACGAGCTTTGGGGCTTGGTTTGGTGATTGGAAGGATACGTGGAGTCAGTGGTGTCATTGACGAGAAGAGTGGGGAAGGGCTTCCTGAGAGAGAATTGGGATTAACAGGCTTTGGCGTGAAAGCGAAGTGTGCAAAGGAGAAGAGGAGCAAATGAGAGAGCAAGGCAGGATTTTTTTTATAGAAACGAGGATGGAAAGTCTTAATTAGATTCTTCTTCTTTTTTTAAACCTAATGGGGACAAAATGGGATGTAACTGTAGAAACGGAAAAAATTATTACATGCAGAGTCTGAATGCAAATCTACATTCAGATTTTTGCTATATACTGGTGTACACATATTATGTACAGTAATTTTTCTTTTTTTCTTAAGATTTATGAGATATTCTAAACATTTTTAACACCAGTACACAATGCATGTACATAAGTATTTTACGCACAATTTTAAAATAATTAAAAGAAATAACTAAAATACCAAATTTTAGCTATTTTTTCATTTTTTTTAATTGTGCTCAAAATACCCCTGTACATATACTGTCATTGGTGTTAAAAATGTCTAAAATACCCCAAAAATTCTTAAGAAAAAAAACTGGTGTACATAATATTTCAACTTGAGTTGTTGATCAAATTAGGATTCTGTTTGACCCAAGTTTGTTCTAATTCATGAAAACACATCAAAAGACTTTAAAAAATCACATAACTTTCTGAAACATGTTAGATATATCCCCTAAGACTTTCAAGTGGTTTTAAGTCTTAGAGTCACCAACATCATCCATATCAAAAGCCTAAAATTAGATCTAGTGTTTTCAAGTTTTAAGCCTAACTTTGCTTAAGAAAAAAACTTTCTTGGCCAACCCCTAACTTAGATTTTCTCTTGATTGCACTCAATGAAACCCTAATCCCTTTTTTTATGAGGCGGACTAGTTAGAAAAATTTTGATTAACTCAAGATAGGCTACAGTTAACTTACTTCTATTTTTGATGATTTTGCACTTCTATTTCTCCACTATTTTTAATCCAATTAGAATTTATAAAAAACTTATAAATTAAATAACTTAATATTTTGAAAAACTTTTAAATAACAACTTTCAGTATATTTTAGTTGTAATTATTCTGCATATGTTAAGATGATTATATTAAATTTTTATATGATATCTCTATTTTTTTAGGTTCTAAATTATATAAATTTATCTTAAATTTTTGATAAAAAATTTATTGCAACATAAGGACATAACATAAATGGCATACAAGTTTATTGTGATTTATCCGTTATGATATATATATGAAAAATGAGCATAATAATTTATTTTGTTGACTCACTATTTCTAATTTACATATAATTTATATCCTGAAATTCATATGATGAAATCAATACTTAGTTTAATATAAAATATTGAATATGCTATATGTATGTGTGTACACAAGAAAGACTGGCTATTATGATTCAAGGTGGCCGAGACATGATAATTCCTACATAGGAGTTGGGGCCGATAGGCTTTTCTTTAAATATGAGTTTAGTGATGTGAATTATATACATGATAGGAGTTATAAAGGGATATGATATGACATGAGTGTTGACATGCTGGGAGTTACTACTCCCATATATTATGTCACTTAATCATTTTTACAAGATATAATATGACATGACACTATACTTAATATGTTATAATAGGTACAACCAAAATAACATTAAGATATGAAATGATTAGCCAAAACATCTGATTTGCATAGTATATGTGTAATAATATACAACTTATATAATGAATCATATAAATTGTTGCTTTTATGATATGATACACATACTCTAAGTTATAAATGACATCCACATAATATACTTAATAATAATTAATGACATAGAGATTTATATAACATGAGAAATATTCATGTACATATTATTCTATTTTCATGCATTAAATACAGCTATAGATTTCACATAATCTACTTAACTATTTGCTCACTTATGCTACATTTACATATATTTTAGAAAAAGGTAAGGAACCAGCAGTGTGATACAAGTATATTTTGTGTATACATAATAGGATGATTGCTTTTGTTCTATTATATTATTGTTGATTTAGTGGCTCTTTGTTATATTATTGAGAATATATGAAATTCCTTCAAATAGATCTTGGGCAATCCTCTGGTACATGCTTGACTTGGTATGACCTATTATTATATAAAGGTTATAGCAAGTTAGGTTGTGACAACCCATCCTTTCCAAAGCGCTAAAGACATCAAGTAAATTTGTATGACATCTGCAATATTGTTGCAAATTTGGTCGAAATTATTCTTATCTTGATGTTAGTATTCTCAGGCATCACCATGTTTATCTTGTCGATCATCGTCATTGATAATTAATACATCAAGCAATTAGAGATGAAATCGTTGAGGCTCATAATTTGCTAATATTCCCTCACAAAGATCAAGAATCACCATCCATCCTTCAAACTCTTAGTTGGCCTAGAATGAATTAAACATTAGTCGACTCTCTCGAAAAAGTATTGCATCATCTAGTTCTTGATCCTTTGCTTGATCTCCATACTTCTGGAATAGAATATAATAAAACCTCACTTGAAGCCTTTCATCATAAACAAGGATCCAAAGATTATTTGCATTTAATCCTTCATTTAGAAGGTAAATATAGGAGACAATACTTGCTCAAAGTTTGACATCACTTGTGAAAGAAGCTAAAGATCATGACTAACTCTAGAAATAAAGGGTTAGAGGTTAAGCATGACAACAAATTTTCACTTGGAAAACTCCTTTAAATTGTGTTCCCTTAATTTAGTCTCACTCACCCTATCAAGTCCAAAGAATTTTACAGGCTCTCTATAAACTAATTCTCGAAGAGATTCTCTGACAACTCACCTCTCTCTAGAACCTAAACTATATGTTAGTAGTTCATCAGATCAGTATTAATGTATGTCATTATCAAATATTTTGATGCATGCACTTCTTCTTTGTGATCTTCCACCCAATACCACAATCGGATTACTACTCATGTTGTAGGTATCAAGGTGAATTGGTAAGAGATACACAATGGGGGAGAGGGTTTGGAAGCTTTGGTGATGAAGAACAGAAGACAACAATACAAAGTTAGAAATAGAAAAAAATATGATGCGAGATTGTGTCAAGCAACAAAGATGATGTGATAGCCACGAGGAGAGAGAAACTTCCTTTTGCATTCCCAAATGTCGAGCTTTCAATTAATCACTAATACTATTTAATCCCATTTAATAAATATCCATTAATTAAGCTGCTATCCATGAAGAGCTTTAAACCCATTTAATCCAACTTTTTAAAGGCTAGTGGACAACCCAACTTTATTAACACTCAAAACTAACACAATTATGCAAACTCTTCCACACCACTCCAAGTTAAAATTATCATGAAACTTAGCTACAACATTAAAGAGTTTTGTTTTGAATGCATTTCACAAGATTTAACATTGTAAGGTGGTTCAAAGGCCACTTATTAGGTTATGAACTAGTTAGGGAGACAAACAAATTTTATGGGAAGTAATAATATTGATTCACAAGATTAAAGAAGATGCATGTGTGACCATGAGATCTGATAGAAGTTGTAATTTGAAGAGGTAGAAATCATAGCAGCAGATGGAATAGCTGATAGTTCATTTATTTTTCATGGGAGAGAGTAATGTTACTAAGATTCACAAAATAGAGTGAGAGATATGAATACTTGCTGAGACCAAGCCACCAAAGTAAGTATCTTCTTTTGCAAGAACAAGATTGTGAGTTTCCTTGAAAGAATCTGTAGGTCGCTCCATTCCTCCGGGTCTTACTATCTGCATTTCAACATTAAATTAGGGATCACGTTTTTCACAAAGGTAAAGAGAACTTCAATCCTAGTTTGAAACTATAGTTGTGACATTTAATTCTAACAGTTGCTTGAGCTTACTGTGTAAGGAATGCCACTTGCAATTAGAGCTTCCCTTTCTCTTCCATATGTAACCCCCAAAACAAGCTTCGACCAAAGATTAGTAAAAGGAAGTAAGTGCCATAAGTTCTTAACAATAAATCGCAAGAGTACTTGTAATATAATATATGCAAAAAAAAAAAGAAAAAATGTTCCAATAAGCCATTTTGTAAGCATGGCGTAGATCCTAGCCTGAAGTGATAAATTCATACATAGTTTGTCAGAATATTTCAAATGTGTGGGGCCTATACACACTAACATTTGTGTGTTGCACCTTTATCTAATTATTTACCACCACCACCACCACCATGGAAATCAATAGTTAAGTACTGCTAACCGAATATTAGAGAGTTAGATGTGTTACTCATAATAGAGGACCCCTAATTAAGAGGAGCTCGTTTCACTTCGTGGAAGGGCCATTTCTGATAAGTTGGTTTAATAATTACGGCATTGTATAAAACAAAAACTAAATGAAGAACCTTTGGCTTCCACCACTAGCCTCACTTACTTCAGAAGAGAAGCAGGAAATCCAATCTTGTTTGTACCCAAAGATGTGACCAAGATGAAGTGACCAACTTTTGCAAGGGTTGCTGTACAAGAAAGAAGAATAATAAAAAAATGAAAATAATGCACAATCTGGATCCTATAATTGCATTGCAGTTTAATTGTCAGAGTATGCAGAAAATTTAGTTCGTTAAAGTCCCTGACTAGAAAAGGTAAAACAAATACCAACTTCAATCTCGATATTTGTTGAGATAGATTTTCAGAGTTGCTTAATTGCAATATATAAAGCATAGAAAAGTCTGATCATTTGGGTATCCCGATGAAAGCAAAAAGAACTACAAACATTCCAAAGTGAGAGTGGAAGTAATTTCAATTGGATTTAATGTTGTTCGTAAAAAATACTAAAACTTTACTACAGATACTAATCAAGCCAAAAAGAGTGGGAGAAGAATAGGATAAGGGTTTAGAGATTCTCTAAGAAAGATTTGAGTAACTGTTGACTGTGTTGACTCGTTAGATATAGAACTACGAGTCAAACTGAGAATTTGAGAGAGCTTTTGTATAGAACTTGGGCCAAAGTACAAGATTATATCATGCTCACGCTCGAGCCATAACTCTTTGCAACTTAAATTGTTTGAATTTCTATTATATGTGTTTTATCATTATTTTTTCCCTTTGCATTATTGCAAGATGAAGAAGTTCAACCATGACTCAAATATGAATGTAGTTGAACTTAGATGGATACACAGAAAAGCAACAAGTATAAAGGTGGAATTGTATCTATAGAGATGCCTCCATTGAATGGTAAAGATTGAGCAAATGAAAGAAGTAGAAGGCGGTCAAGAACTAAACCCTCTAAAGAAGTCTCTAAGCTTAAGGAGGCTAGGGTTTTAGGTCTTGGTAAGGCTAATGTGGAAGCATGGATTGTTGCCACAGAGACAATCATTCCCAAGGTGGTCCCTAATGATCTGTTGGACAATACTTTGACGAAGAAGTTAAAGGTCAACTTTTCTAGAAGAAAGGTTGAGTGGTGAGTTCTACACTTTCAATCTTCTTTTGTATCAGAGATCAACAGGTTCTTTGTGATTGCAAAGTTTAATACCCCTCATAACAAGGTGCTAGTCTCAGAAAGCCAACAAAGAAGAATCTTTAGGCACTAGAAACTTTAATAGAAGGTGAGGGCATGTTACCCTGATCAATGATATAAGAATCACGTAGGGAGCAATTGGTGAAGGTGGAATTGTCAGTAATAAGGGTGTGAAGAAAAGCTTTTTGTTTGCAATTGATGCTTGAGTAATTGAAGAAGCCAAGTGCTAGCATATTGATAGATAATCTATAATGGGTTATCTGCTGTAATCATTTATATCAGCCACTTCTCCCTGCTAACCAATCTCAACCATCATACTATAACCATGAGTTGCGATCAGACCGTTGATATATAGCTACCTTTGTACATAGTATAGATTTTGTTAGTAACCTTTATGTATTAATATACGAGTGTTTGTCTTTGGTGAGTAATGAAGTTCCAAAAACTAATTCTTTCCATATCTCTGCTTTCTTATTTATGTTTTGCTTAACTATGTATTATCTTTGTTTTCTGCTTGTTAATCTATCTTGGTTTAGATGACTACAACAAGGAGCTATGTATTGAATTCTACACCAACAATGTCGTGAGTGACAATAGCGTGAGTAGAGGCCGACTCTCATAATCACAACTTTTGTAAAAAAATGAGGAATCCCAAACTCACATCAAGTGAAAAGAGGATTTCAAGAAAATTAGCTCTACAATGAGGTTTCCTGATTAGAGGTTGAGGATGGTGATCTTTGTGAGCATGTTCAAGAAGTTAGCGCAAAATGATAAAGCAATAAAGTGCTTTTAAGTCATTGGAGAAGTTGAGGAGATAAAAATCATTGATTTAATAAAGGCTCTCTTAAAGAGTTTAATGGGTTTAAGTCCTAGGTAAGAGGAGAAGATGTGCATAAACAAAAGTAGATACTAGACTAAAAAATAAGAAATAAAAAAATAAAAATAAAAATAAAGTAGATACTAGACCCATTAGTATAGTTATTACCTTATTCACCTAAAACATTCACTGAGAAGTCAATGAATTGATGACTGAAGTTCATGAAGTTAGTCCTTGTTAACAAAGTTGTCATATGCTAGGAAGGTGGGCTTGTGAAGTATCCTTTTGAGTGTGAGATTGGCATTGAATCGAATCAAAGGTGGTGCATCATTTAACTTCTCACATTGATGTGTAATAATGACAAAGAACTGCATGAAGATTTTATCATCACATCAAAGACATCATGAAAGAATGATCACGTGAACATGGCTTGAGGCAGTTGGGACGTTTAGTGTTTCTCTTTATAAATGTGTTTCATTTCTTTAAGCTTTATTGTGCTTATGAGAATCATTTAGTCTCATGTGCCCCCTTTCCTCTTGTGCCAAAGTTTTCTTCTATTCTCTTCTTCTTCTTGTTTCATCCTGCACAATAATGAGAAGTTTTCTTATCAATAGCCATAATGTTTATAGAAATTGAAATAGAGCTCTTGTCCTCTATGGTGCAGAGAACTATAAAGATGCTCTTGCCTAAGCATAATATCAGAGAAGGCTTCATTGCCATAGCTCTAGAAATCTATGAGTTCCCCAACTTGCTTTCGAATACTAAGTTATGCTTCCACAAATAGTTGCTTCTATTCCGATTAAGACCTCCATTCTACCTAATGATCATTGATAATTGAACTATTATTGTCTAGTTTGAATGTAAGCCAAGTTGAAGTTATTTACAAGTATCATGTCATTCATCATCTTCCTCCACAAGAAGGGAGTGACATGGTCCTTAGATTGTTAAAGCTCATTGTGAAAGCCTCTAAGAATGGAATTATTGTTTGTCCCTCAAAGTTCATCAATAACTTATAGCATAAAGTCAAGGACTAAAATAATAGATTTTTCTTTGCAGGCCAAGATATGACCAATAAAGACTAGACCAGGTTGATAAAGTATATAAGGAATAACTTAAACCCTCAAAGTCTATTTCATAGGTTGGAGTAGGATAGAGAATATTAGGCCTTTATATGAGTCGCCAAAAACTTTAGCTCTAAAGATGTCATTGTTATAGGTTTTATGCTTATTTGCTCAAAATATTTAATTCTTAGAAATGTTTATTAATTCATTTATTTTACTTGTAATAGGATCTACAACTTATTATTAGATAGATTGCCCAAATTTTTATTAATAATGAAATTTCTTATGAAAGGGATGTCAACTTACCATTTTGAGGACCTTTAGCTCGAAGTTGAGTAAGCATTTTTCTTTCATATTTTGTTGACATTTTTGTTTTAATAGTGTCAACCTCATTTAATGAATTTCAAGAGTTTCAATGATCCTAATATAAAGATGTTATTGATTCCTACATGGGCTCATGGATACTTTCATTAGGGATCAAAGATTATTTATAGTAACTAGAGAGGGCAAGGCGAGATGTGATGTTCTTCACTATAGAATGCACTCATCTGAGAGGTGTTCTTGATTGCATAACCTAAGTTGACAATTAAGTTTTGATTTAAAATTTTTTTAATTTGTATTTAAAGTTCAACTATTTATAGAAATATCTAAATCATTGTAACTTATTTCTTTTGTAGTCTATAAAATCCCTAGTGACAGCCCAATAGTCATCATAGGTCTATGAATGGATGTCAATCAAAGCATCTTCCTTGACAAGGTTGATGAGGAAAGAAATCATTAATTTGATTGATGAAAAGAAAGAGATGAAAAAAAGATTTCGAAGATGACTTCAATGTTAGCAACTTCTTTGGTGCCTCCTACAACAACTATAACTCATCCAACATCAAAATCAACCGTAATGACAACCTCCTTAGTGAATGACAACAATGATGTTTCTTTATTAAGCTCGAGAGTGTCAAATTCAATGTAGCTTTATAGGCTGGCCTGCAGACATCAGAAAGAGCTAAGGGCATCATCATTTTTGAAGTCATGATGACAAAGAAGGTAGCTCAGGAGAAGTCTAAAGGGGTTGTGTTATCTTCAAATACAAGCCTAATTGGCAAAAGGAAAGAAGCTCATGGTTCACTCATACAAGTTTTTTATATCATACTACAATGAAGAGTAGGGGGGAGAGGCCTTCTTCTAGAAGAATTATAATAAAGTCATCATTGACTTTTAACATTTAACCTCTACTACTAGGATCTAAGATCAATGTAGCTTGACCCTGTGATGTTCACTAATTAGCTCCATGAAAGATTAGATGACGTGCAAACTACAAATCTTCATATGTCAAAGATTAAATGATGTGTCGACTAGCAATCTTCACAAGACCATGATGCATAAACTTTTTCTCACTCGTAGTTAGCTTTTACTTGGAGAGAAACATAAAAGATTATACGAATGTATGAAAGTAAGCCAGAGGACTTAGACAAAGCAAATAAAGAGAAGAAATAAATATAATTTTCTTTTAATATGAAGAGGATTTCTTTACAATTAAGGGATAATGCAGAGTAGCCAAAGAGAATAAAAGTCAAAAATGTTGTGACAATTTTAAAGGGTGCGTGAGCTATTTACAAAGGAAGTTGATAAGTAGACAATGATAACTAATCAAATGGAGAAATCATGAAGATAATTTAAATTTGTAAAAGAGACACAAATGAGTTTAAGTTCACATTCTAGTGACTTTTTGAGTTAGCAAAATTAAAAGATGATAGAATTTTGAACTTTCAGAATAATTTGATTAAATTAAAATCTATTTTTGAGCTTGCAAAAATAAAAAGATGATAGAATTTTGGATCTTGAAAATAACTTGAATAACTTCGAATCCATCCTAATGGAATCTTAGTTAACTAGAAAGAACCTAGCATGTTTGTTGTAGAATAATCAAGCCTGAGTATTAGAGTTGGAGTCTTTACTTGATAAATGCAAAGTTAAGAATACTAAACAAAGACAAAGTTGGATGAGTTCTTAAGTGAAGCTAAATTGATTAATAAATTTGTAAGTCTCATGAGCACATAAGCTCGGTGGTTGAAAATATGAAGAAAGAATTTCTTATTTTTTGGGAAAATTAGTAAAACAATATGAATTTTCTCAAAGTGTTTTTTTAAGACAATGAGAAAGATTAAAAAGATTAGTTAAGTTCAAGAACAGTCTAGGAGTGATGTACTTTATTTACTTTCATTTTGTGTTTTTATAAGAAATCTTGTCCAATTTGTGAATTACATATATATAAAATTAAATAAATAGAATATGAATTCTTTAGAGTATTACTATATGTAATTGTTGGGAATGCTAATTTTTTTTATCTTGTGATGATAACTTGTAATTTTTTTCTTATATATAACCCTAAATATATATAAAATATTATGAGTAGCCACTATTTGTCCCAAAGTCTAACACCATTTATATCCTTAGCGGATATTCCAAAACAATTTTTTGCATTGTATGTGGATGGGTTACATCCTATGC
Organism: Cymbidium sinense; assembly: GCA_021442155.1. Taxonomy (NCBI): domain Eukaryota; kingdom Viridiplantae; phylum Streptophyta; class Magnoliopsida; order Asparagales; family Orchidaceae; genus Cymbidium; species Cymbidium sinense. The sequence goes on from CM038219.1 coordinate 130,904,163, forward strand.
TGGAGTTTTCATCTTCCAAAAGTCTAATTTTACTCGTAATTAGATTGAACTTCCATACATTATGTTGAGTTGTTACAAAAGGAGTTTGGGTGGTAGGGCTTGACTTCTAATTCCTTAAGTAATTTTGAGTCAATGTGAAGCTTATCTATGTACCTTTAAAAATAATTTAAAATAGTAATTTAACAAAATTTCTATTTAATTGACAAATTGTAATCCTTTGATAATCAATGAGTGCCAAACAATTAATTTTTGACAATCAACAAGTAAGAAATAGCCAATATTTGATAATTTACGAATAGTTAGTAATTAATGATGAGTTCACTACTTGAAATTCCAACATGAGGCCAATTGTGAGTTAAACTTTAGTTGTAAGAAGTATATTCTATCAAAGGAGGTTTGATGAATAATAATTGAGGTGAATTGAAAATATTAAGTTCGATTTTCTAATGAGTCCATCATATTTATTTTTTCTTAAACGAAACTCATGTTACAAGCTAAAGTGACTTCATTAGTGTAGATAACTTATCTACTTGATGGTTTGTAGTTTGTTTACAAAGGGTAGTATCAAACTTTTAGATTTTCCCTATTTAGAGACTTCATAAGTTGCTTACCTAGGTTAATGTGCTTCTTACTTAACTAGTTGAGTGTGCATTCAAGAAAGATTTATGGATTCTCTGTTACCAACATCTCAATTTTCTTGGCTTGAAGTTTGGTAGACTTCAAGTTGAAAATTCAGTATTGACTTAGAGGTCAAAATTGCTAGTAATTCCATGAGAGTAATCTAATGAATTTTGAGTTATTAAATTCTCTACACACTTAAAGAGTTATCAAATTAATCAAGTGATGTTGTCAAGTTTATGTTCCAACTTCGATGAGAATGATCAATTTTTTGCAATCATGTGGATTGATGAATTTAACTAGTAAAGTGAGCTACCGATATATATTGACAATTCCTTTAAGGTTGAGTTATGTGAGCATTTTGAGTTGCTATTTTGGAGAATAAGATGAATTTATATATTCCAAGTTTGTATAATCACAAAGATTTATTTTATAAAGAAAGAAAAAAAATGACTCAAAAGTTGAATTTCTTTCATTTTATTGATTGAAATTATAAAGCAAGATCCTTAAAGGGGATCTTCACTTTTATGGATAGAAATTTTTTTAAAAGGAGTTAGAGGAGTAGCTTTGTGACTTCGATTATGATGATGAAAAAGGAAAATCAGTTGAGTCTCATGTAATAGCTTTAAAGAAGCACTAAAAGATTTTCTAGTTCATCTTTATAAATGTCCTCCATTTGATTTCACCATTTAGAGGTGACATAGTCATCGTTGCTTGCTTTGCAAGGACCTCACCCTATCCTCTAAACAATCCATGACTAGTTTCTTAGCCTTGACATTTCCATGTTCATTAAATCTTTAAAGATATTAGATCCAATGTTATTCATGAAAAATCTAATGTAGATATGAATTGAACCTAAAAATGTAGAGAAAGAAATATTTGGGTTTAGAGACTCTCTTAGATAGAATTGTCAACCATATATCCTATTTATAGGTGAAGATTAAAGTTGATGGTACAAGATAAACTAAATGATAAACTTACAAGAAGCGTGTAGTAAGCAAATCTGGTCCATTAGTAAGAAACTTAGGGCAAGTTTTGCATTAAGGGTAAGTGCTTATGATGAGTTCTTTTGCCTGCTGTTGGGATAGTAGGAAAGAAATATGCATAGCAAAATTTTATCTATTATCTTTATAAGACTTCTACTTATCTATAGGAAACTACTATTTGGGGGTATGCAAATACTAGAATAGAAAATATAAGAAATATTCAATGGGGCACTAATCTCACTAGAATTTTTCAAGCTAGTTGCGTCATACTTGCTTGTTAGAGTAGGAGATAGGCTCGATTGATAAGTTGATGAGGTGTGAAGCATTTGTGCTATAAGTTTGGATGAATAATAGTGAGCATAAGGAGTTGTCTATGTCATTCATAAATTATCACTTAGGCATTTACCTATAAGCATTAATAGCTAGTAGATCTCATGATTTTTCATAGAAAAACTCATTACATTTTCAGTTTGAAGACAAAGTAAGATGTCCCACAGATTTGACAAGATTTGATGTCGAGGCTTGAGATTTTAGGCAATTTCATACTTAGTAGTTCAATCTTTGGGTTATGAATTTATTGAATTCTAATTATGACTTCTATGATGAAATTATTAATTTGACCAAAGAAATCGTGTACAAGTTAACAATTTTGAAGAATAAACAATATTCACAACCAATGTTTAGAAGCTGAATAATAGTAAATGACCCATAATAGATCTAATACAAGCCATGTTAGAATACCACAAGATAACATTGAAGACATAATAGGCTATGATTGGATTACTTGCTTCAATCAGATTCTTGGTTGATTTATAATCAATGCGATATGGTCCTATTACATCAAAGACCTCCTTTTCACTTGCTCCAATGCTACAAATAATTATTGAGGCATCTCCAATTCGATAATATGCTCCCTTGATTCTCCAAATCACATGTAACAATCAGAAGATATCTTATGGGCTGGTCTACACACAATAATGCAACTTTAGTTGGCGTTATTCATAGACTTAAAAAAATGGGCAAAAAAATTGGTACATCGAACTCAATTCTAAACATCCTAACTAAGAAATCTAGCATGCCACTTCTCTTACGTTGTATTTCATGGTTTCCGTCTTGCCATTGAGCTTCATCTGTTGGACACTCGCAAGGTTGATTTGGTAGATATCAAATTCCTAGACAATTAGTATAGATGAAGTATAGATAAATGTGGCAATATAATAAGTAAAAGTTCAAACATGCACAAGTGCTTAGCTGAGTACTCCTAACACCCGGCTGAAGCCTAGCCTCGAAGTTCCACTGGAAAAACTTCTAAAAGTGACATAATAATAATAATAATAATAATAATAATAATAATAATAATAATAATAATAATAAAAGAATTTTAATGTCCATGAAAATTCTTAAGTTTCTGGCAGATACAACCTTACGATCGTGAACCTACTCTGGGTTGAACTGCAACAAACACGGTCTCCTTGTCTACAATCTCTCCTTCGGTGGTAACTCCTTGTGCCTTTAATGTTTTAAAGTTTGCAACAGGGGCTCCTCCTTCACCGAATAGCAAATAATAGGACGTTGGATGACAAAGAATTTAAAAAAAAACACTTCCAAATGTTAGGAAATAAACATGTTATTCACCACAGAAGCCACCCAGGGTACTTGGTGTTAGTGCCACCACCACCAAAGTGGGCAGGTTCCATTTATGTTCATCGATGCCCTCCAAATTGTTGTCAGAACACTCTAAAACGCTTGAAAATATCTTAAGCTACAGTCTCTTAGTGATTTAATGCAATTAAACATCGATTGATAGATTTGTCATTGTGAAATTTGAAATTGTTATAAATGAACATTTGCTTTAATAAAATTTGGACCTGGAAAAAGTAAAAAAAAAAAATGAAACCCTACACTTTACAATACTTTATAAATAATCATGAAAATGTTCAGAATACCTATAACAGGTTAAATCAGGTTAGTGTAAGGGACTATATAATTACGCTTACTATTAGTAACTAACGAATAAATTAGAATATTCTTAAAGAGTTAAATCGACTATTATGGCATTTAAAGTTTACATATTGAAATGAAATGGTATGGGACTGTGGAATGGCACCATCGTCACCACTCTTTTGCCCCCTTGTGCTCGGTTTTGTAGCGGCTTCTCTATTGCTTTATCTGTCCAATACTGTAGTGACAAAAGCTTTATCAGTCGCTACTCGCAGGTCTTACCAATCACATTTCTCTGATTTCGTGTGTTTATTAGATGAAGTGAAATAGTAACTGATCTTCTTCTAATTTTTTTGGAGAATTATCTTAACAAGTATATCCACATACGCAAGCGGACAAGCGCAAGTCGAAGGAGTCTTGGTGATCGGCATGTTTTCAAAATTAAGGAGTTTTAAGATTTCATGACTCCATATATTTCAAGATTAAATATTCATTTGAAGATAATTATTCATCGTGTTATTTACCTATTTAATATGGAATTGAATTTATTAAGTTATTTTGTTTATTTCTTGTCTGTCATAAATTACATTTATTCTAAATAAACAGGTATCATTTTGTAATTTGAAAACAAAATAATAAGAAAATGATGAAAATATTTTTGGTTGCTGGGCATACCAGAAACTGGCAAGCAAGTCGAAGGAAATGAAATGGAAAACTCTTATAGACCTCCGGAAAACTGGGGGAAAAACCGTAGAAGATGGGACTCTCCATGTGGGTCCTTCTCCATGCCGGAGAAGAAGGCAAGTGAGTCATTGAATGAGGAGAAAGGCAGAATACATCCATCTTCTTTCTTTTGAGTGTGCGACTGCCTGCGAAGAATGAAGGGCTCTTATTGGCGGATGAGGAGGACAAGAGAGAGATGACTGAGCAAGCATAATATCTCAGTTCCTCTATTCATTTTCAACAAAAAAAATGACAAATAAATGGGGATTTTCATTTTCCCCTGATTGGAAAATTCAGGACGTCATCCGACGACACCATGGTCCCTCATTTTATCTTCTTCATGTGGTGGTAGCAAGGCTGAGGTTTAAAAACAAGAGTGCATCACAAGTAGCTTTTTTATTTAAAATTTATTATAATGAAAATAAAATAAATCATGTGATCTAAAATCTCATAAATATTAAGATAAATAACACTAAATACATAGTAGATTTATATTTTCTATATGAAAAAATTAGGAAAATAAATCATGTTATCTATTTCAATTGAAATAACTTTTTTTATAGTTGAAGATTACAATAATTTTCTCTTTTGATTGTCAAAAAATTATAAAGCTTAAACAGTTTGGCCATCTATGATGATGGCGATGAATATTTGAAGATGAAGAGGTATGATGGGATATGCTAAATAATAGTGGTCATGTGCATCAATATTAGTTGATGGACGATGGTAGTTGTCTGCATTAATTAAAATAGATTTATATATAAGTTGAAGAGTACAATGATTTTCTCTTCTTCAATGTTGAAGAAGGTTAGATTATAAGGCCTAAACAATATAGATGATCTTCTGTGGTGGTGGTGGTGATAAATATTGAAGGTGACAATATTGATGAATGATCAACAATGAATGTTAGTCTGAATAACAATGTTCATGAGCATCAATATGATGAGCGATGGTGTATGTTCTCATAGTTGATGGTTGGTGTTTAAAGACAAGTGATATAGTGTTGTTTATTGATGAGTAGATGGCGATAATATCAAGATAGTTGATTGTGATTGTTTGAAGACAAACAACAATGATTATTGAAAAACAAGTGTTAATAAAATGATGACTAAGAATGTGTAATGATGATCATCGGTTGTCCTCCAAGTTAGAGGAAATACTATGTACCAATATAGATAGAAAAAGTATGAATATGTGAAATCTTTAAGCAATGGAATTTTTAAGTGCAAAAAATCTCTACATAAGAGTTCTTTTCAAATGTGTAGGAACATATACAAATTTTAGGACATTCTAGTTATTTCTACTAAAATCCTTGATACTCTATCAAATAGTTAGAATGTATCTTTTTAATTATTTTACATTTTTAACATCTCAATGTCTTAATAATGAATTATGTGATATTAGGTCCATCAAATTTGACACATCTGGATACTCACCTTGACTATTAGTATGCAAATTTTGGAGGATATTGATTTGACAAAATTGTCTCCAGAAGTTTATAATTATTTATAAGTGCTTGATTTAGGTTCATTTGGACTCAAATCCAGATTTTTTTTAATATCATTAGATTTATTTCACTAATCTTCATATCTTAACTAAAATTACTAAAGATAAAGCTCATAGGATCTTAAAGTCAATTTCAAAAGGTTGGAGCACAAATATTTGGGTGCTTTATCTTTTGAAAATTATGTCAAAACTTTTGCTTGATTATATCATTTTTCTTATGATTTTTAAAAATATTAACAACAACAAAAGTTTATCATCTCAATAATAAATGAAAATTTACCTTAAACCCTGATAATTAATAAGAGTTCATCAAAATTAGCTTTTTTTATTTAAATTTTATTATGATGGGAAAAAAAGTCCTTGCCTGGAAAATAAGGAATTTATCATTTTAATATTTTATAGAAATTTCATAAATATTAATATAAATAACACCTAATACATAGTACATTTATATTTTCTATATGAAAAAAAAGGAAAACAAACATGTTATCTATTTCAATTGAAATAGGTTTTTTATCACTTGAAGATTACAATATTATTATTATTTTTTTGTTAAAGGTGGAATTATAAGACTTAAAAACAATAGAGATGGACTTCTATGATGGTAGTGGTGAATATTTGAAGACGAAAGTGTTGATGGGTTGGATGCTAAATAATAGATGGTTGTGGGCAACAACAATATTGGCGATAGTAATTAGTAGCATTAATTTAAGATTTTTATATAAGTTTAACAATATAATGATTCTCTCTTCTCATTGTTGAAAAGGTGAGATTAAAAGCCTAAATAATATAGATGGTCTTCTATGATGGTTGTGGTGAATATTTGAAAGTGATAGTGTTGATAGATGGATGGTCAACAACGAATGCTAGTGCTTAAACAATAATGTTCATGGGCATCAATATTAATTCATGGACAATGGTATATGTCTTCATAGTTGATGGTTGGGGTTTAAGAACATGTGGCGATAATATATAGTGTTGGCTATTGATGGGTAGATGATGATGGCCACATCAAGATAGTTGACTGTGATAGTTTGAAGACAAATGAGAATGATTATTGAAGAACAAGTGACAATAAACTAATGACAAAGAATGTGTAATGATAATCATTGGTTGTCCTCTTAGACAATGATTATTGAAGAAATATTATGCACTAAGATAGACAAAAGAGAATGCGAATATGTGACATAAGAACTAGCCACTTGAACAAACTAGCTAGAGACCTAGAAATCAATTCAGTGCATATCTGAGAATCTAAGATAAGTGCCTATAAAAATAAAGGATTGAAACATCCTTAGCCTAAGTAGTCAATCAAAAGAAAGTAGAAAAATAGAAGAATAAGTACACATTAGAAAACTTACTTAAGGATCGGAATTAAAAGCATAAACCCACAACAAAATACTAGAAGGACAAAATATTAAACCAAAGTTGATACTATATCACTAATAAATCTTTTTGATATCAAAATTACACCTTATAATAAAAAACCAGCAACATACTCTATCCATAAATTGATAAAAACTTATAAAGTTACTAAAATTATTAAAAATTATTAACATTTTTATCTTATTCAAATAATCATTAATGATAGGCAATAAGCCAAATCTAACAACAAAAGAAACAAGCAAACAAAATTCCAACCAAGGAATATAGAATTCTACTCGACAAAAAAAAAAGAAAAGGAAATGAGTTGGTTACCGGATGTGAAAATAACATATATTATAGATAAAGAAAATTATAAAAATTCTCTTGAATATTCCAAAAAGATTTATCAAAAATCCATTTGTACTTTCCACCTAGTTAATCCAATACATCCAAAAATATTTACTAGCAATATGCGTGAATCATAGATTCAAATTTAGAAAAATACATTTACCATGACTAAAACTTAGGATAGGACCCATAAAAAAATTGCTCCAATAAATCAAACAACAAAACAAAAAGGGTGGCCAACAACAAAAACAAGACATCTTAAACATCCATAACTATAATACATAACATAAATAAAAAAAAGTCTAAAAGCTTCATAACAAGTATATGACATCTAATAAATTCTTACATAAGGTAGGCTCATTTTATCCATATTCATAAGCCCACAACTGATAAGGCATATAATGTTCTTTGAATTGTAGGTTAGGTAGGCTCGCCTAGGTTGGCAAAAAAATTTGCACACATATTTTCTTCTCTTAATATGTGAGACATTTGAAAAACTAAGGTAAAAAAAATCTATTAATATTATTAGCACATAAAAGGTTTTTGCATTTTTTTTTGTTGTTTGAATAAATGAAATGTATAAGTAGCATATCACCCACTTCAATCCATATTTTTCTAAAATTCATGAAAGCATAGATTTCCAAAGCATTGTTTAAGGGCATTAGTTCAATAAATAAAATCGAGCATTCAGGGAGTGGGGAAACAAAATCTTAAACCCTAAAGATGTAATAACCTTACTAGAAGAATCTCTAATAATGCCACAACTATATTTGCTATTTGAAATAGAACCATCAATGTTTGGCTAAATAATATCTACAGGTGGTTTAAACCATTTAACCATTCTAAGTTGTATTTGGGAAGTATAAACTCCCATATTTATATTGAAATGAGTAGAAGCAAAATGGTAATCCTCAAAGTGTTTAGCAGAGAGCATATTGACAATACAGTGGCTCTAATTTATCTTTGACCCTAGTAATAATCCTTAAGTGATTCATGGTAATGCCACAATGTTTAACATCATTTCTTTCAAGCAAAAGAACCAAATAATAATTGGGGAACTAGTATTTTAATATGATCATTAGCAAGATTTTGAAAGCATTTAGATAGTAAAGTATTTAAATTTATGTTATTAGATAGTATAGATTCAAACCAAAGCCAAAGTTAGAAAGCCGTTGGGCCATTAATAAATACATGGTTAACATTTTCAATGTGATAACAACATTAGGATTTAGAAGGAAAAAAAAATACTTTCGAACATAATAAAGTATCAACAAGAATAAGATTTCTCAAAATCCACCAAGTAAGAATGCAATATGAAGGAGGTATATTGGTGTGCTATATTTTGTAAAAAATAGAATTTTGGGTAGATTTTTCTCTAATATGATGCCACTATGGTGTTTGTATTTAGAGTCGTAGGAACACTATGCAGATCTTAAGGTGCACTTATTAAAATGATTGAGTATGACATCATGGAATGATGTACTATGTTAAAAGGTAGAAATATCACCCTATAATAGACTTAATCATCTAATAAGGACTTCTTAGGCAGATGCATTTACATATACCAGATTTTTTTCCTACTTCACATAGATGATAAAGCATATTTTATGCTAGGTTCTTAAGTTTCTTATGGAGGCAAGCCCCATAGTTAATTATATCTTAGGAAGTAAGAATTTTCTAAAATACTATTGTCCTCACTTTTGGAGTGAGATTAACTACATTTACCCTAGATTTAGGACTCTTCTAGATATTAAGAGTTTTGTAGTGTTAGGACACTTCCCGATTAATGGAACACCAAATCCAAATCTATCTTATGAGAAGTGAAGCCCCACTATTATAAGACTCTAAAGTACCCACCAATAAATTTACTAAAATAAATCAAATGAATACAATCTAAGCTCCAAGTCAAATTCTAAATCAATTTGGGCTCAATTTGATCCATCATAGGCTCAACTTGGCTGACAAGCTAAGTTGACTCAACCTAACCTATTTGGATTCCTCAAAATCAAACTGACTTGATTGAAACTCAACCTATCCAAACTTTTTTGGGCTATAACTCAATATGATTAAACCTTGATTGTAATCTCATTGAATCAAGCCAAGTCGATTTAGGTCTTGACCCAAGTTGTCCCATGTGAATTCCTTAAAGATCAAAGCCCGATTCAATCTGAATCAAGCCAATCTAACCCAATCCAAATTCGGTTATTAGCATCCTACCAAACATTATAACATATTCTATCTACTTCGAGCCAATCAACTCCATTGATCAAAGTTGACCCATTTGACTAAAAGGGTTCAAATGAGCCAAAATTCAATCCAACTCAAGTCAATTGCAATCAAAGCCTCTAATCAACTCTAAATCCATTATTGAATATGTTTCAACCTTCATATAGCCTCAATTGGACCCAATCAACCCAATTGATCCATCCAATCCAAATTGACCTAAATCACCCAATTGAGTTAAGCTTCAATCAAACCTCAATTGAACCAAACCAACTAACCCAATCTCTTCCAAAATGATTGTTGATCACCATTGATCATTCAATTGCATCCAATTAGGCTTACCCAAGCTAATTTGGTTATTTGATATATTTGACCCAATTTGGCCTATAAGGTCAAATTCAAAATCCATTCTAATTCAAATTGATTGCAACTAATGAACTTCAATCATGAATTGAGTATTACACAATTCAACCACCAATTGAAGCCAATTTGATCAAATGAACACAATTGATCCAATTTGCTCTAAAGGTCAAATTGAATTAATTAATTAAATTCAATTCAAATCACAATCAAGCTCAAATGATCATTCAAACATGAACCAACCTTCCACTCAAATCAATTTGGCCAATTTGACCAAATTGCTCAACTTAACCCATTTGGTCTAAATAAACCCAAATGAGCCAAACTCAAATCCACTACAAATTAGATCAAACTAATAGTACTAATGCATTTCAGATATCTAATCAAACATAATCTAATAATCCTATTGACCCAATTTGGTCAATTAGTCAACCTAGCTCAAGTAAACTCAAATTGACTTGTAGTCAAGCAGGCCAAACCCAACTAAACTTGACATGACTTATCCACATGTGCCTAAGTGAACCAAACTAATGGTGAACCCAGTTTGGGTCAAATCAAGCAAACCAAGGGTTCCAAATAAGATAAAATTCTCATTTGGAAGGCCTACCACCTCCTATCTATGGCAACTTCAACCTTCTTTGGACACCAATCTTGACCCCTAACCCAATGGTGTTGGGTGCATCCCCAACTAAGGAGGCCCTCCTCCCCTTAACCATTGGTCCACCTCAAAGAGGTGTACACCCCATGATAGTCTACTAAACTCCCACCTTAAATACCTTCACATCACCTGTCCCTTGCCACTTCTGACCACCTAAGCCGGCCAAATAATTACCAAAAGTTAAACCAATCCCATGGCTTGGTTCACTTGAGGAGGGAAGTGTACTTCTCCTTTCCCATTCAAACTCAACACACAATCCCCAAGCATTCCCGAGCTCCCTCGTTCCTTCAGTCACTGGCAAGACCAAGCTCCACTTGAACCCGAGCCTCCTCTCTGTCCAAAGTAACCAAACCTCCACTAAACCTAAACTAATTCTTCCCACACCTTCCTCTGGCATCAATGAGCTAAAATGAATTGATTCCCCGATCAATTCAAGCACCAAAACCATCTCAAGATCAACCGGTGAGTTTCACAATGACATTTGGTCCACGAGCAACCAACGAGGCAACTCAGTTTCTTAACGGGCTTCATCTCTTCAAGATGAAACTATCTCGATCGACGAACCATGGGTCTTGAGCTCCGGAAGGTAAAATCTAGTAAATTGTAGAAATCTTAGGATTATTGATCATTTGTGAAAGAAATTATGATTTTGTGCGAATCCCACCATATGATCTTCTTAGATTTCATCCTTGATTGTTTTAAAATCATTTTTGCTATCGAACGAGCTCTCGTAAGATAGAATTGATCGGCAGAAGGCAGACAGTGTCTGTCTTTCAACTTTATCGGATGATGGATCATTGGTCATCCATTCTACATGATTAGAATGGATGATTGTGATTAATCATGTTAGATTTTTAATTTATTTTGTTAGAATAATGAGATTAATCTAAATCGTTCAGATTAAGCGACCAAGATGAAAGCGTCTGCGACCATTGAGTTAGCTCGCATCAGACATTTTACAGCGGTCATCAACCGCATGAAAAGCTAAGTGTCATTAACATGGCATTGATTGTGTAAATCATTTAATTAGGGTTAAAAATATGATTAATTATCCAGAACTTCAAAAATTTATAACTAATTGTAGAAAAATTAGAAAAAATATAAATAAACTCTATGGAAACTTTAGACGAATCCAAGAAAAATAAAATCCCTAGGTTTCATCTAATGAATAATGACTAATTATAGTTTGAAATTTCAAGTAATTATCTTAATTAAGCCCTAATCACTTGGTTAATTAACTTGAATATTAGGATGTTGGATACATGGGTTGACTTCTACCTCCCATAATTTTTTTTGGATTAATTTGCTAAGTAGAATAGGAAACCCATAATTTTAAGCTTTAATTATCTCTTTTGAGTGATTTAATAATTATTAAAATTAAGAAAATTTATAAATTAATTAGGGAAGATTATTTAATCATCATAATAGTAAAGATGATCAAGAGAAATAATTAAGACCTCCCCTCCTAATTATTTCCACAAAATCATCCTTAAGCCCTTTAATTAAATGATTAAATAATTAAATAAAATAAAAGAGAGAGAAAATTAAAATAAATAAAAATTATATCATCATAATTAATACAATCGGCAAGATTGATTTAAGTAATACTCCTTATGTGCTTAGTTAACATAAGGGTTTTAATAAAATTATAATTTTCATAGGCTTGAGAAATTATAAAAATAATTAGCTTAATCCTCTTAATTTAATTAATTATTTAAACATGGGTCTAATTGCATTAGAATCTTGGACATTGCTAATTTTATTTTCAATTGCATCATCATATTTCATAGGTCCTTGCTTAATGGTTAATTAAACTAAGAGATTCTTTAGGAGGGTGACTAATGGACTTGCTATTGAGATAAATCAAATTAAGTCATAAAATTTACTTAAGCTCTTTTTGATTCATTAATTAACTAACATGGGTATAGGTTAAGTAAATTAACCTTGGTTCTCTTATTTAGGATTAAATAATTAAAAACACAAAATTTAAATTTTAAAATTTTTTTGATTAAGCTTAAGGTATGTTTATTTAATATAATCATCCTTGGGTTCTAATGAAGCTAAGTATGTCATTTGATGATGTTTAATTATCTTGTTTCAATTATCATAAGTTTGCATGCCATGTGTTTCATACATTCAGGTATCCAATCTAAAAGAAAAGGTTGCATCTAATTGCATGATGTGGAAATAAACTATATGATGTGCTATTATCACAATGTAAATCTCAAGTTATTTTTCTCCTTTAGATAAGAATTTGGTGCAAACTATCAATTAAATATTAGAAAGCAAATCTTTATGTTTGCTAGTCTTATTATAAGTAATAAAACTCAAATAAAAATTCATCTGTTAAAAGATAATAACCTACAACTTTTCATGATTTCATTTTGTATCTATATGTGTATCCATGTGTATTTGAACTTGCAAGTATATAGTATGGACATCTTAGGAACAGGAGGCTTTAAGTAACCCCAAGGAAGTCTTAGATAATCTCACTTCTCTAGCTTAACAAAGGTACATACTTGCATAGCTTTCTTACACACTTGTATGCATATGATTAGATATGAAGTGTGATTTCCTTTGTTACAAAATTCATGCATATTTGTGTTTAAGTGTGTCAAAATGAATATATAAAGTACATGTGTATTTGAACAGTCAAGTATATAGTTTGGACATCCTAGGAACACGAGGCTTTAAGTACCCCAAAGGTCTTAGATAATCTCACTTCCCTGGTTTAACAAAGGCACGCACTTTCATAGCTTTCTTATATACTTGTATACATAAAGTGAGATTCCTTTGTTACAAAATTTATGCATATCAATGTTTTAGTATGCCAAAATATGTATAAGATGTATGTATATGTATTAAATTAAAGTGAAGTAAAATGAAATGAGATTGTAATGTTATTGATAATGAGACTAAAATGATAAAGCATTATATATTTGATCGACTTGGTTTCATTAACTTTAAGATGTCTTTCATGTTTAAATAAAATTCATTAAGTTAAATCCAAACATAGGATTGGTTGAAATTTATGATCCATTAAGAATGTTTAAAAATCATAAAATTCATCTCTTTGAATCAATTTAAGGTAGGGATTAAAGGGGTTCAACTCTCTCTCTTCTCTTTACAATGATAAATTATAAGTAAAAGATAAAAGGAAATATGTGATTTAAAACTCAATTGAAGTCTTAAACTAATTGAAGTGTAACCACCTTTAATATGAAGTGTAAACATTTAAACACTAAAAAATCTCAATCTTAATGCCTAAGTAAGACATACACCACTTTTTATATAGCACACATATTAGAATACTAAGTCACTGATCTTAGTATTAAGCTAGGTCAGTGATTATTACGATGATACATTTTATTTTATGATGTAATATTTTTAGATAGAAGTTAGGATTACTTTTGTGTTTACTAGATGTTAAGTTATTAGCTAAATTTTTCTACATGGGATTATGCTTAAGGGACCCTTGTAATAATAAAATATAAAATATCTTTTACTTGCGGTGATACTTAAGTCTTTAAGCACAATAATTAAGATAGTTGGACTTGGTTACTCAAGTGCAAGGTACTAAGTCTAAATATGTGAAATATAATTATTTTACTTAAATTTTTTTGTTTAGCTAACCTCTATTTTGCATGTGTATTTAGAGTTACTTCTCTTTTTTAAAATATAATTTTGCAATAGGATTATGATTAGTGCTATGGGATTTAAGATGAGCAGTTACTAGAAGGCATAGACTTAAAAGTCAGGCTGAAAGCAAGCTAATTCAATAAGTGAAGATGAAGAAAAAATGAAGACCCCCATAGCCTTTTCTTTTACTATATGGTTAGAGCTCAGTTACCCAATTTCTTTTCTTTTTTGGGGTGTGTGGCAATACCCGGCCTCACCGACCTTTTATTCTTTTACGATATTCAAATGTTTGATTGTTGTCTTTACATTATGCAATAAAAATCACATGATTTTCATAGGTTTCTTAAAGTGTGTATGTTTGATGTGTGGCCTGTATACATTAGGCTCTTTAGAATAAAGTTAAATTTTCTACCCAAATTTAATAACTTCAATTAAAAGTTAATCAACTCATAGCCTCACTTTAAAAGCTTAGGTTTATAATCAAGATAAATAAAAGATTTAGCAACCCCTTTGCTGGATGTTATATATTATTACATCATGCATATCATATTATTTCACTCTTGAAAATAGGAGATCTCCACTCTTGCATGATAGGGGACATGATTAACCTGTGAGGGTAGTCCTTTGTAGTGGAGAACACCTCTTCCCCCTGATTTATCCCACAACTCAATTTCATCATGCATTTAGGCATAATTATCCCAAGCCTTAGTCCAAATTAATATGTCAAAATGATTTAAAATTTATAAATTTTGTATTATTCTAAGTCATGTTTTCATACCAATCATGATTTAGTCTTTCATGGAGTGAGTTTAGGATTTTATACTCTTTCCTAATTAATAATAACCTAGCTATCTTAAAATTACATATAATTGACCCACTATTGACCTCACTTTTGGAGTGAGTTCTCAATCTCCTCATCTTAGACTTAGGAGTCTTCTAGATACTAAGACTTCCTTAGTCATAAGGCACTTCTAGTGATTAGGCGAACACTTAACCTAAACTTAGAGATTTAGAAGGGTTAATCATAGGGTTAGGTTATGCCTTAGGGATTAGAATAACCCTCCTACCCCACAACCCAAATCCAATCTAGATTCACCCTATAAAACCTACAATCAAACTCAATTTCAAATCCCAAGACAAATGATTGAAGCCCATGATGAAATCCAAACTTGAAATCTTTCCTAAGTCCTTTGAATAAATTTCATGAACTTAGATAAAACTCCATCTAAGTCAATTCAAACTTAATTGATTTTCTCATGAATCAATCATATCCTCAATCATCTTCATAAATATAAATGAAATATACATTTAAATCATCAAAACTAAATCAAACTAAATCAAAATCCAAACTAAGCCACATGACTCAGTGGAAGCCAAATTCCTTCATTCCAAAACCAAAATTCAATTGATTCTCTTATAAATCAAGTATACCTTCAATCATATTCACAAATATAAATGAAATCTACAATCATCAAGCCAAATAAAATCAACCCAAGTCAAACTAACTTAGCCCATTTGACTTAAAATTTTCAAATGAACCAAAACTCATTTGAACCCAAACCAATTACAATTGAATTTTTATATCAATTTCAAATCTATATATAAACTCAACTAAATCTAACTCAATCCAAATTCAAGTCAACTAAGCCTAATTTTCTCACTTGACCTAAAGTGACCAATTTGACCTACATGAACCAAAATCCAATTCACTCCAAATCAAAGTGAATTAAGCCAACCCAAACTTCATGACATGATTGTTGATCATCCTAGGTAGATCAATTATCATAAATTGGGTTAAACAAAGTCAACCTAGCCCTTTGACCAAGTCAACCCTTTAATCCATATGAACATGAACTAGCCAAATTGCAACTTAAGCCAAATCTATTGAACCCCATGATTCATACCAACCCAAGATCAATACTTGAACATGACTTGACCTTCAATTGAGCCAAACCTAACCCAATTAGCCCTCTTGACCCAAGTTGACCCAAATTGACCTAAATAGCCAAAATGGGTCAAATCAAAATCTAAACCAAATTGATTGCAACCAATGGCTCAAGTTCATTCTAAATTGATTGTTGAACTTGACCAAAATATCAATTGAGCCCAATTGACCCACTAGACCCAAATGACTTATTGAACACAACTTGACCTAAAGTGTCAAGCCAACCTAAAACCCAATAAAATCTAAATTGAACTCAACCAAAGCTCACAACACATTCCAAATGATCAACAACACCCAAGCCAAGCCATGACCCAAGCCAATTTGGTCAATTGGGTCAAATTGGTCAACTTGACCCATTTGACCCAAATGAACTCAAATGAACCAAAACTAAACCTAAACCAAATTGAACCAAATCAATAACACCAACACACTCCAAATGATCATATGAACTTGACCCAACCATTGGTTTGACCCAATTTGACCAATTGGTCAACCTAACCCATTTTGATCCAATTTGACCCAAATGGGTCAAATTGAGTCAAATTGATCATAATGAACTCCAAATGCCTTGAAATTTGGCCCAACTTACTTTTTGACTCATTTCAAATCTACCTAAATCAAATCTAATTACAAATGACCATTCTACCATTGGGTCAAGGGTATCACATGAGATAAATCACCTATGTAAGTTGTCATTTCCATTCCTTAGCCACTTGCACCCTCCCAATGGTCCACTTAGGCATCAAGGACACTACCTAACCTGACCCAAGAGATGGTTGGCTTGGCCATGACTCATGGGGAGGTGAATTCACCTCACCTCCCCCATTAGAGCATTTGAAACCCATATGACACACACTAATCTCTCTTAGTAGCCACCTCCCAAGCCTTGGCCAACCAAACCAAGCCACCTAGGATGATTCCCTGCCATTCCCAATCACCCCAAGCCATATGACATCCACCAAGAGCCAAAATTACAATTAGTGGTGATTTTTGGCCACCACCAAGAACAAAGGAAAAGAGGCCTCAAAATAAATCATTCTACCATTACACACACTCCAAGAGCTCCAAGTAACAAGAAACCCATTCCTACTTCCTTTAGACAAAAAACACCAAAAGTATATTCGGCAAGGAGGCAGTGGTCATTGGTGGATACAACATTCCAAGTAAATGAAAGGGTCTAGATTCATAGCAAGACTTCATCTCGCATCCAAGAGTGTGCTTGGTTCAACACAGTGGCCGTAAACCATCCCAGTGAGGTAATTTTCAAATGCTTTAGCTGACCATAGGATCCCTTATTTGTGATGATGTTTGCTCAATTTTAGGAAATTTCATTAGAAAACCCTTGCATTCTTCATTTCACATGATCCCAATGCAAAAATAGGAGTTTTTGAGTGATAATTATCATGAAATCGAGCCTGAACGAATCCCATTCCATTTGATTTCACCATTTTTTTGTTTGATTTGTCAGTTTCACTGGTTGGGAAGTAGACGAAGCACCAGCCGTATGATCCCTCTTTAATAGGGATTGACAGCTAAGATTAGAAGAGAGATCTACTCGATTTTGGCCTCTAGATCGCGTGATTCGATCTGAATCATCCAATTTGTGAATGAACGGTTGGATTGAATCCTATGTGGTTCTGCACTTTCCCGTTCAATAGTCGCGTCAGCACCGCACCAACAAATCAGATCACGCAACACGATGCCGCATGCCACCCAGAATCATGCAGTGCAATCATGTGGAGACGCGTGGAATGACATGGCCAGTTAGCGCTGTGCGGCATTGACTCGGTTAAGTAAGAAAATTAGGATTTTTGACTTTTAAAAAAATAATAAAATCATATAAAAGTTAAAAAATTCATAGAAAATAAAATACATAACAAAAAAATTACAAATAAGGCCTCGTTGGATTTGTCTTTTCAAGAGGAATCTAATAAACCCAAAATTCCTAATTTTTACTAAATATTCTAAGCTTAATTTAGGTTTTAGTGAAAATCAAATTTCATCAATTATTCCAAAAATGCACATCAGATTGATTTGAAATTTTTACTGATTGAAATTAAAGTTAAGACACACCTACCATAAAAATTTAAAGTCAAAAGGATTCTGTATTGAGAGATATTGAAATTTGTAGCTAAAATAGTCTATTTTAGCAAAATTAATTAATAGACTTTATAAAAATTATGAAAAATTATTTAAATTGGCTGAAACTTTGAAAAATTATAACAAACAGTAGAAAAATCATAAATATGCAAATAAATATTCATTTTGAAGGTATTTCAGAGGAGGATTTATTAACAATATTTTTAATTAATTTTGTGTAGTAATTATAGCTTAATTAAAGTTTAATTATAAAATTAATTAACTAAATTTCTCTTTAATTACTTAAGTAATTAACCCCAAACTTTATGTGTTAATTCAATAGGATGACCTCTATCTGTCATAATTTTATTGAAATTTATTGCTTAATCAATTAGGAAAATTAGCTAATTATGCTTTAATTACTCTTTTAAATTAATTAATAATAAATTAAACACATGAATAGTAATAAATTAATTAATTAGGTGGTTAATTATTGTTTACAGTGAATGAACCTATGGGATAAGATTAGGGCCTTCTTCTTAATCTATATTTTTAAGTTTATTTTATTAATTAAATTAATCAAGGCTTAATCAATTAATCAAATTTCTTAATTAATCAAATTGAAATTATAATTGCATGGAATATCAATTAATGAAGTCTTGGGTAGACCTTTAGGTGTTCAATAACCTAAGAAAATCTTAAGGAAATCATAATTAGGCCACATGTGTGGGAGAATTATAGGAATACTTAATTAAGTTTTTTAACTTAATTAACTATTAATCATGAGCTAATTGCATTAGGCCCCTTTTATTTCTTAGGATCATTGTAAATTTATTTTCCATTCATGTGCATATCATGTTGGCTCATAATTATTTGGTTAATTAAATTAAGATAATATAAGTAAGGGTTAATTAATGGATTTAATGCATATTACAACCTAATTAATCCATAAAATCAACTTAATTACATTTTATTAAACCAAGTTAATTCACAAACGTGGGAATGGATTAGGATAAGAAAATTTCTTCTCACATTTCTTAAATAAAATTAAACATGAATTCAAAATGATACATAAGAAAGCTTTGGTTTGCTTTAAGTAGTGTTATTTGATGTGATTGTCCTTTGGAGTTAAATTGATTGAATGAAATCATGTGTTTATGTTTATTTATTTCTTTCCAATCATATTAAAGGATGTATGCCATTTGAAATCATGCATTCATCTTTTCAAAATTAATTAAATCAAATGATTTTCCTTTATGTTAAGCTTCCATGTGTTGGATTAATTTATAATATTTGTGGCTATTATTAGTAATAAATTTAATGTTATTTTTCAAAATTTATAAATCAATTACATTAGTTAGAGTGATAGTAGTTATGATTACATATATGTTTGCATGTGCTTATAGATTAAGTATGTGAAATAAAGCTTTCTTTTCTATAATCTATATATAATTTCACATGTATTTGAATATTCATAAGTATATATTCTAGACATCCCAGGAAAATGAGGCTTTAGTTAGCCCCAAGGAGGTCATTTGATTACCTCACTTCTCTGGTTTAACAATGACATGTACTTATTTGATTTCATTTACATGTGTTCCTACATTACAATTGTGATAAAATTTTATTTCACATGCATAAATGTTATAATCAAATAAAAATATAATTTTTACAAGATTTTTTTTATTTACATATACATTCATGTGTAGTGAGAGAGCAAAGTATAGTTTGGACATCAGAATACGTGGCTTTAACTAGCCCCAAGGAGGTCATTTGATTACCTCACTTTCCTAGTTTAACAAAGGCACATACTTGCTTATTTCTCTTCACATGTGTTTGTATGTGTGGCTAAAGGATGAAAATCCCTCTTTTCATCTAAAAATATATGCATTCATAATCAACTAAGTGATTGAATTAATTAGCCATACGATTTGGGGTCTCTTTCCTTATGTTCTTACATATAAATTTACATATGTTTAAATGCAAATATGTATATAGTTTTGACATCTCAAGAATACAAGGCTTTTGCTAGCCCCAAGGAGGTCATTTGATTACCTCACTTCCCTAGTTTAATAATGACACATACCTATTTAATTTCATTCTCTTATTTTTTGTAGAATTTGGATAAAGCTCTAAATTAACATGATTAAATAATTCAATCAAATAAGAAATATAAACTTCAAATATGCACATCTATATTCATCATTTAAGTGGCCACATAAAGCATATCGTCCATGACCCGATTAGAGAGTAGATGCATTAGATTTACCTTATGTTAAGAAAGGTAGAGGTAGACCTAAAAAGACTTGGTTAAGATGTATAAAAAATGATCTTAGTATACTTGAATTAAATGAGAATTTGACACATAGTAGGACACAATGGAGATGAAGGATTCATGTAGCTGACCCCACCTAGTGGGATTAAGGCTTGTTGTTGTTGTTGTATAGATACATTTAGGATTAAATCATATGCATATTATATGCGATGGAAAAGAATGATTGAACATAAATCATGTGATAGTTTTTCAATTAGATTAATCTTAAGATGTCTTTCACATTGAATAGAATTATTTAAAGTGAACCTAAATTTAGGATTAATCTAAAATATGTAATAAGCCATTCACTAAAGAGAACTAAATTAAACCAATATGCTTTAGAAAGTGGCTTAAGATAGGGATGAAAGAGGGCAATCCTCTTTTCTTCTCTTTATAACACTTAGTTTCTAAGTGTAATCAAATGAAACCAAAATAAAACACAAATTAAAATTCTTAAATCTATTAAAAAACTTGAAGTGAAATAATCCTTTATGGTTAAATTAAATTTCTTTCACTCTTAGAAAAACATAACATTAATGCCTAGTAAGATACACCACACAAGTCTTAACACACACATTAGAATTAATTCACCACTTCTAGCTCTATGTTAGGACAATGTATGATGTGATGTATTTTATTTTGTGATGTAATATTTTAGATTTGGTGTTAGGGTGTATGCTTCGTAGACTGGATGGTAGCTCAATATTAGTCTAATCATGTTTTCTGCAGTGGATTGTGCTTAAGGGGTGCTTAAAATAAATATAAATGCTCTCTTTTGTAGGTTTCTTAAAACCCATAAGCATAATCCAAGTTAGGACATATGGGCTTGGTTGCCCATGTGCAGGATGCTAAGCCTAAATTATAAATATAATTACTTGGGAATATATGTATGTTTAGCTAATACTTATTTTTCAGGTATAATTAGATTTATTTTTCTTACTTTTTAAAATAATTTTGCATTAGGAATTATGATTAGTGCTAAGGGGGTTTAATATGAGCATTGGCCAGAAGGCTTAGTTTTAGGGTGCCATGTGATGCCTTGAAGCCCACCAAATCAAAGGAAGAAATGAAGAAGACAAGGAGAAGAATGAAGACATGAAGATTTGAAGATCCCTCATAGCAGTTATTCATTTATACTACAACAACAATAACAACAACAACAACAACAACAACAACAAAAACAATAACAAGACTTTATCCCACTATGTGGGGTTGGCTACATGAATCCTTCGTCTCCATTGTGTCTTATTATGTGTCAAATTCTCATTTAATTCAAGTATGCTAAGGTCATTTTTTATTTTTCAAACATACTCATTTCACATTTTATCTCTAAGATGCACTCATCCACCTAAGCATCCTCATCTCTGTAGCCACATCTTATGCTTCTTTTTACATTCTGAGTCATTACTTTACCACCATCTTATAAAATTTTTCCTTAAGTTTAAGTGAACTTTTCTATCACACAAGCCGCTGATGCCTTCCTCCACTTCAACCATCCAACTTGAATTCTACTAATAACATCTCCATCTATTTCACCATCATTTTGAACAATAAAGCCTAAATATCTGAATCACTCACTCTTATTAATGACTTGTTCACCTAATGTCACAACACTACCACTAGAACTTATACAACTAAAATTACACTCTATATATTTAGTTTTAGATCTAATTAAACAAAAACCTTTAAACTCTAATGTTGACCTCCATAATTCAAGTTTCTCTTGGACTCCCTCTTTAGTCTTATCAACAAGAAGAATGCCATCAGCAAAAAGCATACACCAAGATACATCTTATTGTAAATGCCTAGTAAGAACATCCATAACTAAAGCAAAAAGATAAGGGCTTAAAGCTAATCCTTGATGTAATCCAACTGAAATAGGAAAATATTTTCCAATCTTTCTTGTGTTTGGACACAAATGTGACTCTAGTATACATATCTTTAATGACTTGAATATAACCAATATTAACTTCTTTTGTTCTAGAACTCTCCAAAGAACATCTCTTGAAACTTTATCATAAGCTTTCTAAATCAATAAATATTATATGTAGATCTTCTTACTCTATACTTCTCCATCAAACCTCTTAACAAATGTATAAGCATCCAAGTTGATCTACGGCATGAAACCAAACTAATTATGAGAAACTTTTGTATCACATAGTAACCTATGCTCAATTACTCTCTACCATAATTTTAATGTATGACACATTAACTTAATTCGTCTATAATTTTCACACTCTTGTGCATGACCTTTATTCTTAAATATAGGAACCAACAAACTCTTGATCCACTCATCTAACATCTTTTTAGCCTTTAAAAAAAGATTTGTAAGCTTAGAAATTCCTTGATTTCCTAAACATTTTCACACTTCTATTGGAATATCATCAGGTCCTACTATTTTTTCACATTTCATTTTCTTTAAAGCTTCTTTAACTTCAAATTTACTAATATGATGATAAAAATAAAATTATCTATTTTTGTTTAGGGTATTAAGGTTGCTAAAAGCAATCATACTTTCAGATCCTTCATTGAAAAGTTTATCAAAATATCTCATCCACCTATTTTTAATATCTTTTCTAAGAAAAGTGCTTTATTATTTTCATCCTTAATACACCTCACTTGAACTAGGTCTTTATTTCTCCTATCTCTTTGGTTGGCTAACTTATACATACATATTTCACCTTCTTTGGTATCTAATCTATTATATAAATCACTAAAAGTTAACTTTTTTGCATCATATATTGCTTTCTTAGAATCTCTACAAGCCACTTTATATCTTTCCCAATTCTCTGAGTTTTTACATCTAAACTAAGTTTTATAAGAGTGCCTCTTATTTCTTATCTTTTTTTGCACACTCTGACTCCACCATCAACTATTTTTATTAAAAGAAGCTTTTCCGTTTGATTCTCCAAGCACATTTTTAGCAACTTGCTTAATTTCAGTTGCTACTTTTTCTCACATAATATTAGCTTCCTTATAAACATCACAAATTTTAAGCTCTTGTAGCTTGCTCTTAAAAATATTTTTATTTATATTATTTAAGTGTCCCCATCTAATCCTACAATAATAATTTGATTTATTTTTCCTCTTACAATCTTTTATCTTAAAATCTAAAACTAATAATCGATGTTGGGTACTTAAACTTTCACTTGGAATGACCATACAATCTTTACAATCTAAATGATCTATTTTTTTATCAGAAATAATCAATCATGTTTTACTAGATCCATTTTATAAGTAACATATGTTCATCTTTTTTGTTAAATAAAGTATTAGCAACTACAAAATCATAAGCTAAAGAAAAATCTAATATAGTCCTGCCTTCTTCATTAGTCCCTCCAAATCCATAACCACCAAGAATACTTTTAAAATCTTCTACCACTCTACCAATATGTCCATTTAAATTTCATCCAATAAATACTTTTTCTTCAAGTGGTATCTTTTATATTAATCCCTCTAATTCATTCCAAAATTTTTTGAGCTTACATCCAAACTTACTTGAGGAGCATAAACACTTATAACATTGATAATCTTAATATCAATAATAATCTTTAAAGCTATAATTCATCTCCACATCTATTAATATTTTATAACATTATCCTTCAAACTTTTATCTATAATCACATCTACACCATTTCTAGTTCGACTTCTACCAGAATACCAAAGCTTAAAACCTAAACTATCAATCTCCTTGGCCTTTTCCCCAACCCATTTAGTTTCTTGAACACAAAAAATATTTATCTTTTTATGAACCATAATATCTATTAATTTTATTAATTTACCTGTAAGAGTACCTATATTCCAAGTTCCTAACCTAATTCTAGTTTCATGGACTAACTTTTCACTATATTCGCCATACAACGTGTACCGCTTCGAGGACACCTAGCATTAACACGATGATTTAAAGGATTCATGTCATGATTATTTCGATAAGTTTAACGCTGGTTGTCGACCACCTATCACAACACTCCATTTATTCATTTATAAATTATAATTATTCTTTCATATGTCATGTTGTATAAGGGTAGAGCTTAGCTACCCATCTTTTCTTTTTGAGTTGTACGATGGTACTCGACTGCACCGGTCTTTTATTCTTTTACTTAGCTATAAAATTATTTGATATTTTGTTTAGCTTGCATAATAGAAATAACATATTCTTCTTAGTTTCTTAAATGTTTGATGCTTTAATGTGTGGCTGGATGTGATTATGCCCTTAGGATAAAAATAAAATTTCTACCCAACTATAACTCATAACTAAAGTTTAAAATAATTCATAACCTCACTATAAAGCCTATGCATTGAATAAGATAATTAAAATATTTAGCAACCTCTTAGCTGAATGTTGTATTCCTCACATCGTATATGCATATTCCTTCTTCCTTGAAATTAGGGGATCTCCATCCTTGCACGATAAGGGAATGCTTGACCTGTGAGGACATCCCTTGTGGTAGAGAACACCCTCTTCTTGCTGATTTAGCCAATGATCTACTTTCATCATGCATATAGGCATCAAAATCTTAAAGCCTTTGTCAAAATGAAGTGTCAAAATTGAAATAAAACTTGAAAAGATTTTTGCATTAGATTAAGTCATTATTCATAGCACTTATGCTCTAGTCTCTTAGGGAGTGGATTTAAGGACTTTAGTCTCTTTATAAATAAATAACAGCCTAACTAATCTTATAATTTTATATGACCGGACTATATGATTTTAAAATTGTATAAGGAGTTAACTGGGTGCCACTCTAGGCGGTCTAAGCCCAAAAGTCGGGTGGTTTATCCTTTATTGTGCATGTAAACTTTATGCCCATCTTCGCTTATATTTAGGTCATGCTTTATCTCTTACTAAAGCTCCCTAGATTTAAAATCTGAGGTAGTTATTTCCTTTGGGCTATAAACATAAATCCTCATCTCTTAGGTATTTTCATAATCTTGTGTTGTTGGATTATAAGCCTTGGTAATTTAATAAATTTCAACTAAAACAAAATAATTCTCTTCACTTTCAAACATATAAAGTTCAATCATAGGATAGATTGGAATGCTTACTAGGCTTCCTAATACATGAGTATTCCCTACTCACCTCCTTTGGCTCCCAAAATAAGTCTTCTCCTTGAACTTTCCCAATTGATTTTCCAAACCTAACCAATCCTTTGATAGTCTTAACCTTGAAATCTTTAGAGATGATGATTGTCTACTTTAATTGAGAGTATTCTTAGAAAATTTCATTCCCAAAGATGTAATTAACTATGGAGGCTTGCCTCCATAGGGAACTTTAGAACTTAGTTTAATATAAACCCTGTTTTATTTATCTATGTAAAGCAGGGAAAAATTTTTGGTACATTTGAAGACTCATCATACCTTAGGAGTCCTTATTAGGTGATTAGGTCCATTGAAGGGTGATGCCTCCATCTTTTAAGATAGTACATCATACCTCAATATCGTACTTGATCACTTCAATAAGTACCCCTACCGTGTGTGGTGTCCCCCCATACATCAAAAAATAAACACCACACCCACATGATTTTAAAATCATAGGAGACATTAGTTCATAGCCATTCGAGATAGTTGTAAGTCCAGAAGAGTCAGGATCGATTCATTCTCTCTTGTGAAAGTCAACCATCATATCTCACTTTCCTTAAATATATTTAGGTCAGTCACTTAGCTTGGGCTAGAGCACTCTAGATATAAGTTCAAAAGCTTTTTGTTTCTCATTTTCTATAAGTATAATTCCTCACCTCTTAGTCATTTTCATAATCTTGTGTTATTGGAATAAAAGTCCTAGCTTTATAATAAAATTTTAACTCAAATGAAAATAAATTCTTTCTTTCAAAAATGCAAAGCCTCACCATAAGGTAGATTGAAATATCTACTAGGCTTCCTAGTATCTTGAATGGTATATACTTATTCTCCTTTGGAATCTATGAAGAAGTCTTTATATTTGTACAATCCCATTTGATTTCCAATAACAACCAATCCTTTGATAGTCTAGCTTCGTAATCTTTGGAGATAATAGTTGACTACTTTAATCGAGAGTATTCATAAAAAATTTCCATTTTTTAGAATGTAATTAACTATGAAAGCTTGCTTCTATAGGGAACTAAAGAACCCAACATAAAATAAACCCTACTTTACTTATCCATGTAAAGTAAGGGAAAGATCTCTAATATATCTATAGACCCATCTACCTTAGGAGTCCTTATTAGGTGATTGAGTCCATTATAAGGTGATGTTTCTATCTTTAGAGATAGTATATCATACCTTAATGTCACACTCGATCACTTCAATAAGTACCCGTAAGATCTGTGTGGTGTCCCCACGACTCTAAATTAAAACATCATAGATTTTTTTAGTGACACTGCTGGAGAAAATTCCTCTCTCCATCTCTAGTAATCAATAATTATCTCTAAGTATCGATAGTGGATTTATACCTTGTGTAAGTCTGAGACTATTTTTATTCCCATTGGATGCCTTGCCTATTTCATCCTTGGACAAGTGTTGCCAACATTCCATAAGTTATAGAACCTCACTGTAGGTTCTAAAACCCCTATTAGACTCCCAATAGGTGGAAAAAAATAAAACAAAACAAAAAAAGGTGACACATTAAATAAACCACATAAACTCAAATGAAATTTCAAAAAACCTATTGTGAAATATGACAAAGCAAAGTTCTTCCACCATCTCTAAAATTCATTTGAACTCACTCTTTAGTGAAGCTTGAATTAAGCAAAGTCTCTCTCAAAATTAAAATTTCTCCAACTATGAACCCCCTCTAACATGATCAAATTTGTTACATGAGGGTTTAAACTCAAATCCAAACAAACCAATAATGAATGATGAAGTATTCTACTCACATGCAATCTCTTTTTTAAAATAGAGAGAAAAACCTCCACTTCGTCCTTCCTCCAAGCAACAATGACCACACCACCATGTCTTCGGGAAAGCTCATCTTCTCATTAGCTTCTAGCATGAATTTGGCTTTGGATCAGGCCATACTCATTGCTACTCCTATCATGAAGTTCAGTATGGGATTTGAACACTTTAATGTCACATGTGATGGCCATGCCCTTACCATAGTCATTAGAGAGGAGGTGGCCAAAAAGAAGCCATCTTATAGTTTGATCTGCAGTCTGACACTAAGTTTCCCTCTTTGAAGAGGAAGACCTTAGAGGTTCCACTGCCATGAGTCCTTGTTGTGTCCACCACTATTGCAGATAGGACTAGTACCACCTCATGATAGCCCTAGCCTGCAAAGGGAAGGTAGTTCTAGCATCAAAGTTTTTCCCATCCACCTTCAAAGTTGGTACTATTTCCCATCATGCCCCTTTGACCAAGACCCAACATCATGACAAGAATCATAAGCTAAAGAGGTACTGCGAGAAATGAGACCTCTCTTGAGAATACAAACTCCCATATAGCTAAAGAAGGTTCCCTTCATGAGACCTCTCCTCTCCTTGGTGGTAGTAGGTTTCACCCCTCTCACCTACAAAGGCAGAAGAGGTTGTTAGAAGGATAGCCACATCACCTTCACAGCCCACAGAGTATGAGACAATGGATAAGGAGAACATAAAGCCCTTTGGTAGTTTGAGGCCCATACTTAGGAAGGTAGGGAGAGCCCATAGATGTTTTGAGTCAGCCACTATTCATGACTTGAGGTAGCTAATCCCTAGAAGTGTGAAGGATCAAATTCATAAAGAAAGGGTGGGCCATGAAGGCCAAGATAGTAGCCCATGGGGGTAGGAGGGATAGGAGGAGGTTTGTTAGATAGTCAGTGGCCTCAAATTTGGTAGATCACCACCCCAACTTACGAGATGATAAAGTTGGTCATTCAGACAACATAGTTCTTACTGGTTCTAATAGGAGGAGGAGATCCTCGATGGATGTGCAGCCAGCATCATCACCATCACACCACTCCACTCGCTGCTCACCATCACCTATCAATGTCACACCATCTGAAATCCTCACCAAGTATTAGAGGTCCACATCAAGGAAGAAAGCCTTCACCCCTGGTGATAAGATTGTAGCCCAAGGGCCAAACTTCATCCTCTCACAAATGGTGAGGTCGAGCTCCTTATTTGGCCTTCTATATCATGGAGAAGGAGTGGTGGCCTAAGAGTATATTGCTCTTCAATTAAGAAGAGATTGTAGAGGACAAGAGAGGAGAAGCGAAGGTTCCCATGATGGTTGAGCCAGTTATGGTTAGCACTTCTTCAGCCCAATATATCCATCATGATCATCCTTTAGAAGATCACATGATATATGACCATCATTCAGGATACATCCATGTAGATCTTAAGAACATGGTTGGCCATTCCTTTTAGGAAATCTTTACTGAATATAAGGTGGCCATCGAAGACATGGTGGAAGAGGATAATGACAAAGAGAGGGTTGACTTTGACATGGAGGAAGATGACCTCTTAGAAGAGCCAACAGAAGTACACATGGTAGAGACTAGGACTTCCTCCCATAGAGATCAACATCATAACACTGAGGCACATAGAGCAGTAGTTGAGAAAGGTGATACGTCAGAGTCGACTCAGTGATTATTGCAATAGTTAAAGTAGAAGGATGATCAGATAAATTGTATGGAGAGGAAGATGGAAGAGCTTATGTCAATTGTCTTAGCACTCTAGAGTCAGATACGACACCACAACCTATCTCTATAGACACTGATAAACCTAAATTGGCACATGCTGTAGATCAGCAGAAGAATA
This sequence comes from Cymbidium sinense, assembly GCA_021442155.1. Lineage (NCBI taxonomy): Eukaryota > Viridiplantae > Streptophyta > Magnoliopsida > Asparagales > Orchidaceae > Cymbidium > Cymbidium sinense. The sequence goes on from CM038219.1 coordinate 130,933,576, forward strand.
TCACTCCATTAGACGAAGACACCGATAGCCTTCATAGGAAGGGTAAATAGTGTGGCCATTTAAGAAAGAGACATTAAATAGATGCTAGAATAGCAAGTGAAAGAGGCATTGACATAATCCCTAGGAGCCTCATTAGTTCTAAAAAGGCCTACCTAGAGGAATTAGATGTAGTTTAACCCCAAAGGCTTTGTGCCACCATCTTTCAAGGTATTTGATGGTAGTGGGAACTTAGGCAACATATTATACACTTTAGAGCCAGTTGCTGCAATGTAGGTGGTAGTGATGCCTTATTCTTATGGTAGTTTGTCGAGCCTTTTGAGTTACCTTTGATTGGTATTGAACCCCACAATGGTTTGTTAAAATTCTTTGTAGAGTTAGAGTAACTTTTTGTTAAATGATTTGGAGGAGCTCAGTAAATGATAACTGTAGAGGATCTCGTTGTAGAGAAATAAAAATCCAATGAGTCTCTTATTGATTATATTCTTAGATGGAGAAACCTGAGTATAAAATATGAACCATCTTGCTCCAAAGCATGCCATTGAAATTCTTCTCAAGAATATTCATGGCCCAGTCGCTTTCATGCTTAAGAGATTTATAATTAAAATATTTGAGAAGTTAATCAACAAGGTGACCAACCTACAAGAGGAAGCCAAATAGTTACCCTTCTCAGACCAATCATGTAAGCCAAAGCACCAAAATATATTTGAAAAACTAGTAGTGGTAGTGGTGGATAAGGGAAAATATCTCATGAGGGCATACACAAAAAGGCCTAGAGTTCAATAGCCTCCCTTTCCATCTCCTCTTTCACCTATCCAACCACCATAATAGCCTCCATAGTAGTGTTACCAGTACCCATCTCCAGGTAGCTACTTTCCACATACTCTTGTAGATAAGTTAAATAAACCATCATACTCATTCAAGTGGGAGGTAGTTAGGAAAATTTTTAAGAACTTTCTTAAAAAGCATGATTTTTAGCTACCTAAGCCTAGGAAGCCAGAGGAAGTGAAAATGAGTGATGATCCTAACTATTGCCCCCACCATAACATGCTAGAGGATTATTTTACCTTCATGGACTGGCTTGAATGTAGTTATAAGTCAAAGCTATTGGTCCCCAAAGAATACTTAGTGGAAAAACCCATTGGTTCCATCAAAGTAATCTATGGGAAATCATTCATTCCCCTCAAGATAAAAGAAAGTTAGGGATATATACCTTTCTGCAGCTAAAAGATTATTTCTAAATCAGAAACTTTCTTTATAGGTGCTTTTAGCTCCAACACCATGGAAGGTATGCTAGTGAAGGATAACTCAAAGAGGGTGGAAGCCAAGAAGCAACATCCATCACCTGCCCAGGATAGTCCATTAGCACAACCACTGTCTAAGTTTGATGTTCTTACTTCTACCGCTATAACTACTACTTCTACTAGTTCCACTACCACCACCATAAACATTGTATCCATGGATAAAGGCACTAAGCCACTCAAACCACTTACATTACTTGACTTTTAATTTGTATCTCGAAACTTAAAGAAATCAATGAAGAAGACAAGTTCCAGTTACATTCTCTCTACCTTTGATGAACTTAGTGATTTCATTCCAATTGATAACTCTCCAAATTATAACAATAATAATTCAAATAATTCTGATCAACTTCTCTCTGATTCAGAAATAGATTTTCCTTTCCTGAATCTTGGCGGTTCACCACTTGAGCTAGATTTAGAGTCATCCGATTTTGATGATTATTTAGGAGAAGATGTAGGTATGCCCAATAAGTAGGTAGAACTTTTCACAAACTCATAATTAGAAGAAGTCATTGAAGTTAATTTCAGTAGTAGTAATATTTTAGCTCTTATGGAAGCACCTCAAGATAAGGGTAAACAAGTCATTGATTTCAGTGACTAGATAACCCCTCCACAAGTTGCTCCACCACTGGATACACTTATGAAGGACCAGCATAGGGTGACTATAATGTCCTAGCTCACCTTTGAAAGTTTCCAATTAAGCTAAGCATATATGACACCCTTATTTTGTCTAAAGAAATGAGGGAATCATTAATCAAAGCACTGCCTGATCCCGATATATGATTTGCTCAATTGTCCACTACTAATCTAGCTAGAGAAGAGGCATGCTTTTCAAGAAAGTCATAGGCATCATCTTTTACATGAAGACCTGTTGCTTAGGACTATATGCATTACAGTGAATGCTCGTAAGTTCAGACTATCTAGGGTACTTGTTGACCTAAGTGCATCCATTAACATCATGAGCCTAAGAACCTTTGCCTTCTTTAGGATTGACATCACTAAGCTTCATGCTAAAAAGATGATGTTTAAAGGATTCAATGAACAAAGAGATAGGGCCTTAGACTCTATCACATTATGATTGAAGATAGAAACTTGAAAGATTGAGGCTGAGTTTCATATAATAGATTCAGATACATCCTTTAATGCTTTGCTAGGGCGACCTTGGATTCATGAGAACAATATTGTACCATCTTCACTCTACTAGTGCATGAAGTTCATAAGAGACGGTGTGAAATGCTGTGTCAAGTGAGACTTGAAATCATTCATAGTATATGATGTTAGGATTTATGAAGATGTGACTTATTATCTCCCTAATAAACAAAATATCTATTCTTATGAACTACATTAAAATCAAAAGAAAAAGAAGAAAAAGAAAGAAAAGATAAAGAAAAAGGAAAAGAAAAATGAAAGAAAAGGGAGTGAGAAGAAGATTTTGGAGAGGTAGTAAAGCTTAATATTACATTTCACCCATAGTTCATCACTTCTTTTGAACAAGTGGGTGGAATGCCCCGATATCCTCCAGGATGAGAGAGAGACAAGTTTAGAGGAGGCACTAGAGGGAGAAGGCTTATATACCTACCACCTACTAAGAGTTTCATTATAGCATCCATGAGTACACCAATTATTTACATAGACTTAGAGTCTACTTCAAATGATGAGTCTTATATAGTAAACACACCAGCTACCTATCTGCCCTTGAAGACCTTGTTGGAGGTGACACTTGAGCCAGGCAGTGATGAAGACAATGTTCTTAAGTAAAGCATATATGTATTTGAATCCCCATTATAATCTATGAGATAGCATGAGCACCTTAACTCTAACCCCACTTTCATCTAGGTTGAGGGTTTTGCAAATTAAGGATGTTCAAAATTATATATGAATGTTAAGCCTTAAAATTTTTATCTTGGAGCAGCACCCTCAAGCTCAGAAGGTGATGTGGAGCTTGTGGATAATTCAAAAATTTAATAGAATTACCTTTTGATTGGTACTCGTCATGTGTCTTCAATCTAGCTAAGAAAGGTTTAATTCCACATGCATGGTCTAAAAATAAGTCAGAATACTTTGAAGCTATGGGACAACTATGGTTTTTTTATTTGGAGCCATAGGGACACCACATAGATCTTAAGGGATACCTATTGAAGCAACGGTATGACATTAAGGTATGATGTATTATCTCGAAAGATAGAAACATCATCCTAGATAAATGAGTCTACAAATATACTAGAGATCTTTCCCCTACTTTACATGGATAAGTAAGGCATGGTTTATTTTAAGCCAGGTTCTTTAGTTTCCTATAGAGGTAAGCCCCCATAGTTAAATTACATCATAAGAAATGAAAGCTTCTTAAGAACACCCTCGATTAAAGTAGTCAATAAATATCTTCAAAGATTTCAATGCTAAACTATCAAAGAATTGGTTATTTTTAAAATCAAACTAGATAAGTTCAAATGGAAAGACTTATTCTTGGATTTTAAAGGAAGATAAATAGGGAACATTCAAAATACTAGGAGGATTGATGAATGCTCCAACCTACCCTATAATGAGGCTTTATATTTTTGAAGGGGATAATTTATTTTTGTTTAAGCTAAAATCTTATTAGAGTGTTAGGACTTATAACCCAACAACAAAAGATTATGAAATGCCTAACAAGTGAGGACTTATACTTGTAGCAAAAGAGAAATAAGTAGCCTCAAAACCTAAGTCTAAGATACTTTAACACAAGCTAGAAGCATGACATAAGTCTAAATCGAAGAGAATGAGATATAGTGGTTCACCTCCACACGAGAGAATGAACACATCCCAATTCTTCTGGACTTACAACTGCATGGAGTGGCTAGTATTTAACACCTCATACGCTTCAAAACCATATAGGCTGGTCTTATATAGATGTGATATAGTTAGACTGCTATTTAATTAAAAAGGAAGCTAGAATCCTAAATTCACTCCCTAAGAGACAAAGTAATGTTTGGTATGCAAACATGACTTAGACTAATATTAAAATTTACAAATTTTTGGATCATTTTCACATTTATCTTGGACCAAGACTTAGGACAATTATGCTTACAAGCATGATGAAATTGAATTATGGATTAAATAAGCTAGAAGAGGTGTTCTTCACTACAAGGGACCACTTTCAAAGGTCAAGCTTGTACCTTATCGTGCAAGAGTGGAGACCCTTTATATTCAAAGATGAAATAATATAACATGCATATTATTATAGCATAAAATAATTCAGCTAAGGAGTTTCTAAATCTTTATTATATTGTTTATATACTAGGCTTTTGAGTGAGGTTGTGAGTTGCATTAGAATTTAGTTATGGGTTATTTAGTGAGGATAGAAAAAATAACTTTATCCTAAAGAGCCTTCCGCATCCAGGTCACACATCAAACATACACACTTTAAGAAACCTATGAAAGTCATGCCATTTCTATTGCATAATCTAAACATAATCATTAAACATTTAAATTTTGTAAATAATAAAAAGGCTTGTCTGGCCTAGTACTATTGCATACCCTGAAAAAAAAAAGAGTTGGGTAGTTGAGCTCTACCCTTATACAACCGAGTTATAATTAAATTTTACAAATAAAATATATGCTATGAGGGTCTTCAATTCTTGTCTTTATTTTCTTTTTTTTATATTAGCTTGCTCCAGGCTTCATAGGGCTTCCCAAGTCCTTGCCTTCTAGCCACTACTCTTCCTAAACCCCATAGCACTAATCCTAATCCTATTATAAAATTTACATCTTTATGAAAAATAAAATCTAGCTACACATATAAAATAGATATTGACTAAACAAACATACAAACTAAGCAGTTATATTTCATATATTTGGACTTAGCATCTTGCACTTGATAACTAAGCCCACCTGTCATAATTGGATTATGCTTAGGGAGATAAGCAACACCTGCAAGCAAAAGTATTTTATATTCATTTATTATTAATGCAATCCCCCAAGCACAATCCCCTATATAAAATATTATTAGGCTAATAACGACCTAACATCTAGTATACTGACAAACAATCCTAACATTCTCATAAAACAAAATATATCACCACAACATACACCGGCCTAACTTAATACTAAGGTCAGTGACTTAGTATTCTAATGTGTGCGTTAAGACTTAGTGTGGTGTGTCTTGACTGAGCTTTAAAATTAACAATTTCTAAAGTTTTAGGATTGATCAAATTACCCATTAAGGGTGGTCACATAAGTATTTTAGTAACTTGATTGAGTTTTAACTTATGCATTTTTATTTTGTTCACTTCTTACTTAAAATCTAATCATTATGAAGAGAAGTAAGAGACTTAACTCTTTCATCCCTAGCCTAAGTTGATTTCCAAAGACATATCATTATTGCTTTAATTTTCTTAATAGATCATTTATGAATTTTATTTGTGCCTAAGTTTAGATTAGTCTTAATAAATTTTATCCAAACATGAAATGCAACTTAAGGCCAATGAAGTAAAGTCACCATCACATGAATAACACTCCACTAATTCCTTTCATTATCAATAACATTCACATTTTTTTAATTTCTTTAATATTTGATTTTGAATATATATATATATATATATATATATGCACACTTAGTGAATGTTGATGCATGATTTTGATAAAAAAGAAGGGATTTCATCTCATATTTAAGCATATGCAGACATGTATAAGGAATTTAAGCAAGTATGTGTTATTGTTTGTTAACCTCATTTTTAGAGTGAGGATTCAATCTTTCCATCTTAGACTTAGGAGTCTTCTACAACACTTAACCTAAGCCTAGAGACTTAGAAGGGTTAACCATAGGATTAGGTTATGCCTTAGGGATTAGGATAATCCACCTACCCTATAACCTAAATCCAATCCATGTTCACCTTCTCAAACCAAATATCAAGTTCAATTCAAATCCAAATCCAAATCCAAACCCAAATTCAAAAACCAAATGATTGAAGCCCATGATCAATCCAAACTTGAAATCCTTCCTATGTCCTTTGAATCAATTTCATGAACTTAGCCAAAATCCCATCCAAATAAAGCCAAATTCAATTGATTTTCTCATGGATCAATCACATCTTCAATCATCTCTACAAATATAAATCAAATTGACAATCACATGACTAAAACTAAATCCAAACCAAATCAAATCTAAAGCCCTTTGATCTACCTTCATGAGCTTAGTCAAAACCCCTTTAAATCAATCCAAACTCAATTGATTTTCTAGATCAATTATTTTCTCAATCATCTTCCTAAATATAAATCAAATCCACATTCAAATGATCAAAACTAAATCAAACTAAATCAAATTAAATCAAAACCCTTCCTAAGCCATATGAATCAATCCCATGAGCTTAGCCAAATCTTAATCCAAATCAATCTAAAATCAATTGATTTTCTCATAATTCATATCTTCAATCATATTCACAAATATAAATGAAACATGCATTTAAATTATTAAAACTAAATTAAACTAAATCAAGATCTTTCCCAAGACACATAAACCATTCTCATGAACTTAGCCAAAAAATCCACTCAATTCAAACCCTTCAATTGATTTTCTCATGAATCAATCATACCTTCAATCATGTTCATAAATATAAATGAAATCTACAGTCATCAAACCAAATCAAAATCAACCCAAGTCAGACCCAACAACCCATTTGACTTGAAATATTCAAATGAACCAAGACTCATCCAAACCCAAATTAATTATAATTGAATTTATAAATCAATCCCAAATTGATATATAAACTCAACTAAATAAAACTCAACTCAAAATCAAGCCAACTAAACCCAATTGATCCACTTGACCCAAAGTGGCCAATTTGACCTATTTGAGTCCTACCCAAATTGAATTGAACCAAGCCTACCTAAACCTCCTATCATGATTGTTAATCACCCAAGGTTGATCAAGTGTCATAAATTGTGTCAAACCAAGTCAACTTGGTCATTTGACCAAGTCAACCCCTTAACCCATATGAACCCAAACTAGCCAAATCCCTTGAAACTAATGATTCATACAAACATAAAATCCATATTTGAACATGACTTGACCTTCAATTGGGCTAAACCAAACCCAATTGGCCCTCTTCACCCAAGTTGACCCAAATTGACCTAAAAGATTAAATTGGGTCAAATCAAAATATAAACTAAATTATTTGCAACCAATGACATAAGTTCAATCCAAATTGATTGTTGAACTTGACCAAAGCACTAATTGAACCCAATTGACCTACTTAGCCCAAATTGACCTAAAGGGTCAAGTTGGCCTAAATCAAAGCCAAATACAAGTTAATTGAAATCAAAGCCTACAATCATTTTCAATTGGTAAACTGAACCCAAACCAACACCAAACCCAAGCCAATTTGGCCAATTTGGTCAAATTAGTCAACTTAACCCATTTGACCCAAACAAACTCAATTGAGCCAAAATCAAATCTAAGCCAAACTAAATCAAACTAATTGAACCAAAACATCCCAAATGATCATACCAACTTGACCCAACCCTTAGTTTGACCCAATTTGTCCAATTGGTCAACTTGACCCAACTTAACCCGATTTGACCCATTTGAGCCAAGTTGAGCGAAACCTAATCAAATCAATTCCAAATCACTTGAAATTTGGGATAACCAATTTTTGACTAATTTCAAATTTGTCCAAATCAAATACAATTCTAAATGACCATCCTACCCTTAGCTCAAGGGTATCACATGAGATAAATCACCCATGTAAGTAGTCATTTCCATTCCATGGCCACTTGACACTCTCCCAATGGTCCACCTAGGTACCTAGAACACTGCCCAACCTGACCCAAGGGGTGGTTGGGTCGGCTATGGCCTATGGGAGGTGAACTCATTTCACCTACCCCATTAGAGCTCATGGCTTGCATAAGATACCCACTAATCCCTCTTGCAGCCAACTCCCAAGCTTTGGCCAACCAAACTGAGCCACCTTGATGATTCTTTGCCATTCCCAGCCACCATCGGCGATCGATCCACTAGAGGCCAAACCGATCTGACTATTTGATCAAGGGAAGGAGGGGGTATACCCCTCTAATTCGTTCCAAATCGAGCACTTGAACATTAAGAGAACCCTAACACCCTAAGGCGACCTTCCTAGAGCCATTCCCAACCATCCTGAGCTCCCCCATTGCCAATTTCACCTAAGCCAAAATAGGGCATCCCCTCCTCTGTCCTGAATCACTCAAACCTCCACCAAAGTCAAATTAACTTTGCACACACCTTCCATAGGGCTCGTCAAGCAAGAACGAATCTTCTCCCTAGCTTCCCGACCATAGGAGGGTATACATCAATCAACCTCAGCCTCCCAAGCTTCAGGTGTTGGTCTTCTGAACAAATGACAAGGAATCAAAGCTAGTGCCAATATGTAGGGCTTCGTCTCCACTAGACGAAGCATTCTCAATCATTTGCATCGTTGGTCTTGAGCTCCGGCAAGGTATGCCATTAAAATTGAGCTTTGGTGAAATTTTGTTTGAGCTTTTCGAAGGAAATGTGCATCTGGTGTGACCTTGACTGTTGGATCCCCTTTGATCAATGTCATGAAGGTGTGGGATCTTTTTAGAGTTGATCCGAACTCAGGTAAGCTTGGATCAAGCGAGTAATGTGGACGGACACCGTCTCTCATTACTCATAGGATGGTTGATCATGCACCATCCATTCCGCATGATCAGAATGGATGATCGTGATTAGATCTATTAGTTTAATCTAATTCTATCTTAGCACACTGTAGGATTAATTGTAGCCTTCCAATCTTAAATTGGACGGTGGACGAGAAAGCGTGTTCGTTGCTGCCATGTAAGTGCTGAGCTGGATACGTTTTAAATAGCCAATCCCACAGCATCACATGGGAAAGTGCTCCGCATTAGCATGCCATATGGCGCCGACAGGATTAGGCTTTAATTAGGGATAATTAATTAATTTTAATGCTAAAACTTTCAAAATTCATAACAAATCATAGAAAAATCAGAAAAATATAAATAAATACTCATTTTAAAGGTATTTGAGAGGAGAATTAATTAAAAATGATCTTAACTAATTTTGAATAGTAATTAGTGCTTAATTAGGGTTTAATTATAAAATTAATTAGCTTAATTACTTCTTAATTACTTGAGCAATTAATCCCAAATTTTGTTGGTTAATTTAATGGGATGACTACCTCCCATGATTTTCTTGAGAATTATTGCTCAATTAATTAAAAAAAAAATTGAACCTAATTACTCTTTCAAGTTAATTAATGATTAATTAATCTCATGAACATTAACAAATGGTTAATTAAGTTTATTAATCATTGCTCAATAGTAAGCACTAAGGAATAGGGTTGGGACCTCTTTCTTAACTTATTCCCCCATTCCACTTTTCAAAATAAAATTAATTTAAATTTAACTAATTAATTAATTAAATTGAAATCATAATCATATTAAACTAAATTAATTAAATCATGGGTAGATCTTTAGGTGTTTAATAACCTAAAGGAAGTTAATGAAATTATGGTTTACCCACATGTGTGGGGAAACCATAAGATTAATTAATTAAGTTCCTTAATTTAATTAACTATTAATTATGAGCCAATTGCATTAGACCCTTTATATTTTTTAAGATCGTTACTAATTTAATTCTCAATTCATGTGTATATCATGTTGGCTCATAGTTACTTGGATAATTATATTAAGGTAATATAGGAAAGGGTTAATTTATGTATTTAATGCATACTGTAACCTAATTAACTCATAAAATCAACCTAACTATATTTCATTAAACCAAATTAATTAACAAACATGGGAATGGGTTATGATCAGCAAACCTCTTTCTCACATCCTTAAATCAAATCAAAACATAAAGTGAAAAATGGCATAAAGAAGCTTTGGTTTATTTAAATGACTTTATTTGATATGATTGTCCTTAAAAATTTGTTTAGTTGAATGAAATCATGTGTTTATATTTAGTTATTCCTTTCCAATCATGTTAAATGTTGTATGTCATTTGGAATCATGCATTCAAATTTTTTTTAAAAAATTAATTAGATCAAATGGTTTTCCTTTATGTAAGCTTACATGTGTTGGATTAATTTATAATATGTATGGCTATTATCACTAATAAATTCAAAATTATTTTCCAAAGCCTATAAGACAATTACATTGATTAGAGTGATATTAGTTATGAATACATATAGGATTGCATGTGCTTATAGTTTAGATATGTGAAGCAAAGCTTTCTCTTCCTAAATTCATATGTAGTTTTACATATATTTAAATGGTAATAAGTATATAGCCTCGACATCCTGGGAATATGAGACTTTAGCTAGCCCCAAAGAGGTTATTTGATTACCTCACTTCCCTGGTTAATAATGATGTGTACTTATTTGATTTCATTTACATGCATTTCTACATTAGAATTTGGATATAACTTTAATTCACATGCATGAATGATTCAATCAAATAAAAATATAATCTTTGCATGATTTTTTTCCTTCATTTATGCATACATTTATGTGTATTTAAGAAAAGAAAGTATATAGTCTGGACATCCTGGGAATATGAGGCTTTAGCTAGTCCCATGGAGGTCATTTGATTACCTTACTTCCCTGATTAACAACGACATATACTCATTTATGTCTTTATACATGTGTATGTATGTGTGTCTAGTGAATGAAAATCCCATTTTCTACCAAAAAAATACATGCATCCATAATTGATTGAATTAATTAATATGTGACTTAGAGTTTCCTTTCTTATGTTCATATGTACAAACATAAATATGTTTGAATGCAAATGGGTATATAGTATCGACATCCAGAGAATACGAGACTTTAACTAGCCCTAAGGAGGTCATTTGAGTACCTCACTTCCCTAGTTTAACAATGACACATATCTATTTAACTTCATCCCTATGTATTTTTATATAAGAATTTGGATAGAGATTTAAATTAATATGATTAAATAATTCAATCAAATGAAAGAATATAAACTTTAAATATACACATCTATATTCTTCATTTAAGTGTGCTAAAATATGTTGCATGTATAGATACACTTAGGATTGAATCATATGTGAAATGGAAAATGATTTGATATATGTCATGTGATAGTAATTCAATCAAATTAATCTTCAGATGGCTTTCATATTGAATGAAGTCATTTAAACTTAACCTAAATTTAGGATTAATTAAAAATCATTTAATAAGCCATTCATTAAAGAGAACTAAATTAAATTAATATGCTTTAGAAAGTGGCTAAAGATAGGAATGAAAGATGGCAATCCTCTTTCTTCTCTTTATAACACTTAGATGCTAAGTGTAAATTGTATGAAATAAAATAAAATATAAATTAAAATTCTCAAATCAACTAAACAACTTGAAGTGAAACCAACCTTTTATGTTAAATTAAATCCTTCTAAACTTAAAAAATCATAACTCTAATGCTTAGTAAGAAATACCACACCGAGTCTTAACACACACACATTAGAATTAAGTCACCACCTGTAGCTCTAAGTTAGGATGGTGTATGATGTGATGTATGTTTTATCTTATTATGTATTATTTTAGACTAGATGTTAGGGTGTATGCTTTGTAGACTGGATGTTAGCGTGTATGCTTCGTAGGCTTGATGTTAGGTCGTTCTTAGTGTAATCATGTTTCCTGCAAGGGATTGTACTTAAGGGGATGCTAAAAATAAATATATATGCTCTCTTCACAGGTTGCTTAAACCTCTAAGCATAATCCAAGTTAGGACAGGCGGGCTTGGTTTCCCATGTGCAGGGTGCTAAGTCCAAATCATGCATATAACTGCTTAGGATTGTATGTGTGTTTAGTAACCTCAGTATTGCAGGTGTAGTTAGATTTACTTTCTCTATGTTCAATATAATTTTGCAATAAGAATTATGATTAGTACTATGGGGGATGTGGATCATCAGTGGCCAGAAGGCTTTGTCTTGGGGTGCTCTGTGATGCCTATGAAGGAAGCACATCCAAATTAAAGAAAGAAGAATCAAATCGGGGGAATGGAAGAGTAAAGAATGAAGATCCCTTATAGCATATATTAACTCAAATTGTAATTATTCTTTTATATTCTGAGTTGTATAAGGGTAGAGCTTAGCTACCCATCTTTTCTTTTTGGGTTGTACGGTAGCCGACCGCACCGACCTGTTATTCGATTATGATAGTTTATAAAATTGATTGATGTTATGTTTAAATTGTGCATTAGGATGGCATGCTCTTTATAGTTTCTTCATGCTTGATACTTTAATGTGTGGCCTGGATACAATAGACTCATAGAATAAAAATAAATTTTCTACCCAACTAATCACTTATAATTAAATTTTAAATAATTCATAACCTTACTATAAAGCTCACTAAAATATTTAATAACCCCTTAGCTATATGGTTGTATGTTTCACATCATGCATGCATCTTGAATCACTCTTATAAAATGAGGGCCTCCGTTCTTACACACATAGGGACCGTTTAACCCATGAGAGCAACCCCAACTAACGGAGCTTCACCCTCAATCTCTTTTGATTTGGCTAATAATCTATTTTATCATGCACTTAGGCATATAAAAATCCTAAAATCTTTGTCTAAAATGATGTGTCAGATTAAATAAAATTTTAAAAAATATTTTGCATTAGATTATGTCATTATTCATATCACTCATGCTCTAGTCTCTTAGGGAGTGTGTTCAGGACTTTAGTCTCTTTCTAAATAAATAATAGCCCAGTTGTCTTGCAATTTCATATGACTAGACCACATGATTTTAAAATCGTAGGAGGAGTTTGTTGGTGGCCACTCTAGGTGGTCCTAAGTCCAAAAGTTGGACTGTTTATCCTCTCTTGTGGAGGTAAACCATTATTTCCATCTTTCACTTAGATTTAGGTTGTGTTTTAGCTCGTGCTAACACTCTCTAAATTTAGGATCCTAAGAGAATGTTAGCTTTGGGCTACAAGCATAAATCCTCACCTCTTAGGTATTTGTATAACCTTATGTTGTTGGATTATAAGCCTTATCAATCTAATTAAGTTTCAACTCAAAACATATAAATTTCTTCAACTTCAAAATTATAAAGCCCAATAATATGATAGATTGGAATGCTTAGTAGGTTTTCTAGTATTAGGAGTATTCCCTACTTATTTCTTTTAGCTTCCAAAAATAAGTCATCTCCTTGAATTTTAGAACCTAATTTAATATAAACTCTACTTTATTCATCCATGTAAAGTAAGGGAAAAATCTTTGGTACATTCGAAGACCCATCATGCTGTAGAAGTCCTTATTAGGTGATTAGGTCCATTGAAGGACGATACCTCTATCTTTTGAGATAGTACATCATACCTCAATGTCATACCCGATCACTTCAATAAGTATCCCCTATGATCTACATGGTGTCCCCTGCAAATTCAAAAATAAACACCACATTGTTGAACCAGGGAACTGAGATTATCCAAGACTTCCTTGGAGCTACTTAAAGCCTCGTGTTCCTGGGATGTCCAGACTATATACTTGACAATTCAAATACACATAAGCATATACATAAATAAAGAAATAAAATCATGAAAAGGTTGTGTATAAATATCTTTTACTTATATAAAACTTAATGGCAAAAAAGGTTTCACTTTATATTCTAATATATGCATACACATAAATAATGTTAAGCAAGTACGTGACATTGTTAAACCAGAGATGTGAGATTATTTAAGACCTCTTTGGGGCTACTTAAAGTCTCATTTTCTAGGGATGTCCAAATTATATACTTGTCAATTTAAATACATGAATACATAAGTATTAGGAATAAAATTATTAATTACCATATTTTTATTACAAGTAAATGAACATTTTATTTTCACATAATTAATTATTTATAATAAGCATTGATTTAAGCTTCAAATTATTTAATTCATAATAAACATACAGTTTCAAAATAGTTTGAGATTTATTAATGATAATAGCCACACCATATACTAATGTTTGTCCAACTCATGCAATTTAAAGACAATCATATTCTTTTAACTTTAAACAAGAATATATGAAGCATGTGGCATGCACATTTATGATAATTGAAAGGAAATAATTAAATATCATCACGCAACATACTTGATTTCATAAGAACCTAAGGACAATTAAGTTAAATAAAAATCCTTTCAATTTGATCAAAGTTTTTTTAAATTTTTAATTTTAATGTTCAAGTTGGTTGAAACCTAAAGAGGAGAAATAATACTTATAATTCACTCCATCCAATGTTGGTTATTTAATATGTTGAAGAAAGAAAATTAAAGATATTTTATGGATTAAGTAAGTTCAGCCTATTAATTATATCAATTTGATCACCCTTCTTAAGCTTCTTTAACTTAATTTATCATTTAAACATGAGCCTTCAATGATATGCTTTGGAAAAATAAAATTTGCAATGCACCTAATAAGATCTAATGAAATTAGGCTCATGCCTAAGAATTAATTAAAATAAAGAAGGAAAAGATTTAAGATAAATACTCTTATGATTTTCCCACACCAATAGGAAAATCATAATTCTTTAATGACTTTAAAGGGATTAATGGGTTGCACTTGAGTCACTTAAATTAATTTCATTTACATTTTATTATTAATTTTTTCTTAATTCACCCTTAACTATTAAACATATTAATTAAACCCTTTAAGAGAATACATTTGGAAATAATTAGGAGAGGGGGTCCTAATTAATTCCCATGTTATCCCCACTATTTACATTAATTAATTAACATTAATAACTTAATTTTACTATTCATTAATTTTGGTAATTATTAAATCATTTAAAAAGGGTAATTAGGATTGAAAATTTGGAATTTCTCAAACCACATGACAAATAATTCAAGGAAAAATATGGGAGGCAAAGGATATCCCATAGAATCAACATGACAAATTTGAAATTAATTAGTCAAGTAATTTAGACTTAATTAAGATAATTAGCCTAAGCTTTAAACCTTAATTAAGTATTAATTAGGGGTTTTATTTTTATTAATTTCTCCTATGTCAAAGCTTTCCAAAATGGGTTTATTTATAATTTTTTGAATTTTTTTATAATTACTTATGATTTTTTAAAGTTTTGGCTATTTAATCACATTTTAAAACCCAAATAAATCATTTTAAACCATCAGTGCCATGTGGACACTAACGTGACAATGTTTTCATATGGCGTCGTGATATTGGTTATTTAAAATGTCCAATGGGGATGCTGGCTAAACTGCGGTGGACGCAGTTTCATCTACCATCCGATCTCAGATCGAATGGTTAAGATTAATCCCGTGATTATGAAGGGGTTAAATCAAAATTTCTAATGCATTAATAATGGCCGTTAATTCTAATCACACTGAATGGACACCATCTGCCTTCTACCACTTGATCCGAGCTCATCGATTACTAGATTTTTATCTCGTTGGAGCTAAAGACATGCGGTCTGTCGACAGAGTGTGGTGAAATTTTATGAGGATTTCTAAAGAGAAAATGTATACTTCCATCTTTACTCTCTACGGGATAAAATGAATATAGAAATATACTTCTCTTTTTATACATTTTTGACACCACATAGATCCACAGATGTTCTTATTAAGGGTGATCAATTACAACATTGAGGAGGGGTGTACTATCACGAATGATAGAAGTCACTGCCCTACAATGGACCTAATCACCTCAATAAGGACTCCTAAGGATAATGGGTTTGCATGTGTACCAAAGATTCTTCTCCTAATTTTCATGGAAAAGTAAAGTAGGGTTTATTTTAAACCAGGGTCGTTAAGTTCCCTACAGGGGCAAGCCCCCATAGTTAATTACATTATAAGGAATGAGATTCCCTAGGAATACTATCAATTAAGATAAATGATCATTGTCTCCAAAGATTTTAATACTTAATACTATCAATCGATTAGTTTATTTTGGAAGATCAAATGGGATTTATCAAAGAGAGAGAATTATTATCAAAGCCAAGGAAAGATAAGTAGGAGATGCTCATGATCCTAGGAAACCTAGAGAGCATTTCAAACTATCTTATCGTCGGGCTTTATATTTTTGAAATTGAATTATTTATTTGAATTGATGTTTTATTAAAAAGTTAGGGCTTATAATTCGATAATACAAGGTTATGAAAATTCTTAAGAGGTGAGGATTTATGTTTATGACCCATAGAAGGGAGAAGCAACCTCAGAACCTAAATCTATGGAGCTTTGGCGAAAGCCAAAAGCATGACCTAAATTTAAGGCAAAAATGGGCATTTGGTTTGCCTCCATAAGAGAGAACAAACCACCCGACTGCTTGGACTTACAACCACCTGGGGGTGGTCGCCAACTAACTCCTCCTATGATTTTAAATTCATGTAGGCAAGTCATATGGTTTAGAAAGAGACTAGATCATGTAAGGGCATAAAAATGACCTAGATTTAATGCAAAACATATTACATATTATTTTCATTTTTGGACAATCATTTAACTCAGGCTTATAGGATTCATATGCCTAATGCATGAGAAGTAAGATTATTGGCCAAAATCAACGAGAAGGGAGAAGGTGTATTTCCACCATGGCTCTCAAAGGGTAAGCCAAGTTTCTCTGGCAAAGGTGGAAGCCCTCCTAATCAAGAGTGAAATAATATGCTTTTTATGCATGATATTATAAAAGAAATAATCATCCAGCTAAGGGGTTGCTAATTCTTTTATCTTGATTTTAACTTAGGCTTTAAATGAGATTATGAGTTGTTAATGTTTAATTTTGAGTTGATTAATTTGGTAAAAGATTTATTTTTTTAAGAGCCTAATCGTCATCCAAGCCATACATCAAGGAAAGAAACTAGGAAAATATGCCATCTTAATGCACAAGCTAAACAAAACATCACACATTTTATAAAGCTAACGTAAAAGAATAAAAGGCCATTTGTAGTTGGGTACTACTGCACAAACCTGAAAATAAATTCGGTAGTTGAGCTCTACCCTTATATAAACCAAATTACAAATGAATTAATTTACGATCAAGTAAGAAATTTATGTTATGGGGGTCTTCATTTCTTCTTTTCTTCCTTCTTTTTTGGTTCCTTCTTTTGGATGGTTGGAAGGTGGTTGTTCCAAAAGCTACACATGGTATATAAGATGTAATCTTATGACTAGTGCTCATCCTAATCCCCCATAACATTCATTCCAAAATCCTAATTCCAAAAAATTACATGAAAAGGAAAAGTAAATCTAACTAACACCTACAAAATGGATATTAGCTAAACAAATAATACAAATCCCAAGCATGTATGTTAGACTTAACACCCCACACATGGGTAACCAAGTCCACCTAGCCTATTGGATTATACTTAGCGGTATAAGCACCTGCACAGAAAAGCATTTATATTTTTATTACAATGCCCCTTAGGCACAATCCCCTGGAGAAAATAATGATTAGACTAAATTATCCCACCATTCATTCTACGCACATTCATCCTAACATCCATACTAGAAATAATACATCATAAAATAAAAGTAAACATCAAGCTATGCACTGCTCGAACCTAAACCTAGAGTGATGACTTAACTTAATGTGTGTGCTTTAAAAGATTTGTGGTGTATGCTTAGCTATGGTTTTAAGGTTTGGATTTTCTAAGTGTGAAGATGTTCAACTTAGATGGGTGGTTTCATTTAAGTGTTTAGTTGATTTGGGTTGATTTTATTTGATGCTTTGTTTAGGTTTGAGTGAATCATACAATTAATTACTAAGTCTTAAAGAGAGGGAAAAGAGAAGAGAATTTCTCTTTCCTTTCCTACCTTAAGTAATTTCTAAAGTGGATTCATGTTTAGTTTTGTTTAGTGAATATTTTATTATGTATTTTAATTAATCCTAAGTTTAGATCAATTCTAAATAAACCTATTTAAAAATAAATGCAGTTTAAGATTAAATAAAGTGAACTAAATTTACAAAATACACATCACTTCATTTCTTTCCCAACATGTATAACATGCATATAGATGTATCCTAAGCATATCTATACATACAAATGAGAATTATTTTAGACACTTTATGATGAATGCTAAGTGAGTTACTTAAGAAAGTTTGAATGCTTTATGATGCATGATTTTTATTAAGTAGAAAAGAGATTTTGTTATCCATTTTTTACATGCACACATGTATGTATGAAAGGCATAAGTGAGTATGACGCCATTGTTAACCAGGTGTGTAAGGTATAAGACCTACTTAGGGCTACTTAGAGCCTCACAACTCCAGGGTTGTCCTAATATACCACTTTCCTTAAATATAAGTATATGTACAAAAGAAATAAAGGAAAAAGAAAGATGTAAGTGTAGATCCCATTCTTAAATAACTATAGGAATGAATAGGAAGGGAATTATGCAAGTGTTATGTTCTTTTGGAATGAACTATACACTTTGTCAAATCCTATTCAAAAATCATACTAAAAGAAAAGAGAAGGAAGACTACACTATGCATGTCTTCATACTTATATCCACATGCAAGCTCATAAATAATCATAAGTAGCACACTTTCAATTTTGGATACTTGATTTATAGATTTTGAAAATAGTTTTGAATTTAATAGTGATAATAGCCATTCATATTTTTTACTTTAGCTAAAACAAGTAATTTGACATAAAGAAAATATTTCACTTTCATTTTGATTTTTGAAAAGAATGAATGCATGAAATTCATATGACATACACATTTAGCATGTTAGAAAAGAACTAAAGTGATGAAAGCATGTAAGCACATTCACCCTAATTAATTCCTAAAGACAATCCATGAAATAAGAAAGTTTAAAATAAATCAAATTATTTTTTAAGAAGGTTTGATTTTTTCTTGAGTTTGATTTAATTTGAGAAATGTGAAGTGAGTTTGCTATTCCTAACCCATTTCGACATATGTGGTTTTTTGTCCTAATTCAATTTTATGCTTTGGTTATGTGAAGGTATAAATTAAATATGTTAATTATCCCTTACCTATACCACCTTAGCATAGTTAATCAAATAATTATGAGCCAATGAGATGACATAAAACCACACAAGGAATTTAAATCAGCAATGCTCCTAGGAAGAAAAGGTTTTAATGAATTTGGCTCATGATTAATGATTAATTAAACTAAGGGGTTTAATTTTAAGTAATTTCATAACACTTCTCACACATGTGAGTTGAGTTTTGATTTTCTTAATGTACTTAGGCTCTTAAACACCTAAGCATCTACCCAAGATAAATTAATTGAGTTCTAGAAAGTTTTATAATTTTATGAAATTAATTAAGGGGGTAATTAAGGATGGATTAAGGAAGAAAAAGGGGTTTAGGGAATATCTCAAGGAAAGTATCCCAAAGTTATTCCTAAAACCTCATACTTACTCAATCAAACTTAATTGACTCAATCAGAGGGTTAAACAACTAATTATGCCCATAATTAACCCTAATTATATTAAGAGAGTGATTAAGGAATGAACTAATAATTCTCCTAACTAAGCCACCAATAAATTTCAATAAAATTAGGGAAGGCAGGAGTCATCCCATTAATTAAGCACAAAATGTTTGGGATTAATTAGTGGAGTAATTAGAGGGTAATTAGCAAAATAATATTTCTAATAAAATCCAAATTCAGAGAAAAATACTTCTCAAAATCTATTAAAATTAATTTTAGATTATTCTACATTCAATTATCTATTCAACGCAATTTATTTCATATTTTTTTAATTTTTCAAGGCTTAGATATGAATTTTAGAAGTTTCCATAATTAAATGGAATATTTAAATAGCCTAATTAAGTATTTAATCCCATCGGTGCCATGTGGGCCTCTGACGTGACATGTGATTTCCCCGCAGTGCGACTGTATTAGCTCTTTAACTTATCACATCGTAACGCCACATCGGCCGGTGACACTATCGCTTTCATCGATCGATCAGGATCAGGATGGATAAATCCACGGTTCTAAAAGGTGAAATCCGTGGGTGCTATGTGTTCTAATCTCAGCCGTCCATCCAGAATGCATGGATGGATGACCAGAGATTCATCCCTATAATTCCCTGTGAGAGAGGAGATTCGTCCATCTTCAAGGACATGATCCGAGCTCGATTGAGCTCAGATTGGATCCAAACTCAACCCACACCATCAACATGCAACCTAGATCACATCTAACGGCTAAAATCCCATGGGATTGAACTTTCTTTCACAAATCTCCACACTATGGCTAGATTAAGCTAGAAAAATGGTTTACCTTGCCAGAGGTGATCACCTTCTTCGATTCCCTTGGAGAAGCTTCGTTTGAGACAAAGCTTTGCTGAAGTTTAGAGGCTTTGAGATGGGGTAGATCTTCCTATGGACCAACTCCACTTGCACTTGAGCTTAGCTTTGATCTAGGGCACTTCTCCCTTGCTTCAAGAGCTTGTATGAAGCTTTTGGCAAGCTTAATTAAGTTCCTCGATGAAGTTTGCAAGAGGAATTGCATTGGTTTTGAGTGTGGAATGAGTTTGGATTTGAGTTTACTTCCCTTATTTTGACGAGAAATTGAGAAATGGGAAATTGACTCTTACTTGAGAGAGCTTGGGAAGGCTGAGGAATTGCATCTCTGACTTCCCTAGGTTCAATCGAGTATGAGGCTCATGGATTGAATTCAAATTAGGGGGAGTATATCTCCCCCTTTGGCAATCGGACGACTGAGTAATGCTTTGCCATTTTGATCCAATTGACCATAAGGAGTTGGTTTTTTGAGCTATTAGAGGTTTTATTGAATTTGGTTTGGCCAGAGGAGTGGGATGGTGAACTTTCCATGTGCTTGAATTGAGTGGAAGGAGGATTCCATATGCTCTATTTCAAGGCATGTGGTTGGTTTGGCCATTGGGCTAGATTGGGCTGACCCAAACCCATTGGGTTGGGTGCACGACACTCCCTAGTGTTCACTTAATCCATTAAGAGGGTGCCAAGTGGTTATGGAGAGATTTGACCAAATTTTAAGTGGATTTGACCAAAATTTACCCTTTGGCCTAGGGGTAAAATGGTCATTTGACCTTGATTTTAGTTTGGGCATATTTTGTATGATGAGAAAATAGGTTTGGCCAAGTTTCATTGAATTTGGAGTTGGTTTGATGTGATTTGGCTCATGTTGACCCATTTAAGTCAAAATGGATTAACTTGGATCAAGTTGACCAATTGGTCAAATTGGGTCAAACCAAGGGTTGGGTTAAGTTCATATGACCATTTGAAATATTTTGGTAGCTTTGGTTTGATTCAATTTGGTTTAGGTTTGAATTTGGTTCAATTGAGTTCATTTAGGTCAAATGGGTCAAGTTGTCCAATTTGACCCATTTGACCTATTTGGGTTAGGTCATGGATTGATTTAGGCTTAGTTGGTCATATGAAATGGATTGATATCTTTATTTCCAATCAATTTTGGTTAAGTTTGAATTTGGCTCAATATGACCCTTTAGGTCAAGTTGGGTTCGAGGTCAATTGGGCTATGATAGGTCTAGTTGGCCAATTGAGATTTTGGTCATGTTCAACAATCATTTTGGGATGAACTTGACATATTGGTTTCAATCAATTTGGCTTAGATCTAGTTTTGATATATTTTAACTTTTTAGATCAAGTTGGGTCAAGTTGGGTCAAGTGACCAATTGGGCTAGGTTAGGCTAAAATGTTGACTTGGTCAAGTTCAAACATTGATCATGAATGAACTTAAATCATTGGTTTCAATCAATTTGGCCTATGATGGATTTTGGCTATGTTGGGTTTCATTTTGGCTAAGTGTTGACTTGGTCAACCCTTAGGTTTTACTTAGTTTGACCCAATTTGAGTGATTGATTAGCTTATGATGATTGTTGAACATGATGAGAGGCTTTGGTGGGCTTAGTTCAATCCAATTTGGTTAGGATTAGAATTTGGCTCATAAGAGTACTTTAGGTCACTTTGGATCAAGTGAGCCTGAGTGGGTCAAATGGCTTGGTCAAAGCTTGATTTGAGTTTGATTGAACTTACATATGGATTTATGATTGAAATATTAATCCATTTACAAGTGGTTTGAAGTCAAATGGGTTTTGACTCATTTGACAATTTCAAATTCAAAGGGTGAACATGAAATGGATTTTGGCTTGATTTTTGTATTGAGTTTTGGTTAAGTGATTGAAGTTTGTATTTATATTTGGATTCATGATTGAAGGATTGATTGAATAATGAAGAAAAATCAAGAGTTTGGCTTGATTTAAAGTTGATTTGGCTAAGTTCAAAAATTTGGCTTGAGAGGCTTAGATTGGATTTTGATTGAATTTGGGTTTGATTTTTGGAGTTAGTTTTGGTTGTTTGAATTTATATTTCATTTATATATGTGAATATAAATGAGAATGTAAATGGGTTATGGGTTGAATTGATTAGAAGATGATTTAAGCTAAGTTCCATAATTTGGCTTGAAAGGCTTAGATTGGATTTTGATTGAATTTGGGTTTGATTTTGGAGTTAGTTTTGGTTGTTAGAATTTATATTTCATTTATATATGCAAATATAAATGAAAATATAAATGGGTTACGGAAAAATTTCATTAGTTTGAATTGATTTGAAGATGATTTAGGCTAAGTCCTTAAGAGAAAATCAAGGTGGCTTAGGAAAGATTTGTGAATTAAACTTAAATTTTGGATTTAGTTTGATTGATTTGAATTTATATTTTATTTATATATGTGAATATAAATGAGAATATAAATGGGTTATGGGAAAATTTCATGAGTTTGAATTGATTTGAAGATGATCTAGGCTAAGTCCTTAAGAGAAAATCAAGGTGACTTAGGAAAGATTTGTGGAACTTTTTTGGATTTAGTTTGATTGATTTGAATTTATATTTCATTTATATATGTGAATAAAAATGAGAATATAAATGGTTTATGGGAAAATTTCATGAGTTTGAATTGATTTGAAGATGATCTAGGATAAGTCTTTAAGAGAAAATCAAGGTGACTTAGGAAAGATTTTGAACTTGGAATTGAATTTTGGATTTTAATCATAAGTTTTAATCAGGGTTTCAATCATGTGGCATTGATTTGAGTTTGAAGAAAATCAATTAAGCTGGAATTGATTTAGGTTTGATGTTGATTTGATTTGGAGTTTTGACTTGAAGGAAGGAAGTAAGGAATGTGCTTCAAGCTATAGGGTAGGCAAATTCCCCTAACACCCCTAAGGCATGACTTACTCCTATGGCTAACTCTTCTAAGTCTCAAGGGTTAGGTTGAGTGTCCACCTAATCACTAGATGTGTCTTAATACTAAGTAACTCCTAAGGTCTAAGAGGAATCTTATGTCTACGATGGAGGGGTTGAGAGCTCATCCTAAAAATGAGGTCAACAAAGGGCGCCCAATAGTTGTGTGTGACTAACAAGGAATATTGCATGTATTGGTGTTGATCGAATTGATCAACAACACTGAACGATCACAAGCACTAACAGAGATGATCTACTCTTAACCCAAGGTATAGAAAGAATCTAGAGCTTAGTGTAATGTGGCTTTACTTATGTTAAGGACATAAGAGAGGGAAGGAAGGATCCACTAGGGTAGGGTATGTGAACCTTCCACTAGGGAAGCAGGTTCAAGTCATCCACAAGGAGATGAGAGGTTTAATTTGATTTGAGTCTCACTGGGGAGAAATTTGATTAGTTTAATTAAGTTCTGCTGGGGGAAAGAGGGTTGAATTTGTTTCAATTTGTTGTTTGTTCAGTGTGTTTTTTTGTTGGATTTCTTTCAGATTTTTTTATTTGATTTTGAAGTGGACCCTATTGGTTTGCGATGGACCATACTGAGTAGAAGCCACGGAGGCCTAGACCTAACTCAGATTTATCAATCCAAAGTGGTAGTCTACAAAACACATAGTAGGACTAACCAACCAAAGAGAATGCCTTTCGGTGTGCAGAAGCTGTACTAGGAAGAAAGCATCGTAGACTTACATACCCCAAAGTAGGGACCAGTTGCTGGGGTGATCTATTGGAAAGGAAACAGATCGAACCCAAACTAGGGCTGATTATTGAGTGAATGTCATTGCGGGAGGGGGGGTGGGCTTAAATCAGCTCAAAGATAGTCAACATTAATTTCATTTTTAGTTTGTTTTAATAGGTCCCATTGATTTACGATGGACTGCACTGAGTAGGGGCCATGGTGGCCTAGGCCTAACTCAAACATACCAATCCAAAGGGAGTAGTCTACCAATCACAAGGTAAGACTATCCAACCAAGGGGAATGCCCTTTAGTTTACAATGGTCAAGTTTTAAAAAGAAAGCGCAGAGACTCACATCTTCTAGAAGCAAGAAATCATTGGGGTGATCGGTTGCTTTGGGAAACAAATCGAACCCGACCTAGGGCTGACTATTGAGTGAATGTCACTGGGGGACTTAAATCAACTCAAAGATTAGTTTCATTTTTATATTTATTTTGATGGATTCCATTGGTTTACGATGGATCACACTGAGAATAAGCTTATATTAGCCTAGACCTATCTCAGATTCTTCAGAACCAAAGGGCGATGGGAGAACTATCTGACCAAAGAAGTGCCTTTCGATTTGCAATGGTCAATTTAAGAGAAGAAAGCTCGATGACTCATATCTTCCACTACAAAAGACCACTGGGGTGATCGGTTTCTTTAGGCAACAAATTGAACCAGACCTAGGGATGCCCGTCAGTTTGCGATAGTCATGCTAGAAACAATGCATCATATTGTTATATCTTCCAAAGCAGGATGACCACCGGGGTAACCTGCTTATGGTAAAATAGATTAAACCCTAAGGGAGACTACGGGTGAGTAACACGATTTATCTCAAATCGTAGTCGAAATTCCTATAGGGAGTTCTCGACATTGCCCAAAGATAGGATGCACTTTGGGGCTTGAATTCTTAATCCATAAGTGAATTAATTTATTTTATTTAATTTATTTATCATAGAACTTGTTAGTTTGCGATGAATCAAATTGAGAAGGAGCTTATATCAGCCTAGACCTATCTCAGATTTACTGAGCTAAGGGAGAATCTATGCATCCGCTGAACAACTTCTCCAATCACAGGGGTGGCTACTAGGAAAGGGGGATTATCCAATCCAAGAGTAGCTCGGGTAGCATCTAAATGGGGTCGCAAAGGATGTGAGCCAAACAGAGTACCCATAGGGGATGGGGCCTCTAAGGGCTTAATCTAAAACCCTGGAGAAGATGGCATGGCTAGTCATATATCAAATACGTATTTGGTGGCCAACTCAAAGGAGAAAGCACTCTCACAGAGTGGTGTATCCACCGGGTGAGTCGTTGTCAGCATAGCGAACATCAACCAAGCTAAGGTGCTCATTGGTTTGCAACAATCAGCATAGAAAGAAAGCTTGGGACTCACATCTTCCTATAGTGGAACTGATTGCTATGATAGTTTGTATTCAGCTCGACAGGTGCCATTCGACCTAGGGTGACTACTGAGTGAATGCCACTAGAGGACTTATATCGACCCAAATGTAGTTAAGAGAAAAGGAGTCTCTAGGAACTTACCCTAAACCTCAAGTATACTTGACCTAGTTAGATCATGATGATTAATTCAAGAAGAAAGCTCAGGAACTCACATCTTCCTAAACAAAATCAACATAAGGTAGCTTACTGGCTGGGCAGTGAAGTCTACCACACTAACATTGGTTTGCAATGGTCAAGTTAGGAAGAAAGCGTGGGGACTCACATCTTCCAAATAAGTAATCACTAGGGTGACATACTAACGAGGTAGCATGTAGGCAAAGAGTGCCATGAGAGTGAGTGCATAGGGGCTTGCTCTCAAAGTTTGAGACAAAAGATATGTATTTGTTTTTGTGTTCATGTTAAAAGGGAATATGATGCCTTTGGGGTTTTCTTACACCTACCCTAATTGTGCTAATCGAAATAGGATGCCTATCGGGTTCTCCTAAATCTATTCTAAGAGCACCAAAAAATTATGTTTGATTGTGTTTATGTTGTGGAAGAGAGATAAGATGCCACTGGGGGACTCTTACACCTACCCTAAATACATCATGGCAGATTAGCAAGGCAAGCAAACAATGCTTTGAAAGAAGAGAAGATTTTGATGAAATGAAATTAAATTTTTATTGATTGATAGAATTGTTTTCAAACATAATTTTTATGGGTAATATTTCTTCAAATAGAGCTAATTAATTGGAAGCATCGGGTGTTCCCCTTTATATTCAATAAGCTGATAAGATCCTCCCTAGTAGGAATTCTCTATGACATAAGGGCCTTCCCAAGTGGGTTCAAACTAACCTCCCATCTTTTGACGGGCAATAATTGGTCTCTTTAGGACTAACAAAAGTTCTCCTACTCAGAAAGACTTAGGGCGGACCAACTTGTTATGAGCTTGAATCATTTTGGCCTTATACAACTCGAGGTTATGACACGCCTATAGGCGACTCTCCTCCAAACCTTCAAGCTCTTCTAACCACAACTTTGCATTCTGCTCTGTAGTGATCTTGCTACCTAATGCTATCCTTAGTGACGGAGTTGAACTTTTAAAGATAGAATGACCTCAGACCCATACACTAAAAAAAATGGGGTATGGAGTTGGAGTTGGTATGTGTAGGCCCACAAGGCTTCAACCAACCTCATTCCACTATCGTTTGTTGTCATCAAGAGTCTTCTTTAGTATTTGAATGAGAGTTGTTGAATGCTTCTAAACCATTTGCTCAGTAGGTATGGTGGAGTATCTCTAATCTATACCATGTCTTCTGGTGAAGCTGTTGATTTTGGTACTTTTGAATGTAGTACTATTATCAAATATAATTCATCGAGGTATCCCAAACCTATATACAATATGCAAAAGCTGAAACATATATGACCTCCTCTAGTGGGATTGCCTCAGACTTGGAAAAGTATGGCTAAGATGAACCATGAATCTTGGAAGAAGGAGGAGATCAACCACACAATGGTACCCCAACACTCAAATGGCCATGAATGTAGGGTTGGTGGAGGACCACACCATGTGTGATGGCATCTCCTATCATGTAACTTTGTAATTATCGAAGGCGGTATCCTCTGATCTTTGTCTTCATCTTCAGACTGGATTGATGCACTCCGCATAAACTTGAATGTACCCCAGTTACAATTCCATATGCTTTGTGTTTGTCTAAATAACATAACCACATGGTCACCACAGTGCCATCCACGAGGCGTAGAGAGAGCTCCATTTCGATGGGCTTGTGACTTTTCTCGAGGTAGTTTGCCTGTGTTTAAATAGTCTATGAATGGTTGCCTTCAATCTAGATCCTTATCCTTATAGGAAATGATAATCTCCCCTTCAAGAGAAAGTCTCTTAATGAGTTTAGCATCAATTAGGTATAAGACTTATCTATTTTGGACCCTTATCGAAATTGACTCATCTTCCAGACATGCCAATTCTTTAACAAGTTTGGCCAAAGCATCTGCTAATGCGTTCTCTGCTTGGGGAACCTTATAGATGGTGACTTCAAGAATTTGGGTCAACAACTTCATGGTGTAATCGTGGTAATGACGAAGCTTGGGTTTGAGATCTTTGTAGGATCTGATAATCTGATTGATGACCAACTGAGAACCCCCAAAGATGTCGATAATCTTGACACACACTGTGATAACTAACTCTAGACTAGCAGTCAAAGCCTCATACCTTCATTATTGGTGCAAGGTTTAGAAAGATAGTATGAGAATCTCATAACATTGTGGTCTAGAGTTAGGAAAACTATTCTCACCCCTACCATTCCTAGAAGAGTAGATCATGATGCTTCCCCTTTATGAAAATAAGCTGCACCATCAAAATATATCTCCCAACGGTGATTGTTACCCTCCCCTAAGTTTATGATTTGTTCATCAGGGAGATCGTCACTAAGTGGAGAATCAGTAGGAAGTGGTTGTGCTGCTAACAAATCTGCTAGTGCTTATCCTTTTATCACATAGAGGGGTCCGAATATGATATCAAACTGCAAGAGAATCATGGACTATCGTGCCAAACATCCAGATAATGTTGGTCGTGTCATGAGGTACTGCAATGAATTGGTTTTGGAGATCAAGTTCACCTTATGAGAAAGCATGTAGTGTCATAGATTTTGAGAGGCAAAGATTAAAACTAGGCAATATTTCTCAATAGGTGGATAGTTTGCTTCAGTAAGAATAAGATGACGGCTGAGATAGTAGAGAGCATTCTCCTTCCCTTCATCATTGGCTTAGGCC
This sequence comes from Cymbidium sinense, assembly GCA_021442155.1. NCBI lineage: Eukaryota > Viridiplantae > Streptophyta > Magnoliopsida > Asparagales > Orchidaceae > Cymbidium > Cymbidium sinense. Next base: position 130,962,031 of record CM038219.1, read on the forward strand.
AACAGAGTGCCGAGAGAGATGTCTAATGCAATAGTGTAGAGGATGAGTGGCTACAGGATAGAAGTTAAGCTGGCGACTTCATGATGTCTTTAAAGGCATGCTGACACTTATCATCCCACTTGAACTTGGCTTCCTTTTTGACAAGTGCTGAGAATGGCTTGCATCTCCCTAATAGGTTGGAAATAAAGAGTCTTAGATACGCCAACCATCCTTGGAAGGATCTAAGTTGAGTTAAACTCTTATGAGGTGTCATTTCTAAGATATCTTTAATCTTTTTTGGATCTATTTCTATTTCTCGATGTCGAACAACAAACCCAAGGAATTTCCCTGAAGCTACTCCGAATGCACACTTCAGGGGATTCATTTTAAAATTATATTTTCTTAATAATTCAAAAACTACTCTCAAATCAAAGAGGTGGTCTTCCTTTTCTCTGCTCTTGACTACTTCAACATCAACATAGCACTCAACATGATGATGGATGAGTTCGTTGAAGATCATCATGGTTGGTATGTAGATAAGTAGAAAGGCATGACCCTATAACAGAAGATTTTGATCGGGGATTGAAAAGTAGTGTTTCTTTCATATTTAGGAGACATCTTGATTTGGTTGTAGCCAGATGACCCATTCATAAAAGAGAAAACTACATGAAATGAGGCGATGTCCACTATTAGTTCTGGTATATTAAGAGGAAACTCATCCTTAGGACATGCCTTGTTTAAGTCCCTGAAATCGATGCATATACGAATTTGGCCATTCTTCTTCTTAACTGGTATGACATTGGCTAACCAGGTAGGGTATTTTTCTTCCCTAATGAAACTAGCATCGATTAGTTTCTTGACTTCATAAATGACATATTGTTTAATTTCTAATCGCATGTGTCTAGGAGCTTGCTTGCTGATCTAGCTTGTGCTATGGAGATGTCGATAATTTCTTCATAACTCCATGCAAAATAGTCCTTAAACTCAATCAATAATCTAACTAAGTCATTGGTTTCTTCTTCATTCAGCAACAAACTGATGTATGTCGGGCGTGGGTTTTCTTTTATCCTGAGGTAATTTCTTTAAGCTTGTCAATTTTTGAATGAATCTCCTCTTCAAATTCTTGAGGTGTATTCTTGATTTGGAGATCATCTAGATCATCTGAGATTTCTAAACACACATTATCATGAGAGTTGGTGTTGTGTGAAAAGAACCTATCAGACTCTAAATGATTAGTAACAACTAAGCAGTAATCATCGTTATCAATTGGACCCACTGTATCGAATTCTTGTCCTACTCTTGATTGTGCTTCCCCACCTGTATTGTTCCATAGCTTCTCAAAATACTCTAACCTATGCCTGGACCATGTATAAGGGACCAAACCTTTCTGTATAAGATTATGAACACAAGATGAGTAAAACTCAAATGGTAATTCCATTAATTCTTTAAATGTATCCTCCTTAAGTTCAACATAAACTTCAGGACTTGAGGATGATGATCCCAAAAAGATTCTCTTTGGCTTTATATCACTGGAAGACTTAGGATCTTCCTTAACTACTAAACCTTCAACTTTTTGAGGTGAAAGTGAGGTTAGAGCTTAAGCTCCCAACTGCTGCCTAATAGTCTCACATAAGCTTGATTCGAATACTTTACTTTATCTAGAGGCCCGATCTTCATCGTTGTTTGGATTAAAAGTCACCTCCAATGGAACCCACTAGGAGGGGTTGGCTGGTATACTAACCACATTAGACTCATCCTCCAAGCTGAATTCCAAGTCTATGTGAATAGTAAGGGTACTCCTATGAACTGGGACATAAACCCAGTTAGCTGATGACCAACCAAAGGGTCTTCAACCTCTAGGAATTGCCTCTGTTTCTACCTTTGCCTTTGCTTGGTAGAGGTTGAGTCATCCTACCCACATGTCAATATGATGGAATGAACTGTGGGTGGAATGTGATATGTAGATCTACTTCTTCTTCAATTTCGCTTTCTTGTTCAATTGGATTTTTATTTTTCTTTACTTTTCTTTTACCTTTTCTTTTGAATTTGAGTTTTGTCCAAGTTCATGAGAAAGGATATTTTGAGAAAATAGCAGGTCGCATCCTCATAAATCTTAACATCTCTAACTGAAAATGGCTTTTCATCTCCATTGATCATCCTTTCTAAACTTGATGCACTTATGGAGGGAAGATGGAATTATCTTATTCTGATGTATCCAAGGCCTACCGAGCAAAGTAGTGAACAAAGTATTCGAATCAATGATATAAAACTTGGCTTCAGTCTTCCAGTCACCTATCTCTATAGGTAATACTATGGAACCTAAAGCCCACTCACCTTGTTCATTGAGTCCTCTCAACATCATCTGATCTCCACAAAGTGTGGAGATGTCGATCCTCAAATACGTAAGGGTCTTTAGACTCCTAATATTCATCAATGCACCTGGATCGATGAGAACTATAACGAGTATGAATCTTCCCATGTCAACTGTGATGTAGAGTGTGCTCCAAGTCCCCCAGAAGAAGGTCTTTATCTGTGAAAGTGATCCCCTGAGCTTCTTTTGTGTAATGTACCTCCTCACTAATAGCGATCAACTAAGCTAAGCATATCTTTGGATCAAGGAGAGCCTTGATTAATGATTCTCTCATCTCTTTGGATAAGGCAAGGGCATCATATATTAGGGTTTAGGGTTCTGGGTTTAGGTTTAGGGTTTAGGGCTTAGTGTCTAGGGTTTAGGTATTAGGGTTTAAGGTTTAGGGATTAGGGTTTACGGTTTAGGGTTTAGGGTTTAGGATTTAGGTTTAGGGTTTAGGGTTTTTAGTTTAGGGTTTAAGTTTAAGGTTAGGGTTTTCGGGTTTAGGGTTTAGTTAGTTTAGGTTTATTCAGATTCGATTTAAAGTTTAAAGTTTCAGTTAAATTTAAAATTTAAATTTAATTAAAGTTCAGATTCAGATTAAGTTTCAAGGATTCAGATTCAAATTCAGGTTTAAAATTCAGAGATTTAAAATTCAGATTCAAGTTTCAGAGATTCAAAATTTAAAATTCAAATTCAGATTCAGATTCAAAATTCAAATTCGATTCGATTCAAATTCAGATTCAGATTCAGATTCAGATTCAAATTCAGAATTTAAAATTCAAAATTCAAATTCAAATTCAGAATTCAGAATTCAGATTCAAAAATTCAGATTCAGAATCAGATTCAAATTCAGATTCAGATTCAGATTCAATTCAGATTCAGATTCAGATTCAGAATTCAGATTCAGAGATTCAGATTCAAATTCAGATTCAGATTCAGATTCAGATTCAGATTCAGAATTCAGATTCAAATTCAGATTCAATTCAGATTCAAATTCAGATTCAATTCAATTCAAAATTCAATTCAAATTCAGAATTCAGATTCAAATTCAATTCAGAATTCAGATTTAAAATTTAAAATTCAGAATTCAAGATTCAGATTAATTCAGATTCAAAATTCAGATTCCAAAATTCAGATTCAAATTCAAAATTCAAAATTCAAATTCAGATTCAAAATTCAGATTCAAAATTCAGAATTCAAAATTCAGATTCAAATTCAAATTCAGAATTCAGATTCAGAATTCAAATTCAGATTCAAAATTCAAATTCAGAATTCAGATTCAAAATTCAAAATTCAGAATTCAGATTCAGATTCAAATTCAGAATTCAAGATTCAAATTCAAAATTCAGATTCAAATTCAAGATTTAAAATTCGATTTAAAGATTCAGATTCAATTCAGATTCAGATTCAGATTCAAGATTCAGATTCAAATTCGATTCAAATTCAGATTCAGATTCAGATTCAAATTCAAATTCAGATTCAGAATTCAAATTCAGATTCAAAATTCAGATTCAATTCAATTCAGATTCAGATTCAAAATTCGATTCAAATTCATTCAATTCAATTCAATTCATTTAATTCGATTCAAATTCAATTCAGATTCAGGTTTAAATTCAATTCAATTCAGATTCGATTTAAATTCAGATTCGATTCAGATTCAAAATTCAAAATTCAGAATTCAAATTCAGATTCAATTTAAATTCAAATTCAAATTCAGATTCAGATTCAAGATTCAAATTCAGATTCAGATTCAATTCAGATTCAGAATTCAAGAATTCAGATTCAGAATTCAAATTTTCAGATTCAGATTCAGATTCAATTCAGATTCAGATTCAGATTCAATTCAAATTCAGATTCAAATTCAAATTCAAATTCAAATTCAGAATTCAGAATTCAGAATTCAAATTCAGATTCAAAATTCAGATTCAAATTCAAAGATTCAAATTCGATTCAAATTCAAATTCAAATTCAGATTCATTAAATTCGATTCAGATTCAGATTCAAGATTCAGATTTAAATTCAGATTCAGATTCAGATTCGATTCAGATTCAGAATTCAAATTCAGATTCAGATTCATTTAAAATTCAGATTCGATTCAGATTCAAATTCAGATTCAGATTCAAATTCAAGATTCGATTCAGATTCAGATTCAGATTCAAATTCAGATTCAAAATTCAGATTCAGATTCAGATTCAGATTCGATTCAAAATTCAGAATTCAAATTCAGATTCAGAATTCAAATTCAGAATTCAGAGATTTAAAATTCAAATTCAAAATTCAGAATTCAGATTAAATTCAGAATTCAGATTCAGAATTCAAATTCAGATTTAAATTCAAGGATTCAATTCAAATTCAGATTCAGGATTCAGATTCAGATTTAATTCATTCAGATTCAGATTCAAATTCAGATTCAGAATTCAAATTCAGATTCAGATTCAAATTCATTCAGATTCAGATTCAGAATTCAGATTCAAATTTAAAATTCAAATTTAAAATTCAAAATTCAGAGATTCAGATTCAAAGATTCAAATTCAGATTCAAAATTCAGATTCAGATTCAGAGATTCAAGATTCAGATTCAAAATTCAGAGATTCAAAATTCAGATTCATTTAAATTCAGATTCAGATTCAGAATTCAGATTCAGAAAAATTCAAATTCAAATTCAAATTCAGATTCAGAATTCAGAATTCAATTCAGAATTCAGACAAATTCAAAATTCAATTCAAATTCAGAATTCAAATTCAATTCAGAATTCAATTCAAATTCAGATTCAGATTCAATTAAATTCAATTAAATTCGGATTCAGGATTCAAATTCAGGATTCAGATTCAGATTCAGATTCGATTCAGATTCAGATTCAAATTCAGATTCAGATTCAGATTCAAATTCAGATTCAGATTCAAAATTCAAAATTCAGAATTCAAAATTCAGAATTCAAAATTCAGATTCAGATTCAGATTCAAAATTCAAATTCAAAATTCAGAGATTCAAATTCAGATTCAGATTCAGATTCAAAATTCAGATTCAAAATTCAGATTCAGATTCAAAATTCAGAATTCAGATTCGATTCAAAATTCAGAATTCAGAATTCAGAATTCAAAATTCAAAATTCAGATTCAAAATTCAAAATTCAGAATTCAGATTCAAAATTCAAATTCAGAATTCAAAATTCAGATTCAGATTCAAAATTCAAAATTCAAAATTCAAATTCAGATTCATTCAGATTCAGATTCAGATTTAAAGATTCAAGATTCAGATTCGATTCAAATTCGATTCAAATTCAAGATTCAGATTCAGATTCAAGATTCAGATTCAAATTCGATTCAAAATTCAGAGATTTAAAATTCAGATTCAAAATTCAGATTCAGATTCAGATTCAATTCAGATTCAAAATTCAAATTCAGATTTAATTCAGAATTCAGATTCAAATTCATTCATTCAGATTCAGATTCAAATTCAGAATTCAGATTTAAAATTTAAAATTTAAAATTTAAAATTCAAATTTAAAATTCAAAATTCAGAGATTTAAATTCAAATTCAGGATTCGATTCAAGATTCAGATTCAGGATTCAGATTCAAAATTCAGATTCAAGATTCAGATTCAAGATTCAGAATTCAAAATTCAGATTCAGATTCAGAGATTCAGAATTCAAATTCAAATTCAGATTCAGATTCAAAATTCAGATTCAGATTCAGATTCAAAATTCAAAATTCAGATTCATTCGATTCATTCAAATTCAGAATTCAAAATTCAGAATTCAAATTCAAATTCAAAATTCAAAATTCAAAGATTCAGATTCAGATTCAAATTCAAATTCAAATTCAAATTCAGATTCAAATTCAAATTCAGATTCAGGATTCAAAATTCAGATTCAAAATTCAAAATTCAAATTCAAATTCAGATTTAAAATTCAAAATTCAGATTCAAATTCAAATTCAAAATTCAGATTCAGATTCAAATTCAGATTCAAAATTCAAATTCAAATTCAAATTCAGAATTCAAATTTAAAATTCAGATTCAGAATTCAGAATTCAAAATTCAGATTCAAAATTCAAATTCAGATTCAGATTCAAATTCAGAGATTCAGATTCAAATTCAGATTCAAAATTCAAAATTCAAAATTCAGATTCAGATTCAATTCAAATTCAGATTCAAAATTCAGAATTCAAAATTCAGATTCAGATTCAAATTCAAAATTCAGAATTCAGAATTCAGAATTCAAATTCAGATTCAAATTCAGATTCAAGATTCAGATTCAGATTCGATTCAGATTTAAATTCAGATTCAAATTCAAGATTCAGATTCAATTCAGATTCATTCAAATTCAGAATTCAAAATTCAGATTCAGATTCAGAATTCAGATTCAAAATTCAAATTCAAATTCTTAAAATTCAGATTCAAAATTCAGATTCAAATTCAGATTAAATTCATTCAGATTCAGATTCAGATTCAGATTCAGATTCAGATTCAGATTCAGGTTCAGATTCAGGTCAGAGTTTCGATTCAGGTTCAGGTTCAAATTCAGATTCAGATTCAGATTCAGATTCAGATTCAGATTTAATTCAGAGATTTAGATTCAGATTCAATTCAAATTCAGATTCAAATTCAGATTCAGATTCATTCAAAATTCAGATTCAGATTCAGATTCAGATTCAAATTCAAATTCAGAGATTCAGATTCATTCAGAGATTCAAAATTCAGATTCAGATTCAGATTCAAAATTCAATTCAGATTCAGATTCAAATTCAAATTCAGAATTCAAATTCAGAATTCAATTCAAATTCAGATTCATTCAGAATTTAAAGATTCAGTTCAAGTTCAGATTCAGATTCGATTCAAGGTTCAGATTCGATTCAGGTTCAGATTCAGATTCGATTCAGATTCTGATTCAATTCAGGATTCAAGATTCAGTCAGATTCAGATTCAGATTAAGATTCAATTCAGATTCAAATTCAGATTCAAATTCGATTCAGATTCAGATTCAAATTCAAAATTCGAATTCAAAATTCAGATTCATTCAAATTCAAAATTCAGAATTCAAGATTCAATTCAATTTAAAGATTCAAATTCAAATTTAAAGATTTAATTAAAATTCAGAATTCAGATTCAGATTCAGATTCAAATTCAGATTTAAAATTCAAATTCAGATTCAAAGATTCAGATTCAGATTCAAAATTCAAATTCAGATTCAAGATTCAATTCAGATTCAAATTCAGGTCAGATTCAGATTCAGATTCAGATTCAATTCAGATTCAGATTCAAATTCAGATTCAGAATTCAAATTCAAATTCATTCAGATTCAGATTCAGATTCAAATTCAGATTCAGATTCAATTCAAAATTCAGAATTCAGAATTCAAATTCAGATTTAAAATTCAAAATTCAGATTCAAAATTCAATTCATTCGATTCAGATTCAGATTCAAATTCAAATTCAAATTCAGATTCAAAATTCAAATTCAGATTTAAATTCAAAATTCAAATTCATTCATTCAAATTCAAATTCAAATTCAAATTCAAAATTCAGATTCAAATTTAAAATTCAGATTCAGAGATTCAATTAAAATTCAGAGATTCAAGATTCAGATTCAAAATTCAGATTCAAATTCAAATTCAGATTCAGATTCAGATTCAATTCAAAATTCAGATTCAAATTCAGATTCAAATTCAGATTCAAATTCAAATTCAGATTCAAATTCATTAATTCAAATTTAAAATTCAAATTCAGATTTAAATTCAGATTCAAATTCAGATTCAAATTCAAATTTTCAAAATTCAAATTCAGATTCAAAATTCAGATTCAAATTCAGATTCAAAATTCAGATTCATTCAATTCAAATTCAAAATTCAGATTTAAAATTCAGATTCAAATTCAGATTCAAATTCGATTCAAAATTCAAAATTCAGAATTCAAAATTCAGATTCAGATTCAGATTCAGAATTCAAATTCAGAATTCAGATTCAAAATTCAATTCAAATTCAAAATTCAGAATTCAAATTCAGAATTCAAAATTCAGATTCAGTTTTCAAAAATTTAAAATTTAAAATTTAAAATTCAGATTCGATTTAAAATTCAGATTCAGATTCAAATTCAGATTCAGATTCAGATTCAAAATTCAGATTCAGATTCAAGATTCCGATTCAAATTTAAATTCAGATTCAGATTCAGAATTCAGATTCAGATTCATTTAATTCAGATTCAAATTCAAAATTCAGAATTCAAAATTCAGAATTCAAATTCAAATTCAAAATTCAAATTCAAATTCAAAATTCAGAATTCAGAATTTAAAATTCAGATTCAAATTCAGATTCAATTCAGATTCAAAATTCAAAATTCAGATTCAGATTCAAAATTCAAAATTCAAATTCAAAATTCAAGATTCAGATTCAGATTCTAATTCAGATTCAGAATTCAGATTCAAATTCAGAATTCAGAATTCAGATTCAAATTCAAAATTCAAAATTCATTTAATTCAGAATTCAGATTCAGATTCAAATTCAAATTCAGAATTCAAAATTCAAAATTCAAAATTCAAAATTCAAATTTAAAATTCAAAATTCAGATTCAAAATTCAAATTCAGATTCAAAATTCAGATTCAGATTCAGATTCAGATTCAGATTCAGATTCAAATTCAGATTCAAATTCAGATTCAAATTCAGATTCAGATTCAAAATTCAGATTCAAATTCAAAATTCAGATTCGATTCAAATTCAAATTCAGATTCAGGGTTCAAATTCAGAATTCAGATTCAAAATTCAAATTCAAAATTCAAATTCAAAATTCAAATTCAGATTCAAATTCAAATTCAAAATTCAAATTCAGATTCAAGATTCAAATTCAGAATTCATTTAAATTCAAATTTAAAATTTAAAATTCAGATTCAAAATTCAGATTCAGATTCAAGATTCGATTCAAGGTTAAAGATTCAGATTCAGATTCAGATTCGATTCAAAATTCATTCAAATTCAAATTCGATTCAGATTCAGATTCAAGATTCAAATTCAGATTCAGAATTCAGATTCAAATTCAGAATTCAAAATTCAAATTCAGATTCAGATTCAAATTCAGAATTCAAAATTCAGATTCAAATTCAGATTCAAATTCAGATTCAAATTCAAATTCAGATTCAAATTCAGATTCAAAATTCATTCAAAATTCAAAATTCATTCAGATTCAGAGATTCAGATTCAAAATTCAGATTCAAATTCAATTCAGATTCAGATTCAGATTCAAATTCAGAGATTCAAAATTCAGATTCAAATTCAGATTCAGATTCAAGATTCAAATTCAAAATTCAGATTTAAAATTCAAATTCAAAATTCAGATTCAGAATTCAAAATTCAGATTCAGATTCAGATTCAGATTCAAAATTCAAATTCAAATTCAAATTCAGATTCAAAATTCAGATTCAAATTCAGAATTCAAATTCCAAAATTTAAAATGTAAAATTCAAAATTTAAATTTAAAATTCAGATTCAGAGATTCAAATTCAAATTCAAGATTCAGATTCAGATTCGATTCAAGATTCAGATTCAGATTCGATTCAGATTCAGATTCCGATTCAGATTCAGATTCAGATTCAAATTCAAATTCAGATTCAAAATTCAGATTCAAATTCAAAATTCAAAATTCAAGATTCAAATTCAGATTCAAAATTCAAATTCGATTCAGATTCAGATTCAAGATTCATTCAAATTCAAATTCAAATTCAAAATTCAAATTCAAATTCAGATTCAATTCAAAATTCAGATTCAAGATTCAGATTCAAATTCAGATTCAAATTCAGATTCAATTCAAAATTCAAAATTCAATTTAAAATTTAAATTCAATTTAAATTCAAATTCAGATTCGATTCGATTCAAGATTCAAAGATTCAAATTCAGAGATTCAGATTCAAATTCAAAATTCAGATTCAAAATTCAGATTCATTCAGATTCAAGATTCAAATTCAAAATTCAGATTCAAATTCAAATTCAAAATTCAGATTCAGAATTCAAAATTCAAAATTCAGATTCAAAATTCAGATTCAGATTCAAAATTCAGATTCAGATTCAAATTCAGAGATTCAAAATTCAAAATTCAAATTCAAATTCAAGATTCAGATTTAAATTCAAAATTCAAGATTCAATTCAAAATTCAAAATTCAGATTCAGATTCAAGATTCAGAATTCAGATTTAATTCAGATTCAAATTCAGATTCAAATTCAAGATTCAGATTCGATTCAAGATTCAGATTCAAATTCAAAATTCAAAATTCAAATTCAGATTCAGATTCAATTCAAAATTCAGATTCAAAATTCAGAATTCAAATTCAAAAATTCAAAATTCAGAATTCAAATTCAAAATTCAGATTCAATTCAGAATTTAAAATTCAAGATTTAAAATTCAGAGATTCAAAATTCAAGATTCAAATTTAAAGATTCAGATTCAAGATTCAAGATTCAGATTCAGATTCAGATTCAAATTCAGAATTCAAAATTCAAAATTCAAAATTCAGATTCGATTCAAAATTCAAAATTCAGATTCAGAATTCAGAATTCAAGATTCAGATTCAAATTCAAAATTCAAAATTCAGATTCAAATTCAAAATTCAAATTCAAATTCAAAATTCAAATTCAGATTCAAGATTCAAATTCAGATTCAGATTCAAGATTCAGATTCAGATTCAGATTCAGATTCAGATTCAATTCAGATTCAAAATTCAGATTCAAATTCAGATTCAGATTCAGATTCAAGATTCAAGATTCAGATTCAGATTCAGATTCAAGATTCAGAATTCAGATTCAATTCAAAATTCAGATTCAGATTCAAATTCAGATTCAAAATTCAGATTCAGATTCAAAATTCAAAATTCAAAATTCAGATTCAAATTCAAATTCAGATTCAAATTCAAAATTCAAATTCAAAATTCAGATTCAAAATTCAGATTCAAATTCAGATTCAGATTCAAATTCAAATTCGATTCAAATTCAAAATTCAAATTCAAATTCAGATTCAAAATTCAGATTCAGAATTCAGAATTCAAAATTCAGATTCAAAATTCAAAATTCAAAATTCAGATTCAAGATTCAAAATTCAGATTCAAAATTCAAAATTCAGATTCAAATTCAAAATTCAAATTCAGATTCAAAATTTAAATTTAAAATTCAGATTCAAATTCAGATTCAAAATTCAGATTCAAATTCAGATTCAAGATTCAGATTCAAGATTCAGATTCAAAATTCAGATTTAAAATTCAAAATTCAAAATTCAAATTCAAAATTCAAAATTCAAAATTCAGAATTCAAATTCAGATTCAAATTCAAAATTCAGAATTCAAATTCAGATTCAAAATTCAAAATTCAAATTCAAATTCAAATTCAGATTCAAATTCAAAATTCAGAATTCAAATTCAAATTTAAATTCAAAATTCAAATTCAGAATTCAAATTCAGAATTCAAAATTTAAGATTTAAAATTCAAATTCAAGATTCAAATTCAAAATTCAAAATTCAAATTCAAAGATTCAGATTCAGATTCAGATTTAAAATTCAAAATTCAAGATTCAGATTCAAGATTCAGATTCAAGATTCAGATTCAGAGATTCAAAATTCAAATTCAAATTCAGATTCAGATTCAGATTCAGATTCAGATTCAGATTTAAAATTCAGATTCAGATTCAAATTCAAATTCAGATTCAGATTCAGATTCAAAATTCAAAATTCAGAATTCAAATTCAAAATTCGATTCATTCAAATTCAGATTCAGAATTCAAAATTCAAATTCAGATTCAAATTCAGATTCAAAATTCAAAATTCAGATTTAAGATTCAAAATTCAGATTCAAGATTCAAAATTCAGATTCAGATTCTGATTCAAGATTCAGATTCAGATTCGATTCAGATTCAAAATTCAAAATTCAGATTCAGATTCAGAATTCATTCAGATTCAGATTCAGAATTCAAGATTCAGAATTCAGATTCAGAATTCAGAATTCAAAATTCAGAATTCAATTCAGAATTCATTCAAAATTCAAATTTAAAATTCAGATTCAAATTCAAATTCAAGTTCAGATTCAGATTCAGATTCAATTCAAATTCAAATTTAAAATTCAGATTCAAGATTCAGATTCAAATTCAGATTCAAAATTCAGATTCAAATTCGATTCAAATTCAGATTCAAATTCAAATTCAGATTTTTAAAATTCAGAATTCAAAATTCAGATTCAAAATTCAGAATTCAGATTCAGATTCAATTCAGATTCAAATTCAAAATTCAGATTCAAAATTCAAATTCAGATTCAAAATTCAAAATTCAGAATTCAGATTCATTCAAATTCAAATTCAAAGATTCAAAATTCAGAATTCAAAATTCAGATTCAGATTCAAAATTCAAAATTCAAGATTCAAAATTCAGATTCAGATTTGATTCAGATTCAAAATTCAGATTCAGATTCAGATTCAAGATTCAGATTCAGATTCAAAATTCGATTCAAGATTCAGATTCAGAATTCAGATTCAAAATTCAAAATTCAGAATTCAAATTCAGAATTCAAATTCAAATTCAAATTCAGATTCAAATTCAAATTCAGATTTAAAATTCAAAATTCAAAATTCAAAATTCAAAATTCAAGATTCAGATTCAATTCAGATTCAGATTCGATTCAAAGATTCAAGATTCAGATTCAAAATTCAGATTCAGAGATTCAAATTCAAATTCAGAATTCAGAATTCAGATTCAAAGATTCGATTAAAGATTCAGATTCAAATTCAGATTCAAAATTCAAATTCAGATTCAAATTCAGATTCAAAATTCAAATTCAAATTCAAATTCAGAA